>CAXKWD010000001.1:16417446-17017446 GCA_964059195.1 Ectobius pallidus
AGGCTGAAACGTCGTACAGTGTAAGGTTTTTAACCATTTTTATTAATGTTTTAACCACTAAATAAATAGTGTTGTGATAAACATTTTACATAGATTTTTAATTGAGTTTTAGTGGAAAGTTTGGACCAAGCATTTATATCTTATTATGTAAATTAAAAAATTCAGTAATTCCGCCTGGTCAGTATTAAAAGTTTTTTTATCAAATATATTTTGACCAACTTGTGATCATCCTCAGTGATACATAATAAGATGTTTGTTACATAATATGATGTAGAAATGTCTACCATCCTCTGTGATTGCGAAGCTTTGATGAATTCTCACCCTTCGACTTATTGATTCCGAAGATCTGGTGGCATTGACATCTTCCATGTATTTGCAATAAATCAAAGTGCCTCACATTGATGAAATAGATTCTATTCACATTGATGCTAGAATCTCTTATAAAGGCTAAACCTCCAAGAGGCGGTTAGAGAAAGATTTCAGCAAGAATATTCTGGACAGTTGCATTTGAAGAGTACTAGAAAGAAAAATTTATAGATGAAGGTGAGAGAAATTGTACTTGTTGGAAGCGACAACATGAAATGGCTGAAGTGGAGGAATTGATACCTCAACATGATGGTGAAGTACGAGTGGTACTGTAATTACTCGGCTATAAGACCCTCTTATTTTCCATAATTTGATGTTTTAAAATGGGAGGGGGTCTTATAGGTGAGAATTTCTTCAACAGGCCAACAGATTGTGTGGGGGTTAATATTAAATACGAGTATCAATATGTTATAAACTAAAATGAACTACTTTATTAAAAATACAATGAACAAAATACCTTAAAAAGCATTTAATTCTAATTACGTCAATAGTAAAAACAATCACCTAAATGGACACAAAATGGCCGCCATTACATATTGGATTTTCTTATATTTCAGAACTGTTTATTGTCTTTAGGCAAATACAATTACACAATAATCTGCCTGAGTAGCGAAGTTAGTATCGCTTTGAACTCGTTGCCCAGAATCCCATGTTTTCGTGCTACCTCTCACACCTTGAAATGCATCATATTGTGCTTGACTACAAGGCAATTGTTTCTTGTTTCTGTGATCCACTGCAGCACCTCTTCATCCACTACCTTGAATTTTCCCTCCTTCACACCACGAATGGATTTAGAATCTTTTTCGCACTTTGCAGTTTGTCTTGTTGACTGTGCCAGTACCGACCATTTTCGGCTGAACATCAAACTTCCTACCCACAGCTCTCACACAATTTTCCTCTGCAAACACCACTATGCTTAGTTTCCAAGAAGCAGAATAACTATTTCTTCGACTACTCATTTTTACACGCCACTTGTCTGTCTGCTTTTCAATTATACACTGACCACCATGGACAACGTGCTTACAAAACTCGCAGCTGAGAAGGTTAAGGGTGGAACCAGGAGGGGGAAGTGCCATGCAGCCAGAAGCTCAAGGTCAAGGAGGAAGCTAAGAATTTACCGCCATATCGAAAGAATATCCAACGTTGCCACTTCTATCAAAGTTTGAAACTACTTCAATTTTCATGGTTTTTAATATTTTTCAAATTGTGGTTGAACAAATTTGGAGGGGGGTCTTATAGCTGAACAAATACCATTTGAAGACATTGACCAGAATACTTCTTCGACCTGTTCAGCGACTATCATCTGGAGGATGTCATAGGAGAAGACAGTGTTGCATGTGAACAGTTGGTGAAGGATGCTCAAGTGACGACTGAAAGAGTGGAAGAACAGAAACAAAATCACAAACTTTTAAAGTTAACAGCTAGAGGTTGGAAAATAAATATTATAGCAAGACTAAATTTGTAAAATATACGCTATAGTCTAACTATTGTGATTTAGGGATCAGTTATGTTCATTTGTTAACTACTGAATGTAATTATTAAGATGCAGTTGATCCATGTAAAAGGTGTAATTTAAGGTGGGAGTGCGTTGGAAATGTGTGCATATAATTTGGTGAGATTTCGTTTCCGGGGTTGGCCAAACCATTTGAGTTTTTCAATTGTTTTAATAGTCAATAAAGTTTAAGTTTTGCAGTAAAAATACATTCTTGTAATAATTTAGGTCTATTTCTAATAACTAGCCTATGTGCTACTTCTCAGATTTGTAATTTTGGTAACTATTACGAAGTATTGCTTTAGTTTGAAACTGTAGACCTGCTTAATATTGGTTAGGCCAAATGGCGGCTCGTAGCATATGAAACTTATGTGTTACAATAGGTTTGTTCGCAAAGCAGTCAGAAACCAGGAACACATCATTCACACATGCGCTTTTTCTCCACACGTGTTTGCAAAGTGAGAATTTGTTATTCTGATTTCAATATTCTGTTCGATGTGTTCTCACGGACAGTTTCAGTACTCTAAGAAAAGTTTGCAGGCTCTACCATGAATTGTTATCAGAGACATACACAGTAACCTATTTTCACGCGCCTGACTCATCTCTCCAATAACCTTGCACCTGATTTATAAGCATGGGCTACTTATATGTATGAGTAATGGAAGATAATTAAAAGTTTCCCAAAATATAGTTCATATAGGCGATGTATAATATGTTAAAGGGAAACACATATTCTATTCGCATATCATATCAATTAAATGCAGAAAGTATAGATTCTAAATTCTTCTAACTGTTCGCAAAGTGGAAATCACAGATAAGTTACAGACTGGACATGCGCAGTACAACAAATTCTAAAGCAGTCACAGATTTGCTTTGCAAACAAACCTATTAATAGCAGCGGCAACATTAATAATAATAATAATAATAGAATGAATTTACAACAAATTCCTCATGTCAATGATATCCCTTTAATTTTTCCAAAACATTTGAAGGCATATATAAATATGCAATCACTTCAGTTCCAAACAGCATATTCAGTTCTACCGACAGATGCAAATTTGGTATTTGAAAAAGCATGTGACGGTTAATTGGTCATTACTCAGGTACCCGTCAATCAAAGTGGTAAAAAAATCAAATAGGATTTTTCCTATGGTGTTTATAAGTTTCATGAAAATCTGATACATTGAGTGTATTTGAGTTATCGCACATACAGTCCCTTGAACAGATGATTTTCATGTTCAGTTTCAGAAAAGAAGGTAAACAGAAGAGATTACGGTATTTCTCATATTACAGCCACAAATCCAGTTATAAATGTCACAAACTTTCCTTCTGAACTGCCTTATGTATTCCCGGCAGCAGCCACCTTTCGCTTTTTGTGTTAAGTATAATTCAGGGGCTGGTCAACCTTATTTCTTAATTTGTATTCAATATTCAAAAGATATAGCAGAAGTTTTTAACAGACTATCAATAGAATTCATGTTCCAGCACTGACACTGACCTCGGAGAAGGGAAAATTTAACACAACGCACGAATAAAATAGACAGAAACCACTATTACAGGAATTTAAAACATTGAGTCTGTGTGTAGGGTGACTAGCGTCGTCAACTCATTGATTGTAGTACCCATAGTAGTCTGCAACGGGATGCAGCTTAATTGCATATTATCAAGTTAACATACATTTCTAATTTTATAAACTAGAAAAATTGAAAGCAACTATTATATAAGCACAAATTGTTTCGTAATTATATATTTTTTTATGTATCAAGTTTTAGGTACCAAATACATTAAGTTGGCTATTCTGATCTGAGCTCGTCTAGTGTAGAGCACAGAAGGGAGCAGTTTGTAGAGATTTTTTATGCTTGTGGGGAAGTGAAAATGTTATTAAAGCATGCGCATGCATTTTCAAAGCAATCTTGTGCTCAGCACATCTTGCATTTCATTAGTGGGTGTATGACGATGTGCGGCGAGGCAGAAGATTCAAATGTTTTAACAATACAGAATGGAAACATACAGTAGCTATTACATTAAAACATGTCTTTCATGATTTTTTTAAACAATTTATTTTCCCGTTATTTTTTTATGTGTTATAGCACATGAGCCCTTGGTTAAGTCTATATATATTGTATAACATTAAAACTGGACAGGAAATGTTTGGTTATTCAGACAAGTCACACCCATGATTGAAGTAAATTTATTGTAAAACTGCTTAAAATTATTTTTTTAAACAATGTGTTTATTATGTGTTGCTTTGTACACTTCCCAACCAAATTTGTTGATTTTCTCATGAAGAATGCACATCACTTGGAGACATTGCTATAGTCCATACAGGCGTCCCCATACACGCCATGCATGTCCCTGTGAATTTCACTCGGGTTATGCCCTTTAGCCCATAAAAATTGCACTACACATTGCAGCTTTTCACAAATGGATGATAGTAACATGCTGCCATCTTTGTTGCACAATTCTCGCTTCTCTTGCTAGAACTACACATGAGAACAAAATAGTGCCCATAGCGGAAGCTTCAAACTCCATCTTGGTGAAAGTTCAACATCCCAGCCCCAATACCAACGCAGAAAAAAATTATTGTGCGTTACTTTTTGATCCACCCTCGAACAATTCATAAGAAGATATATGTATTAAAATCCACTCTTAAATGAAGAAACTGTACAATTTTCATACCTGTGAGCACAGAATGGCTGAGTAGATCAAAGAATGACTATACCGCCTACTCTAAATGGAGTGGACTGATTCAAGCCTTCACCAAATTAACTTTGTTTTTCCAGAAAGTAGTTTTGATGTGAAACATCAGTCATTTCAGTCTGTAGGAGGTCGCTTGCTAAAACATGTAGGCTAACACTAATGTGGCTTAAGTCTATTCTATACTTCCTGCACACTTTACTGTGGTAGAGGAATGGAGGCATAATGAAACATGTATGTATCAAATACGCAGATAGCACTGTTTTCATGTCACACATGCAATCAAACCTAAATTTAGCCTTACACATGGCATCCATAGAACAATACCTCAGCAGTACCTTTGTCGATCCAAGCAGGAGTGATCATATAAGAAAGAGCTCACTCTGCCATGGTAGATAAACTCCATTGCACTCAAACTGTTGCTCATCAGAAGTTGTTAGGCTTACAAGTGTGTAATTTGTTGGAGGAATTTGATGGTTGAATGGCTTATGGTGCTCCCACATTGGACACACAGGATCCAGAAATGGCATGAAAAGGCTCTGGTAGGAAGACAAATGGATGCCAATCCTCACTCACTCTGTTTGATGCATCTGTCTCCTTAAGCTGCGTCTCCATTGATATACATTTAACACCAACATGTCAATATTAACAAGTTGATATTGACATGTATATTGCAATTTCGTGTTCCAATTGACTTGACATGCAAACCCAGCGTGTTGGATTTAACATTTTCAGATGTTAATTTGTTTTCCGGAGAAAATGGACAACATGTCAAATCAATTGACTATTCGGTCAATATCGGGTTTGTTTCGGGAATTTCTGGGAAACGAAAAGCGATTGCCAGCTTAATCGGCTTTGGTTCGGGAATTTCTGGGTGAACAAAAAGCAGTCGACAGCTTCCTTAATATTCCTGGCATCCATTTTGTATTATGTGAGTATTTGGTATATCAATGTTCTCAATAGTATTGCTTCTACTTTTAAAATTATTTTTTTTGGCATACTCCATTGTTGAAAAATGTGATAGTTATTTTGAAAAGATCAAGACATCTGTACAAAATTAGTATTTAAGAAAGTCACAAACAGTTAACAAGATGATAATAACGAGTATATAAAACACTCTCATTTTGTAATGATGGCTGCCCTCTTCCAGAGGCGTTTTCTTTTTGAATGTTATTCATTTCTGATCGTAACTGCACCAACACATGTTAACCTATAACATTGTAGTGGAGACAGTAGTTAATTGGCAAACCACTTGACTTGTATACATCAACAAGTTGATGATAAACATTTAACATATGTTAACTGCAACATGTTGGTGTTAATTGTATATCAATGGAGACGCAGTTTTAGAGAGCACACTATACTGATGCAAGTGCAGGAGCTTCAACCATCTACAAGTGCAGCCATCTCCAAGATCACCAGTAAGGACAGAACCAGCCCTTGAGAGAGCCACCAGTAGCAGCCAGGGCACAGGAGTCTGAGGATACTTGAACACTCCGTGTTATCTCAGTCTTCCAAACAAGCTAAACACTTATCGTACTGTGGATATAGATGCTCAGTTCTGGTGTTTGTTCTATCATCAGCGTTTTCATCTTCAAAAGTAATATTTTGAGTCAAGATTTTAAAAGTTCTTACCAAAATAAATCAATTCAAAACATTAAATTAGATTAAGCCATTGAATTTTAATGAAGTCATTCTTTGGAATTTCAAAATTTACCAAGTTGTTTCTGTTACTAGAATGAGGAGTTTTTCCCAAACAGTTATACCAGTTTTTGTACAGCTTTAAACAATTTTATATCTTCCAATTCATGGTCTGTGCTTAAAAAATGATGAGCAACTGTAGATTTATCAGTATGTTTGTATTTGATGTTCCTTAAGTGTTCCTTGAGCATGACAATTAAATTTCTTTTTGTTTCCCACTATACAATTTTCCAGTCTTTGCACTGCAAATCATAGATGGGTGATTCTTCAAACACGGGAAAATTTGTGTTCCGGAGTGATATTTCCCTTCAAATTGAATTTCTAAAAAAATTAAAAAGTTCTTTCTACTACCTCCATACCACAACAACCACTTTGAAATGTCACTAACTTTACATTCTGATATTCCAAAACTAAATTTAATACAATTAAATGTCATCCACATGCCCTGTCCCATACCCCGGTTTTGTATACAGTAGAACCCCAATAATTCGAGCTAATTGGGGCTGAGGCTACCTCGAATTACAAAAACTCGGATTATACGGAAATATCACTAAATCAATGGGTAAATCGCAAATAAATGTTTAATGAGCACAATAATGGTTTAAATAATAAATAAATAAACAATATAGTAGGCCTACATACCTGTGTTACGCCTGTATATACAGTGTGTCCCACGCAAAAGTTGACCAATCATGCGGGTTTCTGCGTCGTGCCGACTACAGCTCTAACTCCCGAGCGGGTGAAATAACTATGCTAATAAAGCCGCTAATGGCGTTATGATTCAGGTTCTCCCATTTAGAATTGGAATTACAATGAAAATAACCACATACCTCATCATAAGAGATGTTGGAAATGTCCTCTTGCATCCACAAAATACTGGAACCTTTTTAAGAAATTTTCTTTCACGCTCATAAGTTCAGCTTCCGAGATAGAATTAATTTCTCTTCTGATATTGTCTTTAAGTTCTTCTAATGTATGGGGGTTTGATCTAATTTATCTTCAGTAAGTACGCACCGCTTGATCCCTCGTTTACTATCGAGAATCGAACCCGTTTCCTGAAGTTTACTTACACGTTTTTGCACGGCTTCTCTGCTTGGACGACGTACACCTGGGAATTTTGCTAAAAACTGACGTCTTGCGTCCTTGCAAGATGATGTAATCACATACGAATCGTACATAAATGTCCTTTGTTCTATTGTATACTCAGGCCTATGTCGTGGCATTGTAACAACACATGTACACTTGACACAAGCAGAAGGAATACTGACCTGCTTTGTCGACACTGAGTAAAGGTCGTGGCAGTTCAACGACACACGTGCCAGTATTGCCAGATAAATCACATGTGTTTTTCTTTGTGAGAACCTGAACCATTACACCATCAGCGGGCTTTATTAGCGTAGATATTTCACCCGTTTCCTTTGTAATGTACGGGAAGTTGACCTATACACTTTATTTTTCAAGTTTCTCCATAAATAATATTCACATACTGTTAGAAGAACTTAAAGACAATATCACATAGGCCTATCACAAGAGAAATGAACTCTGTCTCAAAAGCTGAACTTATGCGCGTGAAAGAAAATTTCCTAAAATGGTGTCAGTGTTGTGTGGATGCGAGAGGAGAACATTTCCAACATCTCTTGTGATGAGGTATGTGTTTATTTTCATTGTAATTTTAACTGTGAATGTGAGAACCTGAGTCATAACACTGATCGCGGCTTCATTAGCGTAGATATTTCACCCGATCGCTCGGGAGTTGGAGCTGTGCCCGCCGCGCCGCAGGAACCCGCGTCATTGGCCAACTCTTGCATGGGACACACGTATAATGTCAGACATTTCCAATTTGCTACATCGGCATCCTTAAAAGATTAAGTCATTGTCTGACCCTTAATGGAGTGGAAGGGGAAAGCGGCGCTACTAGGAAAACTTTTTTAATTACCACTGTCGCTGAGTAGGAATTACTGTAAAAATACAGTATTTTTTCTGAAAGGATGGTATGCACGGTACAATTGATTGACACGAGGTCCCGACAAAGAAAGATCGAACCTAACGGTTTCTGTCAATCTGTAATAGAAATGCATTAGCAGTCTGAAGCCAAGGTTATTTCTGTGTATTATGAACAAAAACCCTAAGTGGGACAGTTTTACCTGCATTTTTGTACATGGAAAAATCGAAAGAAAGCTCAAAATGTAACACATTCGGAAGTGCATAAAACTTACATGTGGACACCGTATAAAAATGGGATTTTACTCTAGTTTTATGGAAAATTTTAATTTTCTTAAGACCAGCTCGAATTACACGGAACCTCGAAATACTGGGGCTCTACTGTATTCTAATGCATTTTTCCACAAAACAAAATGTTATTTCCTTTTCAACTTTTCCTGCCAATGAGTATGAATGTGTGAAGAATATTAACCCCTAAAAAATAAAATGAAATAAAATTGTCACCCCACCTAATGAACATAAAGAATGTCCCAAGGGTTTTTGGTCATCCACATGGCTGAAAAGAACGGAATTTTTTCTGCAGGAATGAGAAATTTGTAACTGGTAACAGTGTTAGAAAACCAACAGGGCATCTTGTGGTTGAATTGTAAGGTTGAATTTTGCTTGCTTACAAGCAGTTTGGGATTAGCAAAGGACTTTGCATCATTTTCAAGGAAAGTGTTTTCATTCCCCGTCATTAGCATGACTTCTAGAAAGTAGGCAGAAAGTGAATATTAATTAATTTTGATTATGCACTATGATAAACCTACCAATTTAAAGTACCTGACAAGTTGAGCCTATAGAGGTTTAGGAATGGCTTGTTGAGACCACTTAAACTCCTTTTTTGGTCATACACATGCCTAATTGTTGTGTCATCCACATGCCTCATAAAGGGATATGTGGATGACTCTCAAGTCATGTAGATATATGTAGGGTACTATTGTGTTTGTGGTGTCTGTGACCTGTACTTAAAATCTTAAAACTGATTAAATGAATTTTTGCTTGATTCCCCCAACCATAAAAACACAACCTAGTTAAAATTACGGTACACTGATTCCGGAGTATGGACACAAATTTGGTGCAAAATCAACTGAAGTAAACTGAGAAACATATGAAATCATGCAAAGAAAAGCAGATTGTTGCCAAAGTTAGTCATTAATGTGGCCTTCTGCCATCCACATACATGTATGTAGCCTACACAGATGTAATTCACATGGCTTTAAATAAATTTAAAAATAAAAATAAATAAAAATATAAACATTTAAGCTGCATATGGTGTCTTATTATTATTATCAAGTAATCCCTGAAGTATCTTAGTAATTTTTTTGAGATTTAAAAAAAAAAACTAAAAAATTTGGATTTTAGACACTCCAAATTTTCCCGTATTTGAAGAATGACCCAGATGCCTCAGATTTTATCTATCTTATCTAAGTTCAGTAAATTTTGGATGCTGCTTTTGATAGGGACCAAACTGATATTAACTTCTCTAACGAGCATTTCTTGATAGGGACCAAACTGACGTCAACTTCTCTACAGATCTTGTTAAATTTGTAGGTCTAGTGCAGGGGTCAGCAACCTTTTGAGTCGGAAGAGTCAAAAATTACAATTTACAAAATTTCAAAGTTTTTAAAGAGCCACAAAATGTTTTCTTGCCAACAATAAAATATAGTACTAGCATAAATAAAGTTTTTTGATAAAAAAAAACTAATCTATTTATTCATATATAAGTAGTGTTTTTCACAACAAATTAGATAATATATATATATGGCATTATTAGATAATTACTTATTATAAAAGTAAAAAATTAAAACAATTAAACATTTACTTACAACACTAACTTGTACTTCAATAACATACATTTGAGCAAACAAATTCAATGGGAGCATTGGCTTTGCATGGTTTTAGAAAGTTTGGGTAAATTTGGCTCATAACTTGTTGTTTTAAGTTTCAAACACGACTCTAAATTTTCATTTGTTAGTTGGCTTCATACTTTACTTTTAATTATATTCATGCAAGACAATGCTTGCTCGCACGAATATGTTGATCCGAAGATAGTTAGCACTCATAATGCAAACTTCTTCACCTCACTGTAGCAATCTGGAAGATTGCGTCGAATATAAGTGCCTCAACTCGCGGCATTTCTTTTAAAGCTGTCCACTTTTGTTGCGTTACGTACATACATTTCTGGACCTCCAACTCTTCCAACTTGCTTTTCAACTCTGTAAATTTTCCACTCCACAAAGCTTTAATTTTTAAATCGATCAATTGCATTTCTAGAGATCCAGTATCAATTCCAAATGGCTCAATGTGAATTTCGTTACTATTTGTGTTGAGAGAATTTACTATGAATGCTAGAGTGGTTTTGTTGGTTTTGAATTACTCAAATCTGTCAACAAATTCATCTTTATTTTTTTTTATAACTGTGCTGAAGTAATTTGTGTCAACAGTTGCACTGGTTTTATCGCGATATTGCTTTACAGCCATTCCATGAAAAGTGAGCCTGTTTTACCATATTGGTATTTTTAAGTAAGGTAGACATGTTGTATGTCAAATGAAAGCTAAAAGCTTATATTTTTAAATGTCAGTACTCATTTTTTATGATCTGCAAGTATCATTTTGTTATTGATTGTTAAATTTGAACATAACGAAAGCAACCAATTTCTTGAAAAAGTAACAGTTCGTATTTAATCCCTATTCTTGACAACCTGGAGAATCAGCTGATTATTTCTCTCCAAAAGTTGTTGTTCAGTATATTACTAGTCTTATGAAGTACTAGCTGAAAAGGCCCGGCTTCGCCCGGGCTTTGTATTTTTTAATTTGAAATTAGCTTATGGAGGACTTTCGATTTTGAAACTCTAGGTCCTTATATAATATGTATGTAGAACTTGAAATGAAGAAAAATATTTATCACACTCAAACTATTCCATCAGAAAATGCCGGATATAGCTTTTTATGGCTCATAGAGGATGTCGAATGCTACATTCCGTTGGTTCTACACATCATGCTTGGGAGGGGTTGAAATAAGAAGAAACATAAATTAAATAAGATTGTATTGACTTGACGGAAAATTTTATTTCTCATTCTCACGTTACAACCGTTTCGGGGCTGAAATAAAAGAGAAATGCAGTACCACTTTCATACTTTCCTCCCCTAAAGCCCAGGACATAATATACTGCGAGTATAGGAATCAAAATGTTCCATCCCATGCTTAGGGCCTATGATAAATCTCAACTAATACAAAGCCTCTGGATAACGTATCAGCGGAAAGGATTATTTACAGACTTCTGTTATAGCATACTCACACACTTAAGTTATCCCTGCAATACGACTTCTTATTCTACATCAAAATGTGAAGTGAGAAAATATTTCTTATGTCGAGGGTAGAGAAAGTTATGTGACTACATCACACTGTGCTTTATTTTCGTGGATTTCAATTTCAGTGATTATTTTCGCCAATATATTACATGGAATCATAATTCGTTAAAGTCCAGCATTAGGCTATATAGTTGCCAAGGCCCTATGTAATCACAGTAAACAATTCACTGTTGTCATGTGAACTAAACAGCATTTATTTTTTTTCAGTATAAAATTCTCAGAAATTATATAATTTTCAAGGGAAGGAGTATTTTGTTTGAATTTTAATGTTGACCGCTATACTTCCCGGGCTTAACTGGGTATGTGTGCAAAATTCCGTGTAAATTGGTAAAGAAATGTAGATTTGTATAAGGAACAAACATACATACCCACAAACACACATTCGACTTTATATATTAGACTAGCTGAAAAGGCCCGGCGTCGCCCGGGCTTTGTATTTTGTAATTTGAAATTAACTTTTGGAGGACTTTCGATTTTGAAACTCTAGGTGCTTATATAATATGTATGTAAAACTTGAAATGAAGAAAAAGATTTATCACACTCAAACTATTCCATCAGAAAACGCTAGATATAGCTTTTTATGGCTCATAGAGGATGTCGAATGCTACATTCCGTTGCTTCTACACATCATGCTTGGGAGGATTTGAAATAAGAAGAAACATAAATTAAATAAGATTGTATTGAATTGACGGAAAATTTTATTTCTCATTCTCATGTTACCATACAACCGTTTCGGTTCTGAAATAAGAGAAATGCAGTATCACTTTCATACTTTCCTCCCCTAAAACCCGGGACATAAAATACTGCGAGCATAGGACTCAAAATGTTCCATCCCATGCTTAGGGCCTATGATAAACATCCCTATTTCTCAACTAATACAAAGCATACAGCTATGGATAACGTATAAGCGGAAAGGATTGTTTACCTACTTCTGATATAGCATACTCACACACTTAAGTTATCCCAGCAATACGACCTCTTATTCTACATCAAAATGTGAAGTGAGAAAATATTTCTTGTGTCGAGGGTAGAGAAAGTTATGTGACTGCATTACAATGTGCTTTATTCTCGTGGATTTTATTCAAGAATTATTTTCACAAAACGTTAGCATCAGAATTCGTTAAAGTCCAATAAATTATTATGTAGTGTCCAGAGCCCCATGTGAACTGTGTAAACAATACACTGTTGTCTTGACAACTGAATGGGATTTCATTTTTTTTGCATAATATTCTCAGAAATTATATAATTTTCAAGGGAAGGACTGATTTGTTTCAATTTTAATGTTGACAGCTATACTTCCCGGGCTTAACTGGGTATGTGTGCAAAATGTCGTGTAAATTGGTAAAGAAATGTAGATTTGTATAAGGAACAAACATACATATATACACACTTTCGATTTTATATATTAGATTATTATTTACTACCAAGGGTTAATTATAAATTTTGTTACTTGTATTTACGAGGTACTATACATTTGTCTGAACCGTAACAAAAAAAGTGAAAAAGTTTATTTTATATGTTAACAATAATTTGTACAATAGTAATATTTAATTTTTCTAACAAGAAGGGTTATGTAACTCATATCACTTATTAAAATTTTTGCATATTAATTTATTTCCATTTAATGAGCGTTATGGTCCAGACACCAAAAATGAGGACAAATACCCAGTGTTGACCCAAGTTTTAAATTACCCATTAATTTGAACAATTTCTAGATTAAAGATGAGCTTAAAAGACAGACTGTGATAAACTGGATTTTGGAAAAAATTTTACAGTGAAAGAACTGGTTTTAAAATTAATTATCAACTCCATTACCGAACATTAAGAGACGCATAGGCAGTCATCCTATTTTGAAATGGAACAAAACTAAAGTGGAAATGAATGAACTTGTATAATGTATTACAGATACTTTAGCTGAGAATTACTCACTCATTGCACAGGATGAATTAATTCAGTCAGCTCATTGGGCCCATCAACAAGCAACACTGTTCACAGCTGTTGCCTGGCTCGTCTACTTATTCATCTAAATGCGTAAAAACTCAATGTTCAGACAGGAACTCCTCCACTGAGTAATAGTTATGCAATAAAAATATTTTTTCAGCTATAATTAGCTGTCTGGACATTTCTGAAGACAATCATATGAGACATGAAAGCAGAATTTGCTAATGTAGGCCTACTAACGTAGTTAATATAAAAATATGTTCTAATGGTTCAGCAGCACAATTAATGAATTTTTTTTTTTTTTACCTTTTTCAATCTCCTATTCTTTGGAAACAAGTTTCTCTAAATATTGAATGTAATATTTAGGCACCACTCTATGGGAAAGTGGCAGTGGATGGAGTTAGAAGTCAAAGCATAATATTCGGATACCAGCGAAGAGCCAAAAATATTTTTTGGATACACCTGAGCAGTTTTATAATGTGCAAAAAAAGTAGTTTCAGCAGTAAGAATACTATGGGTGCCAGCATGTGAAGTCAAAACCAGAGAAAAGGTAGTCTGGTATTCTTTGTAGTCCCAACCTACAGAGCGCTGATTACTTTCAGGTTACGTCAACCAGAAATAGATCACTAGTTGGTCAGACAAGTTCAGGTGCTTCACCATGATAATTTATTATCACCCTTCCTTAATCATCAGAGTAAATTAAATTTTGTGATTTTGTCCTTGTCAAGCTGAAAGACATACTAGGCTGAGGTAGGCCTACGTAACACTATTAGCGATGATTACAGAATCAACTATACTAATTCCAGTAGTACATCGACATGGATATGGACTCAAGAAAAAGATCATCTTTGTAGTACATGCTTCAGTCGTTTGTGTGGTCAAACTACCTGCTGTCACTCATAATAGTGGATAATTTGTTTTTAATAGACATAATGAGTCATCCTCATAAGCATTCACCATTTCTTTGTGACAACAGTTTTATAAACCCTATGAAAGGGCCTAAGTTTACGTTAAATTACTTATTTTGACTAGTTAAGTGCTCATGGATCCTAGATTTTGCAAAACATGTGTAAATTTTCTATTCTCTTAATTTATTAAGTAATTCTCACTTGTGCGATTTTACACAGTGTCTGAACCGTAACAGCATGTGTCTGGACCGTAACATATTTTGAAAATTTACTGTGTGTTAATTATTGAAAATTTGAGGCTGATCAATAGTGCATAATTATCCTTGAACATTTATAAAGAAGGAAAAAAATATGATTCACCATAAAGTTGTGACAACTCACAGAGTTTTACATGTCTTTACAAAAATGACATGGGTAACCTTCCGTGTGAGTCTGAACCGTAACAGGGTACTTTTTATAAATTTCTTGAATGATTACTGTTGAGATGGGATTAAAAATACATCAGGGGTGAAGTACTATTTGAAGGCAATTCATACATATTATTAACCTTTTTGAAAATTTATCTTAACAATGAGTATGAGGACTCCAAAAGTGTGTAAATGTCTGGACCGTAACAATGGAATGGCTGTTTAGAAATTGAAAATGAAGTAATTTACCGCTCTGAATATCTTCTGCAAAAAGAATTATTTTTTCTTCAAAACAAACCAATTCTTCTACCAAAACATAGGCTGGGTTTCCCGTTCCTTGCAGTTTTAGATTCAGCTCATTTAATTTCGCTGTGATATCCACCATAAAGTAAAATTTTTGCAACCATTTGTCGTTCTCTAATTCAGGGTGATTAATGCCTTTTTCATTTAGGAATGTATTTATTTCATTCAAGCACAAAGCAAAACCTTTCAACACCTTACCTTTGGAAAGCCATCGCACTTTATTGTGAAGAAGGAGGTCGGAATACTGATCTCCATTTCGTTTAAGAATTCTTTAAACTGACGATGGTAGAGTGCTTTTGACAAGATGCTGTTAACAATCTTGATTACCAAATTCATGACATCAAATATTTCAGCCGGAAATGTTTGGGCACAAAGCGCTTCTTGGTGTATTATGCAGTGATACGTAAGAATTTCATGGTTTATTTTGCTCTGAAGAATCGTTGTTGCCCCTTTATTTTTTCCTGTCATACATCTGGCTCCATCAGTTGCTATTGAAACGATTTTATTTAAATCGATCTTATTGTCTTCAAGGCATTTTTGCATGGCATTCGCTATAACAAACTATACGTCACAGCCAAAGCACTGGTGAAGACGCCAAATTGTCTTGCATCGAAAGCAAATTAAAACCTACATAGAAACATCCGACGACGGCGTCATTCTCGAGCTTCCGACGGACTGATGACAGTGACGACGCGTGTCACGGGGGAGGGGTGCGGTGAAAAGCAAGTACAAGTGGCTGAGAGATAGAATCGGTGCCTAATCCTCGTTAATCGATTCAGAACACTTTTTATTTATTTATTTTTTTAAATAAAATAAATAATATTTGCATAGCCTATGGAACTAAAGAGCTGCAGCTTCACATCCAAAGAGCCGCATGTGGCTCGTGAGCCGCAGGTTGCCGACCCCTGGTCTAGTGGGCTTAAAGGAAGAGTAAACTAAAAAAATACCATTTTTTTATTTTAAACTTAAAGGAAGGGCAAACTAAAAAAAATACCATTTTTTTTTTATTTTAATCTCATTGCACGGAGCTTTGAATTACGAAACGAATGGTGATCTTGTGAACTTCAGGTGCCTAATATTATGCTTTGTATGGGTGAAGTTAAAAGCTCCTGTGACGTCACGATTGACTAACTCGCTGACAGGACGACAGCTGCTGTAATGCTTGTGCGTGTGTTTCTAATACACTACAAAGTCTCATTTGTGTTTGTTGTTGATAGAGATGTCTGCAATGTTACCTTATAAGGACAAATCTCGGTATTCACAAATTAATATCTCACGAAAAGAAAATGACAAGGAATTATTAAAAGAATTGCAAGGAAGAAAAGAAAATACGGAATGGTGTAAATGTGGGCTGTGTATAGGCCTACATATGAAAATGGGCCACGATAGTGTGTGTTGTTGGGACTGTGAAGTAATTTGTGAACAGATGGGGGTTGTAGACTGTATAACACAACATGCCTCATTCGATAGCTTTATTATAAATAGCGTTATTATAAATAAAGATACACTAATTGCCAGTTGTTATCAGTTAATACTTAAGAGCTAATACAAAATATTTTTCAAGATACGAACAGAGTCACTTTCTGATTCAGAATCATCTTTTGCGGTAGTAGAAATGTCTGAAATGCTAAAAGAGCTATCTAAATCACAATTTCTAGAAGAAACATTCAATGAATCTGTGCAAACATTGACATAAGTTTCATTTCCTAGTTCACACTGAACGCCTATGCTGTTAGAAACTGAATTTTTGTCATTAATACTAGATTCCACATTCATGATTTGTCCATTCCTGGATACTGATGGATTACTGTTTGAATCTTGCAACAACTCTCTCATTTCCTTCTTCCTCAAGTACGACAATTTTCTTTTCTTCATTGGCGGTGTTTCAGATTTCCCACGCAAAAGAAGTGATGGCACAGCACTTCTTTTTTAAACAGATTGCAGGGTTTCTCCAGTTTACTGTTTTCGTAACTGTACCGAAAGCTCGGTATCATTTTCTTCAAAATGTTGTGAACAAACCGTACAAACCGTGACTTATCTTCTCTGTTGGGAAATCGATGGAAAGATATTTTAAGTGTGTTATCACTCTTTGACGATGAGTATGCACACCCCACAACACAACAATAAACCATTGTTTGAACAGATACTCACTAAAAAACTGTAACAGTAGACAGAATGCTGTGAACTATCTTTCACCGGGCGAGACTGAGTCAAGCACTCGTCAAACGTGACGTCACGCGCCCACCGCGTTACAATAAACATATTCGTTTTGTGATTAAATGTGAAGGTGTAAAACATTTCTAACAGTGAATATCATTTCTTAAAAACACTTTCTTTCAATCCGTATGAAGAAAATGATACTGAATTTTTAGTTTACTTTTCCTTTAAGGGTGAAATCTGAACTTCTTGAATACCGTTTCATTGATGTTAACTTCAAGTGCTAATTTCATTTATTGTGTTCGTTTATCAAACTTCTGGATTTTCCTGTTGATTAGATCTGAGCCAAAACCATTTTGTGGGAAGCCACTCAAGCTACTTCACCCATCTGACTCACCTCCACCTTGGTGTAACTAATGCAAGCATGCAAACAAACGAAACCATTAGCCTACAAATAACGAGCAAGGAAGACTGCATGATTAGACCACAAGACCCCAAATATTTGTAACATAAGTCAACATTAAGCATGTTAGGCTTTGTACTGTTTAAATTAATGTAACTTCTGCCCACACACCCTCACGAGCAAATTCACAGACTGCATCCCTCATAAAGCCTACCCAATTTCTTTTCGCCTGTTTGGTACTTTAAGTTTAAAACAATTTCTGAGTACGGTACAGTACGGTACTCTGCTGGATGTGATATCTTGGTTTTAGAAACATGGAAAACAGCCAAATTTGATGTTATAGACCTAGGCTATAATTATTTCTTAGAACCCATAAATTCCATATAGGTCTATATAGCATACTGTACAAGAAGATTATAAATATAAGCAGAATCGTGAAGTGGGCAGAAAATTAACCTACAACGGAGCTGTGAACAGCTGTTAAATCACGATACTCTTGCACTGGATGGGTGAGAGCACTATTTCCTCGACATTACACTTTTAGTTTTTTTGGAAATCAACACGTCAATTAAATGTACTTACTTTTGACAAAGAATTGATTAAGAGGTGAAACTAGTCATATTTTAAATGGTATAAGTGGATAATTCTCCAAAAAGGGCAGATTTCAATGTTAGAATTTTTTATTTTGGACCATGTAATCTTTTTATGTAATATTTCTTTCTGCAGAGTACTACTGTTTAGAAAATGGCGCATTCATGGAGGTGAGAAAATAGTAAGAAATAGTAATTATATAGAAGTTATGTGAGAATTAGATTTAATTTACTGTATTAAATGTTATCATGAAAAAGAACAATATTTATTACCATACAAATGGATTAACACACAACTTGTTACTTATTTTTATCTATGTTAAAACAGATTATCATCTTAAAATCAAAACATGATATATTGTCATAAACTATTAGGCTATACTAGTATCTTCTTTAAACAAAAATAATAAATGCAGACAGTTAAATATGTAATCAATTACACCTCCATGGATAGGACTCGAGAGTAACAGTAATGGAGGTGAGATTTTTCTCTTATTTGTCAAACAGCTTGGGAACATTTGAGGTTAGAAGATCTCAGTTCTAGAGTTTAACTTTGCATTTCTTATTATTATGTAGGTAATTTATAGCAAAAGTAAATATAAAAACATACAACTCTACCGTTGGGTGTAGGTAATGGAGGTGAGGAAGTCCAATTACTAACTCTGCATTTAGCCCTTTTACACAAACAAAACAACACTTAAAAGCACACTGACAGCTTGGCTTTATATAAATGATAAGAAAACTGCCAAGAATGGGAGTAAAAGGAAAATAGAAAGACTACAGTGCCATCTCGTGGAAATAATTGAACTTTTATATTGTTTCACGGAGGTGAAGTCTCACTTTGGGACAGGCAAGTTTAGTGCAAAAAATTGTCTTTACAAAATGATATATTTTCTTTTCAGTTATTAATGACTCAATTTTTGAGCTGCTTGTTCTTGTTATATCACTAAAATGGAATAGAAATTGAAGCCTGTTGAATTATGAAAGAATGAAAATGACAAGTCAGGCATTGGGACATGACACGGAGGTGAGATTTCACATATTGTGCCCTAAAATGCAGAAAATTGTAACTTTTAAAAAAAAGTGGAATATGGGATCAAATAGACCTTATTTCTATCTAACTTACCATAATAATTCGTAATCCATAAATACTTATTTTACACCAGAAAATCAACTGCAACATGAATCGGCCCTTTTCTGGAGAATAACCCAAGTGCACTTCAGCTAAGTTTATGATCTACATGCGAACCAAGTTTTCAATCAATCTGAAAAAACTACTCAAATCATTCAGGAATTTTCACAGAATTTTTTTAAAATTCACATGCCTTTGTATGTCACCAAAGCCTTGGGGGGGGGGGGGGGGGGGGGAAGGAAAGAAGAAGAAAGAAAGAAGAAAAAAAACAGTAGACCTAATTAAAGTCCTGATTTTCCCCATATAAAGTCATAGTAATCTCTACCACGGCTACTGGATGATTAAACCAAAATCTGACATGAGAGCAATACCAACGTCTAGTAACACACTGTAGAATTACACAAATTAGGATGTAAGCTTTCATTTTGTATAATTTTCGGTACGGATAAACAGTTATGTTTAAAAGAGTTAGGACTAAGTGCATATGATGTCAAATTGCAGCATATGTTGTTATTAGAATGTAAGCTTTATCATTATTAATGAATTTCATTTTCAGACAGGGTAAAATGGTTTTAAAATAGAGAGATTGTCCACCTTAGAACCCTTGTCGTTTCACTTATCTGGGGCCTTTTATAAAATATAAAATAACACAGAAGGCACAAGCACACGTTAAAAACACTGTTGTCAAATTAATAAAACTTCTTCTTGGTCCCAGATGCGTCTAATACTTGAAAATGCATTTCGATGCAAGTTGCATCATCTTCAGTTCAGCTTGGAGACACAACAGATACAATGTCTGATGATGTACTAATGTATATGCCGGTTGTTTACTTGTTGCATGTTTTAGGTCACAGTTGTTGCGAGTTCAAACAGGTGATTATGGTCAATCGTGGTTTCGTTGAGAATGTTATTTTTATTTTTGTAGATTTGAAGATTTTCTAGTATATTAATATACTAGAAAATCTAAGAAGAACTGATTTATGTGTATCTAAGAAGATTTTCTAGTATATTAATATACTAGAAAATCTTCAAATCTACAAAAATAAAAATAACATTCTCAACGAAACCACGATTGACCATAATCACCTGTTTGAATTCGCAACAACTGTGACCTAAAACATGCAACAAGTAAACAACCGGCATATACATTAGTACATCATCAGACATTGTATCTGTTGTGTCTCCAAGCTGAACTGAAGATGATGCAACTTGCATCGAAATGCATTTTCAAGTATTAGACGCATCTGGGACCAAGAAGAAGTTTTATTAATTTGACAACAGTGTTTTTAACGTGTGCTTGTACCTTCTGTGTTATTTTATATTTTATAAAAGGCCCCAGATAAGTGAAACGACAAGGGTTCTAAGGTGGACAATCTCTCTATTTTAAAAGCTTTATCAGTCGGGATAAACAGTAGGAACTTCACAATCATCAGTGATGGTTAAAATAGTTAGGCCCAAGTGTACACGATGTTAAATTGCACTATATATTATTATTAGGCTGCAGAAATTATTTGTAATGTTAATATTATGCGGATAAACAGAGGAAAAGTATTCACATGTGGTATGTGTAATAATAATAATAATAATAATAATTTATTTCACCATTGAGCAATACATTGGTTGCTATAGGCTAATTAACAATACTTAAAATGTGATATCAACATCTACATATAATAATTTGTTTCACCATTGAGCAATACATTAGTTGCTATAGGCTACTTAACAATACTTAAAATGTGATATCAACATCTAATAACAACAATAATATGGAAAAACCAGGTGTATGTGTATGAAAGAAACAAATACATAGCTATAAATCTTCTGAAAATAAGAGTTTTGCACATACTTAAGAGAGCTCATCTTAATATCCTTATGTAACGACGTGAATCCTACAGGAATTGTGAAATGTACAAAGAAATCAGAACTAAATCCAACTCCACGGAACAAGTTTCAGCAATTTATTTGGAGAGTTGGCAATGCTCATATCAACTGGGCCGTTACAGGAAGCATCATGACCGTTGAAAACTTTTTATGGCCAAATTCATGCAGTAATTTCTCTATTTTCATTTACAAAGCATTTAAGTTATAACCTAAAGCCATGCTACATGTGAAAAAATTTGTGAAAATTCCTGAACGATTTGAGTGGTTTTTCAGATGAATTGAACACTCTGTTCAGATATGAATCGTAAACTTAGCTAATTTGCACTTATACCTTTTAAACTTTATCATGTATTTTCACCTAACTTACCTTCAATTAATTCATTTTTATTACACATAAAACACGCCAGCCATATTATGGTTCTGAGCAAAGCAGGAGACCAACTGTCCTTCTTGCAATAAGGTAAGTAGTGGCAGGAAGATTCTATTTTAGTGGCAGTTAGGTTAGGTTAGGTTGGGTTATGAACAGTGGTATTAGTTTAGTAGGGCATACCAAATTCACGCGTTTGGAAAATGTTCTATATTATACCTCCTGCATGGTTTGCCACGTTGATCGACCTGTTACCCAGAATTAAAGTCAAGTCCATAACACGGCCGTCAGTTATATCTTATTATCATGAATTACATATTTTAAGGTATGAGAATTACAGGATGTATTCTTATATATTAACAGATTTGGGAAAATGGTATATTGCGACTCACCCGACTCCCCTGCCCCTACTCTCAATCCCTCCCCTAGCGGCGGCATTTGAACTACTAGCAGCGACGGTAGCGCCATCTCTTAAAGAACTGATGAAACAGAAAAAATAATTAATTTCTTCTTTATTCTCTTCCTTTCCTGTTCTTCTTCCTCTCACCTCCTCTTCACCCTACCTACCTATTTGAGACCTATTCCTAACAGTAAATTTTGGATCGACCGGGATTCAAACTTGGGACCCCTAGCATTATAGCCAGGAGTCTTGACCATTACACCACGAGTGAATGTTGAGCACTGAAGGAAGATTTCATATATTTGAGTTATGTTAGGGGGATTTCATGAGTTTTAACGCAAGAATCGGTTTTTATAATTTTGTTAGTTATGAAAAGAGTAGTGTTGGTACAAGGGAATTTTCCTGCATCAATTTAGACATTTTTAATGTTATAATAAGGCGTTTTTTTTATAAGTGTGAAATATTATGTATGGTACAAGCAAATTTTTGTATTGTGAAATAGCCTATTTTGTTCAAGGGTCGTTGTTATAATTATTAAATATTATGTGGAGGTGCAAGGGTATTTTTTTATTGTGAAATATTAGGTGACATGTCAATTGCAATCATTCGTTACTGGCATTAAGCAGCGGCTACAGGCATGGCGGCATGGGCTGTGTTGAAGCGGGGCAGGCACCATGCGGCAAGCAGTCAGATGGGGAAGCGGCCAGGCGAGTGGCGAGTGGAAAGGGGAGCAGAGTGAGTCGCAAAGTACTAACTTCCCAAAGATTTTGCACATAATTATAATCCTTGCTCCTAGGGACACATTTTTAACGTTGTTTTGTTTTGTAAAAATTAAAACTGTAATGTTGAGAAGATAGGATTAGACCCACTGGAGGTTCTATTGTTGGTCCATGAGCGAGCATGGGTCATGTGGACAAAGTTTAATGCTGGAGATCTAACAGTGAAAATGGTGGTCTCGGTGGCTCAGTCACTATCGAGGCTTTCTACCAGATACAAAAACTTTATTATCACCCCTGAATCTCCTTACTGCTTTCCTATATCGGTGATTCTTCAAATACAGGAAAATTTGGGTTCCGGAGTGATATTTCCCTTCAAATTCAACTTTAAAAAAAAATTAAAATAAATGTTTGTTTCTACTACTTCCATACTACAACTATCACTTTGAAATGCCACTAACTTTAAATTCTGATATTCCAAAATCGAATTTAATTCAATGAAATGTCATCCACATGCCCTGTCCCAAACCTAGGTTTTGTATATTCTAATGCATTTTTCCACAAAACAAAATGCTATTTCCTTTTCAACTTTTTTCCTGTCAATGAGTATGAATGTGTGAAGAATATTAACCCCTAAAAAATAAAATGAAATAAAATTGTCACCCCACCTAATGAACATAAAGAATGTCCCAAGGGTTTTTGGTCATCCACATGGCTGAAAAGAATGGAATTTTTTCTGCAGAAATGAGAAATTTGTATAACTGGTAACAGTGTTAGAAAGCCAACAGGGCAGCTTGTGGTTGAATTGTAAGGTTGAATTTTGCTTGCTTACAAACAGTTTGGGATTAACAAAGGACTTTGCATCACTTTCAAGGAAAGCGTTTTTATTCCCCGTCATTAACATGGCTTCTAGAAAGTAGGCAGAAAGTGAATATTAATTAATTTTGATTATGCACTATGATAAACCTTCCAATTCAAAGTACTTGACTGAAGTTGAGCTTACAGAGGTTTAGAAATGGCTTGCTGAGACCACTTAAACTCCTTTTTTTGTCATCCACATGCCTGATTTTTGTGTCATCCACATGTCTCATGAAGGGGTATGTGGATGACTCTCAAGTCATGTAGATGATAAATGTAGGATACTATTGTGTTTGCGGTGTCTGTGACCTGTACTTAAGATCTTAAAACTGATTAAATGAATTTCTGCTTGATTCCCCCCTCCCCCAAAACCATAAAAACACAAACTCGTTAAAATTACATTAATTCCGGAGTATGCACACAAATTTGCAAATTTGGTGCAAAATCAACTGAAGTAACTTATACTGAGAAAAATATGAAATCACATAAAGAAAAGCAGATTGTTGCCAAAGTTAGTCATTAATGTGGGCTTCTGCCATCCACATGTACACGAATGTCATTCACATGGCTTTAAACAAATAAAGAAATTAAAATAAATAAAAATATAAACATTTAAGCTCTGCTGGTGTCACATTATAATCAAGTAACCCCTGAAGTATTTTAGTGATTTTTTTGAGATTTTTTAAACAAAGTAAAAAATTTGGATTTTACACACTCCAAATTTTCCCGTATTTCAAGAATCACCCATGGGTGATTAAAATAAATAAAAATATAAACATTTAAGCTCTGCTGGTGTCATATTATAATCAAGTAACCCCTGAAGTATTTTTGTGATTTTTTTGAGATTTTTTAAACAAAGTAAAAAATTTGGATTTTACAAACTCCAAATTTTCCCGCATTTGAAGAATCACCCATATAAACATCTTGTTTCTAAGAATATTTTAAATATAGGCCTAGGTAAAATCGGTAAGAAGTTCACAGAAAACTAACCTAAAATGGTGCTCCGAAAGCAAGTGCACACACCAGAATCGGCTGCTCGAGACAATGCAGGTGCATGCTAGGAACAAGCCGATGGGTCACGTGGTGCTGGAATCAGGGTTGCCAACATGATAAGGGTCTGTGGTGGTCAGTCTCTATTACTGTCTAGAACACCATTGGTCACCTAACCTAACATGCAGAGATGCAAGAACGTCAACAGCTAATGGGAATGTTGGTAGCCAACCTACAGGCCGCATAACCGCTTGTAACATCAGCAGTGTCGTACTAAACCCCAATTTCTAATGGATTGCACAGATTCTAGAAACACAAAGACTCATACCCTATAATGCATAGATAAGTGATTTTGAAAGGTTTGATTGATGATTCGTACATAGCCTATGTGTTGTGTGGTCACACACAGACATATAGGAGTTACCCACAAGCTCTCGAGAATTAGCCTATCCTAAGTTTGAGGTTATAAAAGCTATCATGTACTTTCTGATTTCACTTACTCTATCCACAAAATGTGGATACTTCATATTCGGTTCCTGAACACTGTCAAGATGATGACTGTCTAGGTTGCCAGTCACTGTCAACCTGCATTTTAATATTCAAAGTTTCGGTATACACCTAAATGTGAATTTGTTAATATGTAATAGCTTCTGCATTACTTATTAATTACATGTGTTAGTTCCTCGGTTTCATTTAAGGTACCGGTAACTGATTTTACTTCGCACGCCTTCGTCTGTAGCCACAGAAATTCACAAACGCCGGCTGAACCGGTGAACTACGCCATACCATTGAAATGCTCACAATACTGAATATTACTGCGTAAAATATGCTTACCTTGTTAATAAATCCAATCAAACTGTTCAGCAAACGGTCAACTCAACACCAAACAAAGCCAAGCCACAAGCCGAAGACAACCAAAACAAGCCATCTTGAGCTTGATGCAGGGTTGCCAGATCAGGAATATATATATAAATAAATAGGAAATGCGCACGATGTGCAAAGATTAGATTAGTATTGCTACTTACATAGCTGCGGTAGTGTTTCTTATCTGAGGGCACAATTCATGGCGTGATATCTCTCTCACTGTTTTTCACAGTTCGACACACAAATATGGGTCTGGCTCATGAAAAGCTACAGTTCTGCAAATTTTATGGTGGAATCCATGAACAGCAAATCTCATAACCATGTGACGGTCATATCTTCCCTGTGCCCACTCCCTGTTGGTCATCGCATCTGTTGCATAAAATTCATCCCATATCTCGACCCGCAAGAAAAAAAATGTATATTAATAATTATTATAGTCAGGTGTTTTTCTTTTAAGACAATTATTTGAATTGCAGAAGTTTTACCAAATCGACAACATGGAAGCAGAATCCACAGTGGATTAGGAAAGGGGTGTTCAGGGGGTTTGGACTCCCAAAGTCAAAACCTAAAATTCTATATTTGTATTAAAAAAAATTATTTAATTAAACAAGATTTCTTGGTGTGTCAAATATGATATAGCAGTTATTTTCTTTTCATAACATAATGAGTAGGCCTATTATGTCCACTGTTCCATGTGTTATTCAACTTTTCTTATAGATAGTAATAAGCATTATAACTTAGGTAACAATTCCTTGTTTAAGTTGCCATGTCTTAGAGCATGGGTGAGCATCTGTAGCACATCGTGTCACTGTTCGGTAGGGGAATTTCTCCCACTACAGTCGCCCTTGACGTCAGCATAAAGCAGTTTCGACGTGACACTGAACATGAAGAACAGGTTTTTTTACGTCACAGCAAGGGATGGGGACTAAAACGTTTCCCCTCAGTTGCTCACCTATGTCTTAGAGTATAGTAAACAAATTTGGTAACTAGTTTTTCAATGCTAAAATAGCGTAAAATGTAATTTTCAATATTTAATATTCAATACTTAAAAATTTCCCGGGGGTGGACCCCCCACTTTGGTAATGATTTCTTATGTACATTGGCATGTCTTAGAGTAAGGTAAAAACATTTCATAACCTGTTTTTCAGTGCAAAAACAGCGTAAAATGTGATTTTCATTAGTTCAATATTTAAAAATTTCCCGGGAGTGGACACCCGAATTAGGTAACATTTTCTTGTTTACATTGGCATGTCTTAAAAGTATGGTAAATAAATTTCCTAACTAGTTTTTGAGTGCTAAAATAGCGTAAAATGCGATTTTCATTAGTTCAGTACTTAAAAATTTTCCGGGGTGGACCCCCCCTTTAGGTAATGATTTTTTATTTATATTGGCATGTCTTCGAGTATGGTAAACAAATTTCCTAACTAGTTTTTCTGTGCAAAAATAGCGTAAAATGTGATTTTCATTAGTTCAATATTTAAACATTTTCTGGGAATGACCCCCGACCCCCTGTTTGGGGGGTATTCCACACCCCCCAGCACTTTCAATCTTCCCCGCAATTATTTTCTAGCTATGTCATGGTTGCACTTATTATATTTCATATTTCATATTTTCATATTTATTTAATCCATTTTGACCGCAGTTCTGCGGTATAGGATACAATATAACAACAATATAACAAACTATTATAGTACAAGGGTACAAGAATAATATTAGAAATACATACATTGAAATATAAAGAGATACAAAGAAATACAAAGAAATACAGGATCAATACAACACTACAAAACAATAAATAAATAAATAAAAAGTGCAATGTGTAGGTCAAAATAGTAGGTACTGAAAGATTATTTAAAGTTTTTGGCTACCTCAAAAAATTCATCATTTTTGTAGAAGCAGATTTGTTTTAGTTTCATCAGTACTAAGCCTTTAAAGTGTTTAAAAGTTAAATTTCTAGTAGCAACCGGAAGAGAATTAAACATTTTCACTGACATGTACCTAAAATTATGTTTGGTTGTTGCAAACAAGCATTGATCCTGTAAAATGTTATTGCAATTTCTGGTGCCAAAGGTATGTACATCAGAATAAGTTTTAAAGTTATCAGAATTACTCTTAACATATAACAAACACTGTAAAATATATATAGATGGTAGGCTGAGAATACCAGATGAGATGAAAAGAGGTTTACAGTGGGCTTTCCAATCAGCACCATAGATTATCCTTAAAGCCTTCTTCTGTAATTTGAAGATGTTAAGTGCAGAACTACAATTACCCCAAAGTAGAGTACCATAAGTTAAATGGCTATGAACATAAGCATAGTATGCAGAAATTAATACCTCTCTAGTCACATATTTTTGCAGTCTGCGAAGCACAAATATGCCTCTGGCAATCTTATTAGAGATTAATACAACATGAGATGACCAATTTAAACCTCCTTGGAGGACGATGCCAAGAAATTTAGCATCCTTATAGAAGTACTGATGTTTCCTATCAAAAGTGAATTTCAAGTCAGTAACTTTAGAGTCATTAACATATAGAGAATTAGCTGCAGTCCAATCTAGAACAATATCATCACTAACTTTTAAGAGATTTAAGGTGTTGAGGTCACAGTCAGTTACAGCAGCCAGAGCCAGATCATCTGCATAGAGATACGAATTTAGGAAATCTTTAGATGTGTTATTATAGACAGACAAGACACTAGGCAAATCATTTATATAAATAATAAATAAAATAGGGCCCAATATAGAACCCTGTGGTACACCATGTTTGATAGACTTAAACTGTGATTGCATACCATTGAAGTGAACACATTGCAGTCTTCCAGATAGATATGACTGAATTAAGTTAAGAGCTTCATCACTAAAACCATAAAATCTCAATTTATCAGCTAGAGTCACATGTGAGATAGTGTCAAAGGCTCTTGAGAAATCATACATTTTACACCATGTAGATTCTTTCTTGTTAAGTCCTGATAGGCAGTCATACACCAGGTTAATAACAGCATCACTAGTACATCGACCCTTGCGGAATCCAAACTGACAATTTGAGAAAAGATTTTCATTTTCAAAATATTTGATAATTTGATCATTAAGAATACACTCAAATACTTTAGAGACAATTGGTAAGACAGAAACAGGTCTATAATTTTTAACATCAGATTTGTCACCTTTTTTGAAGACAGGTGTGATTTTACCAACCTTCAACAGTTCAGGAAAATAGCCTAGGTTGATACATTTGTTGATTAAAAATGATATAGGTTCAGCCACATATGGTGCTGACATCTTCACTAAAATGGAGTTGATACCATATATGTCTAGAGCTTTACTGTTCTTAAGTGATAAAATCTTACTATATACAGTATCTACTGTAACTTCACTAAAATTGAATGACCTACAGAGATCACCATTGTTCTCCCTCATATTATGAGTGGGCCTATTATTAGTATTATTTTTTTCAACCAACTCCATGTAATAGGATGAGTTATGTTCACATACTTTAATATCTCTTAAGATTTCATCAACAATATTCAAAAAGTAATTATTAATATAATGTTACAAAGTGGCCGAAGAAGTTAAAGCGACAAAAAATAAATTTAAAAAATTGCCCTCCCTAGAAAATATCATACGGGCGCCCTTGTCGACAGCCAATTGGGTTGGGGTGAGCAATGAAGTTTGGGGGGGTAGCAATGAAGTTTGGGGGGGTAGCAATGAAGTTTGGGGGGTTGAGCTATTTAGTTTGGGAGGGTGAGTCATGACGTTTGGGGGGGGGGGGTGGGCACCCCTGCTTATGATGCGAGGAATAAACATAATATTGAGGTTTCGAATGTTAGACTAAGTAAAACAACTAATAGTCTCAGGTATCTTAGTCTAAAATCATTTAATCATTTACCATTAACAGCACGAGAAGTCACAAGTCACAACAAATCGTTTTAAACAAGTACTTAAGAGATGGCTAAGAAAAAAAGCATTTTACAGTTACAAGGGAATTTATTGAATGTAGTGTTTGCGATTTAGTATTTTAAATGTTTCATCGTATTATAAGGTTTGTAAATGAATGTAAGTTTTAGAAGTAATTATGTGATAGAGAATTTTTTAAATCTGATCTTTAGTATAATCTATCTAGGACTATCAGTAATACTGTAGATTTTATATTCTATATTATGTATGTATATTTTTTATATGCTGACAAGATCTATTGCTTGTATAGGCCCAAGGATCAATAAAGTTTATTATTATTATTATTATTATTATTATTATTATTATTATTATTATTATTATTACTGCCTTTTCTGAAGACTGCTAGTTCTGTTTTGGTTTCGTTTAGAGCCATTTCATTTTCCTCAGCCCAATCTGGAATTAGATCCATCGCTATTTGAAGTTCTTCTCTGTTGTCTGAGGCTATGGCCATGTAATCAGCAAATATGAACATTTTTACCGTCTTAGTTTGGTTATTGATTTCTTGTGTCACGTCATGGGTGAATATATTAAAAAGAACGGGACTTAAAGGGTCCTCTTGCAAGACTCCATTTGCTTGCCATATCCACTTCGACTTAGTTACTCCGTCGTAGATTTGCACATAGTTTTCTTCTAGTCTTCCAGTTTCTTAATCAGTCTCCATCTGCCTATCTTATCGAAGGCCTTTGAGTAATCTACGAAGATTACACACATCTTTCCATGTTTTCTTGCGATGATTTATTGAATACCTTGTTACAGGTTTCCTGCTGCCATCTACGTCGATCTCCCAACTCTGAAGCTGAATTGTTCTGGGACCAGAGGCTCCGCCAATTTGCTGACTCTTCCCGTCAACAATTTTGTGAACAGTTTGAATGCTACTGCTTCTAGCGCTTTCCCTCGATAAGACTCTGGTTTGTCGGTTTCACATTTCCCTTTTTATAGCCTTTTGATAATGGCTTTCTTCCATATCATCGGTACCTCACCTAATTCTAGGCATTTATTTAGTAGCTCTGTCCATACTAGTCCTAGTAGAGGTAGTGAAGTCTTTGGATCTTCGGAACAAATGCCGTCCGGGCCGACTGCCTTGTTACTTTTTTATTTTTCTATCGCTGTTCTTATTTTTCCTGTCTGAAGCGTGCGCAAGGTTCTACCTCTCTATCTGTGTTTATCCATGTCTATATTAGTATGTCTGCTGCAGCAGCGTCGCCAGGAATTTTGTTAAGGGGGGGGGGCAAAATCAATTTCGGACCTCAATTTCAAATGATTAGGCTAAACACATTAATATTCACTTAGTTAACCGGATCGTTATTTTGAACCCAAGCTGAATTCGACGAGGCTACAAAGTTTTTTAAGTTAACAGAATACGCTCTTTTGAGCAATGACCTTGGTGAGATATTATTATAAATACGTATTATAGTTATAATTAGCTAGTACTTGCTAAACTCATTATAAAGTAATTCTATTTTTTTATTCTCCATGCTACAACTGTAGGTTGACAAAGAGTACCACAAATAAATATATGCATACGGCAATCCAAGGGGGGGCGGTTGCCCCCCCTTGCCCCCCCATGCCGACGCCCATGGTCTGCTGGAAAGCGTGGTTGAGGCGTACGCAATGCTATGTATGGCTCTTCTTTAATTTCTTCTAATAGTTTTTGTCTTCCTTTCTATGTGTTCGTTCTTTTTTTGTTTTATTAACATTTTGTAGTCGTTTCTGCAAGCTTGATATTCCAGATCAGGAATGTAAATTGTAATACATTTGTAAGTAATTAATTATAATTATAATTACAATTATTTATTTATACAAATACATATTTATACAAGTAAAATAAAACAGATCAAATACAAATTTCAAAAGTAACTACAACTACTATTTAAAAAAAGAAGAGGAAAAGAAACATAGGCTATAATATCTTACATAATTTATAATTATTCTAGCACAGGAAATATTAACATTTAGTAATACACCCGAATGAGCAAGTGCAGTTTCAAAAACATCAAAGTGAAGAAAGAGGAGAGACAAAGAAACAGAGTGTGCAAAAAGTGTTATTACCTACAAAGAAAGTAAAAAATGTTAAACATAAATACTTGAAAGGATTGAAACAAAAACGTCTTAAACAGCTAAAAAAATTACAAAAAAATGCTTTACATATCTGTTAAATTTAACAGTGAAGTATGCTGAGAGATCAGGATATTTTCTGCTAATTGAGTTATAGAAGCGGGGACCAAAATTAATGCTATGTTTTAAGCCTGCCGATGTGAGACATTTGGGTTCTGATAGGAATAAATTAGTATTTTATCTACATTTGTAGACAAGATCACTGGAAGAGTATTTTATACGATGTTTGTGAAAATGTTTTAATATAGAAAATTTGTAGATTTGGTCCATTAGTTGTATTGCCCATGTTTTCAGTATAGAAAGTTATGTGGGTGCATCACATTATTCTCTGAAATAATTCAGTCAATTGTAAATACATTTTTTATAAATCGGTATTATACATCTTACATATGACACGCAATTGGAAACACATAATCTTATTTGTAAGTGATTTGGCGTGTTCCATTATATTCCGGTGTGCTAAATTTGATAAAATACGATAAAATTAAATAATCAGTAGTTGCCATATTGTTGTAATTATTGCAATTGAGTCTTCCTTCCATTCAAGATATAACTTCATTAATAAATATTTTATTTTGTATTTATTAATTTTTTAATTGAACTCCGAAGAAGTTTTGCTTCAAGAAAAAAACGCTATGTTAAAAATAGTCGTAGAAATAGGCGTACGTCTCATGGTTGCGTCGCATGTCGTACAAACTTTGGTCCCCCACAGCAAAGAAAGTCTCCGGGGAATGAGGCGCAGGGGGAATTTCCCGTTTGTACACGGGTCCCTAATGCCTAATCGTTTTATGGTATACGAGACAGCTCAGCTCAGCTCAGCTCAGCTCAGCTCAGCTCAGCTCAGCTCGGTTTCAGTGTAAGGCCCATTCAAAAACATCTGGTCAACGTCTGGTTTCAGAATGAAAGTTAAGCAAACAGCGGGACGCATGTTTTTGGAATGATCATTCTGTAGCATCGCACACGTCCTCTTGTCCTTCTCGCACGGGTACAAATCCACACATTCCTTCCACGGACTTACTTTCTGTTGGCGGACAGTATGTGTGTGACTATAGTCGTAAGTATGGCTACCCAGGCTTGATGGCCGGTCGGGATGGAATGCGGGAAGTCTTTCAAAATTAGTTCACCACAGCAAATACTCTCAATAAGTAAATAACGTCCACTCCCTGTCTTTTTCCGGGGCACGCTACTACTAGCGCCGTCAGTGACCAGGAGTGGTCAGTTACTCGACCGCTGATACAGTTAACGTTTCTCTGTTGTGTTTTGTGTACGAAAATATAACATAAAATCTAGTAAAATAATAAATACTTTGTATTATATGTATTTCTGGTATTATTCTTGCACAAACTGTACCTTAACAGTTTAAGTTATGAACATGTGTATTCTTGTAGGCCTACCCAAAAATGACGTATCCTATACCACATAATTGTGGTCAACTGGATAAACTGGATAAATACTGTATAAGTTTACATAGTTCTATGTTAATATTATACATTTATGTAAATACAGCATTATAAATTAATTATTCTTGTGTAGGTCTAAATATTGTAAATATGTAACTTACTGTATTATTTTTCAACATCCTTCCTGCTTTCCATTATGAAGAAATAGCCTACTACTGTTTTCATCAGTACTTGAATTTCTTTGGTCAATGCTTACAAAAATGAAATTCATAGGCCTAACTACTCGTATACTTTAGTATGCAATATACATTGTATGTATGCTAATGAGTTCTATATCCTTGAGCTTCATTCATCACAAGATCTACAGAACCAAATATGCACATACATCAACTTACATTAACAGTACAATTTAATAATCATTTTAATTGTGAAAAATGTATCGTGTTGTATTATAATATCGTGTTGTATTATGTATTATAACAAGCTTGTGAGTACAGTTACCTGATATACACGGATATTAAAATTAAATGCTTCTCAGCAGATGTAAAAGTACGTGTAGATGAAAATAAGATGAAATTTATGAAGAGTTGTTTTAGAGTGATATCAGTAATTCGTTATTTAGAGTGTGCACAAGACTAATTCATTCAGATGTTCAAAATTGGCTTACCATCCTAATTGTTTTACATGTAAAAATTTCAAACTTTCCAAAAATAAATGTAAATATTGTACAAAATATTTTGCAAATGTTATGAATAGGGACAGGATTCTAGGTTTTTACCTATTTTTTTCCTTCCTTCCAAAACAAAAATCGCCCATACACTTTTTCGAATCATGTCAATAGGATTCACCCACATTAATTCTATGGCACCTAAATATACCTAAATGGGGTATAAAAACCTAAATACACCTAAACTTGATATAAAACCTAAAATATCTAATTTAGGCTACTTTTTTGTCTTTTTTGTTTGTTAGTTCAGAATTCGATATCTTGCGGAGAGACAGTAATTTTTGTCGGGTTGAAATTAATACCGCCAGCGTTTCGTTCAACCCATTGTCGTTTAGGATGGACAGTAGACTTATCTAGAGAGGAAGTGTTAGAGTACCAGCGTAATCCTTTTAAAATATTCGTACGAACAACCATTGTTGCCGTGTATGAACAAGGATATAGATTTCTGTGTTTTAAAACCCTTGTTTGCCTTTATTACTTCCCTGTTATTCATACTTAGTGGTCACACTGTGAGTTTTAAGAAGACGTGTTAATTATGCCGAAACAAATGAAATCGAGTTTATTCCGGCAGTGGATTGGCGACGGTCTGAATTTCACTACAGATGGCAAAGTAATATTTTGTCAAGCCTGCCAGAAACACGTAAGTATTATTTACCTTTCTAGAAAAGGGGGAAGTTTTCGTCCCTAGTTGATCTGTTGTGCGGTTAGCATGCGTAACAACCGAAGAAAGGAAAATAATCAGTTTCACACTAACCACATCCAACCATAAAGTATTTTACTCACTAAATTAGAAGCATCAGATTCGAACCCTGAGAAGAATAGTGTCTAGATACAGTATTAACTATTGACTAAGAGATAACAGGAATAACTTCACAGTTGAGAATCAATTTTTGGATTATTGGGTTTTTCAATGTTGGATTGCTGAACGATTTAATATTGGGTTTTTGGAATTTTCAAATTTTGGATTTCTTTAATTTTTCATCTTTTAATTTCTATTTTAGAATTTTGGATTTTTAAATTTAGATCTTTGAATTTTTATATTATTTGGACTTTTTAATTTTTAATTTTCAATTTTTAAATTTTGGATTTTTAGATGTTTAAATAATAGATTTTTTATTTCTAATTTTGTATTTTTGTATTTTTTAAATTTTTAATTTGTTATATTTTTAAATTTTGGATCTTTGCATTTTTTATTTTGTTGTTTTTAAAATTTCGGATTGTTAAATTTATATAATTTTCGATTTTTATATTTTAAATTGTGGTTTTTAGGATTCTCTAATTTTGGATTTTTTATTTTTTTTAAATCTTGGACTTTTAATTTTTTAATGTTGGATCTTTGAATTTTTGATTTTTTATATTTTGGATCACTGAATTTTTTATTTTTTGGATTTTTAAATTTTGGATTTTATATTTTGGATTTTTTATTTTTACATTTTGGATTTTAGGTTTTTTAATTTTAATTTTTTATTTTTAAAAATATTTGATACTTATATTTTTAAATTAGGATTATTTATTTTCTAAATGTTGGATCTTTAAATTTTTTAATTTTGGAGTTTTGGATTTTTTAATTTTTGATCATTGAATATTTTTATTTTTGGATTTTTTAATTTCTAAATTTTTAAAATTTTGGATTTTTTAATTTTTAATTTTTTATTTTTTATTTTGGAATTTTAAATTTTGGATAAGCCTATTCCTTGAGTTGATTGTTTTTTCTGTGCAGTCCGTTCCATCACACCAAACTAATTTCCTGACGATTTTGAGCGTAATACTAATTTCGTGATGTTTTTGAGCGTAACGCAAGCTATGGTCTACAATTTCCGGGCTGTTATGCCGTGGTCCTAGGTTTTTACGACCTGACGTTTCGCTCACGACTGCGGTGAGCATCCTCAGAGGCACTGCTGGAGCGACGTGCTTGTCTAGATGGCCGTTGACAGACTGAGCTCTGGTCCAGACCAAATAAGCTAACTGAGATCAGAGCATTGCTATAACTTAAATTTGCTTACGCTAACGGTGTTTCGCATAGGACTTGAACCTATGCAGGGCAACTGCAATGAGTTAGGGGTTCGGGCCGTGGCCCTTTTTTGTTTAAGTTCCGGTATTCAAGTTCCGTGGAAAACCACGGAAAACCCTGGTCGGAACTAGCAAAGGGGATTTGGTCATGGTCCTCCATTCTGTAATGCCTGGTAGGGGTTGAACCAACTAGTTGGGATACGTGTTAGCTGAAGGCTTATACGTATTGGTATTAATTGTAAAAGTAAGTAAATATTGAAGAACGCGTAATAATAAGAATGTAATTAACTGTACAATATTTGACATAGTTATAAAGTGTTCGACGAAAAAACAGAAACGACGAAATTCATATTGCAACTGTGAACTTACATCATCTAACTTAAGGCACTTAAATTCTGCATTTCAACGACAAAACTTTGAGAAGAATATATTAATTTTGAAAGCACTGGAACTATTTTAGTCCACCTCAAGTCCTAACATCGATCCCCTATTAGTTAACTTAACCTCGATATTTCTCTAGCCACAGCCCAGATAAAGAATCTCGTGCACTACACTACCCACTGAGCAATATAGCCGGCAACCCCAAATTCCTACGTATTAAAATTAATATCCCATACTTTATAAATTAACTTTCCAAATATTAGGACCACTAAAGAACCGGTATAAGCATTAAGCACTTCAGAAGTTAGATACTCTAACTTTGTGCAACGAGCACAGGCCCACTTTTAGTATCCTTTAATCCTAGTTCTAATAGCGGAGTCCCTGCCATCCCAAACAAAGATTTTCTTAATTTTGCTCCTAGTCTTCTCGAAACCTAAATGTCCACATGTGCACATTAATGATAATACTTAAAGATCATATCTATTAAAGCAGATGGCAGCACTGTACGTGAAGGAGTTTTACGAGAGGGAGCACTATATAAAAGGTTACGCTTGAAAACATATCTACTACCCGCGCGCCGTATCTTGAGCGCTGGATTTACGGGGAAGTGAGGGTTGGGGGGAACAAAACATAGCTACTCCGCCAGTCTTTCTGCAGTGTTGTCAACCAAAGAAATCACATTTCAGCAGAATCGCGCATACGGTAAGCGCACGTCAACAGCGTAAGTGTGGATGCGGAATTGGATAATTATTTCCGATGAATCATCCTCGCTATTTTATGTAGTGACATTTAATAGACAACGATTTTAATGCAGTCCAATAATATAACGTGGTGACGGTATTGCGTAACAATTAATAACTCGTCATAAGGCTTTAGTTATCAAATAAATCATTTTCCTCCGGGAAGAGAACGTTACGTAAATAGGCTCAATATTTTTACACTGGATGACTAGTTTTAAGCATAAAGAAGAGTCTTAGCAGAACATGCTTCACCATTTCGTGTTGTAAAACATAAGAGAGATAAGGCATCTAAAATTGGAGAAAGCTATAGGCCTAATTTTAAACGTATTTAATACTTTTGTGAAAAGTTAGCGCAACTTTCAGTCCATGAAATTGACATCAGAGTTGACGGGAGTATCAGAAATTAGCACATACGGAATTCTTAAAGAGGTGAGGAAAGTGTTGGATGTACAATGACGTGTTTGTGAAATAAGCAATTCCAAAAATTGTATTTTTCCACATAACTCCATGCGTCAGAAAAGATAATGTCAATAAATAAATAAGAATCCTGAGACAGAATGAAAGCTTAGTATTGACGCCACTAGATGTCACGGTGTATAGCGTACTTCGTGTTTCAATGTTGTCAGCTTTACCTCCGAAGTTGAACGAAACCTACCGAATGAGGACTAGGGAGCCGAGCGCTCAAGAAATCGCGCGCGGGTAGTACGTATGTTTTCACAGCTTTTACTCTGGCTAAGAGAGGAGCTAATGCGTGGTTGCTCAGCTGTTGATCTTCCAGCGACTTAAAAGCTAACGGAAAATCATTTAAAAAATTTCGCACCATGACACATAGTTCAACACGATCATCTAATTCTCGAACAGGGTTATGAAACAGCTGTTCAGGAGAGAACATCCTAGTAGAGTAGGCTACTATATTTTCAGAACCTTTGATGTGTTTTGTTTTAAATTTGAAATCTGACAAACGGCCAGCCCACCTAGCAATCCTTCATGTTGTCCGGGGTTTGCTTGTACCCAACTTAAGGCCTGACAATCCTTTTCCAGTAGGAATTAAACGTGCTCCTCATACAATCGGGGATTCTAGAATGCGAATAACACAGCGAAAACCTCCAATTCGTACATGGAATACACGCATTCAGGACCGCTCAAAGTTCTAGAGACATAAGCCACAGGCCTTCGAACCTCCTCGAACTACTGCAGGAGAACAGCTGCCAGGGCAACGGGCGGGGCATCGGTTTCAATTACAAATTTTCTATTGAAATTTGGCATAGCTAAAACAGGGGGATTTATAACTGAAGTTTTTAGATTTGCGGAAAATTTAGCTCATTTTATCTCAAATCATTAAGGGGAGTAGAAACTTGTGCCATATTAGGGATACATTTTCTGAAGTAATTTACCATATTATTAAATCTTTCATCAACCTTGGGATCTTTCGGAGCGGGGAAATTTCTAATAGCTTCCGTACGTTCAGGATCAATGAAAATTCCATCAGCAGAGACAAAATTACCCAAGCAAAACAGTCACCTAGTGGCTATATTAACATTTTCAGATTTAATCGTGAGCCCTGCGCTGCTTAGGCGCAAGAACACTTCTCTGACATGGACCAAGTGGTCCTCGAAGGAACAGGAATAAATCACAAGTTCGTCTAAATAATTAAAGACAAATTTAAATTTAACGTCCGAGAAAATCTTATCCAAAAGACGGGTAAGGACTGTGGCTTCTATTGCTAAACGAAATGGCACACGATTATAGTCATAGAAGTTCCAATCTGTAGAGAATGCTGTAAGTCTCTTAGATTGCTCGGAAAGGGCGAACTGATAGTATGCCTCACTTAAATCAAGGGAAGTAACAATTTTTGCTCCGTAAAAATCTCTAAGAAGAATTAATGTATGGAGTGGGAACGGAATCAATTTTGATTTTTAGCATTCAGGAAACGAAGTCATTCACCGGCCTGAACCTACCCCTTACTTAGGCACCAAAAAGACAGGACTCTTATAGTTCGATTTGGATGGGCCTATGACATCCTGATCGAGCATGTGCTCTATATCTTCTTTTAAAATGGTCATTTCTGGCGGGCTTAATCTGAAAGGTGGTCTGCCCCCTGGTTGCGTATCGATCATCTCTATCTCATACTCAAGAATATCAGTCAATGCTAACTCTTTAGTCAAAACATCGGGAAATTCCTGCACAAGAGGGCACAAAGTATTTTAACACATAAGTTTCTTGTTTGCTAACATTATGAAATCCCTAAAATCTCATCCTGATCCACCTAAAAAATTATCGGGTTACACTCCTGTAAAATCCGTCTCCACGTCAGATTGGACCGGAAAGGAAGGAGTTTAGTTGAGAAGGTGAATTTCAAAATGTACTAAGTACCACAATGAATTTTCAGGATTCACAAGAAATTTATATTTTATATACAGCTTTGTTTTCAGATCAAAGTTATACTTATTGTGAATTAATTATTTCTGGTACTTAATCAACGAAGAAACTTTGTAATTTTGCAAATTACTGTGCAAATGAGAGGGAAATTACAAGGAATTAGTATTTTTGGCACAAACGTCCTGAAGTAATAAACTAATATAGTACGTTCTGGAATGCAATAATTATGATAGCAGGTATTAATGAAGAATTTAAAACTCATTGGAAAGGAAAACATTTTATAACCCAGTTTTCATACTTTTAGTACGAATGCGAAGATTTTCTTGAAAAGAATGTATGTAACTCAAAGCAGTTGAAGTTCCAGTTAACGAATAAGTTGTAGAAGGAACTGAGAGGAACACAGTTTTTGACTTTATGACTTTGTTTGGACTGTTTTGAAACATAGTAATAGCCTCCAAATAATAAAAATAAAACTATTGGAAATAATATTAAAATAAAAACTTACCATTGCTGATCTAATATCAACAATAAAAATAAGGAATACTGACAAAAATATCAGAGCAAGTGTAACAAGAATTATAATTTAATTAAATGACAAAGTGTACGAACGTTATTGAAAAGTATTTCAACTTGAAAAAGCTACGATGTCAATTCTTTTTATAGAAATATATTTTATTCACGTTACACTTGTAATTTGTTTTTTACGAACAATCACCTTCAATTATATTTCTCACTAGTTGTATTGATTATAAGGGTTAACTCCACGTTTATGCCAAAAATGAGATAATATAGCTTGTATCTCGAACTCTTAGCTTGTGCATGATCATATGCATATCCTGCGAATCCAATTTGACATACTATTTCTGGCAAAGTGTTCATAGACTCACTTTTTTATCAGACTTTCACTCAGATTCATCAGTCAGTTTTTATAATCAGTAAAAATGCAGCATTATGAATAATCTGTAGTTACAGAACATTTACATTGGAAGAACCTGTAAAAGAATAAACGAAATAATTATTGCTAAGTAATTAACACTCACAAACATGGGTATTTCTGGGTTAACGACTTAATGTAAAAACAAATGGAATATAGGAAGAAAAGGAGAAAAGGAAAGTATAAAGAAGCTGGACTGAAACAAGCACACAACCAACACCAGACTGCTTGCCAGGCTCTCCAATCTAGAAAGGGTTCCCAGTCAATGCAAACTGAACCAGCCTGAAAAGCCCTGCAATCCTTCCCATCTTTTCGCAGAGCAGTGCAATCTTCAATTGCCTCCCAATGGTTCCAGCTAAACCTACCTTCACTGGTAGGCCACCTTTATCTCACGTGCTAAAGTTTGTGGTGTACCTCTCAGAAATCAATATCAGACTGTTCTGCTAAGCCATGGTTACAAAGAAAAGAAGCTTAGCAACCCGGTTACAGTCTGCACTGTTCCTGAGAACCCTGTTCCCGTACTTGTTTAGCTCAGCAAGCAAGAAGGTAGCTGGCTTCGGAACAGTGGAAATATTCCATCTTTTTTATGTTTGCACACTCTAGCTTGCTTCCCAAGTGTGCAAACGTACCCTACCTACTCTTTAGGGTAAGGTAGTGCCTCTCAGAAAGCATTCTAAAGATACCTGTGTCATCAAATGGTCACATCGTTTTGTTGTTAGGAAACTGCTATACGTTGCTTTCCTCGTAAACAGTCCGCAAGCTTACTGTGATCAGAAGGCAGTTTAAAAATTATTTCATTTTGTTTTTAGTTAATATAAGGGTAATCTACAAATAAGCAAAAGTAATACTCAGATTGTATATTCGCAAGTCTCTTCTTCCATCCGTAGAATATCCAGAGAAAACATCATTTCTTTTAATATTCTGTTTCCCAAGCAGTTGTCGAATATCTGAAAAGTAGTAATTTTCCTGTTACTAACATTCTTTTATAGACACAATAACAGTACTGTTTTTATTATATGATTGTGACAATGGCTTTTTATACAGTAAATTTCCATTTATTCGTGGGTGGATTATCCGGTTTGCTGATTTTTTGAACAAGGAAAAACAATGTATAGTATGTTGATATTAGGGCCGGGACACCTTTCTGGCCGAGGGAAAGAGACAAAAAGCTTATGGCGGCAGTTCGCGAACAGATTACTGATACCGCTAGAAATATTGACGGCAGATTATAAGATTGTTCCCATTGCCTCTAGACAGTCTTCATCGGTGAAACGAGCCGGTGTCACTGGCTAAACGGGGGCATCATAGCTCTCGGCACATTGATAGTGAACGTGACTAGTACATCATGTTGATCTAAGTAGGACTTCAGAATATTCTTGTTAATGAAAATACCAATTATGACGGGAGTAGCAATTACAGTGTATTAATATCACATTGGATTATATGTGTAGCCGTTAATAAGAAATCATGAATCCAAAATCTTAATAATTATAACTGTGATTATGTCTGTTTTTCGCGTGTTAGTGTATGCCAGGGTAGCAAAAAGTATAATCAAGAGTTTTCTAGAGTTATAACAACATTTCGGATGAATAGCCATCATCTTCGAATGTCTTTCAGGTACAAAAATGATTTCAACATCCTCATTATCACTGTTGATAATTTTCTTAAAACTTCTTAATTATCCGTTGTTTTTTATTTATTTATTTTTTTTATTTTATTTTTTAAATATCATGACACCCAATTAATGTGGTATTTTAGAATGAGAATTATTGCACCCTTTATGGTGCCCAACCTCTGTCGCCGTCAATAAATAAAGACCTAAATATTTTCTGCGGAAATTGTTAGTTCTTTACATTAACCACAAAATGATGATATTAATAGTAATAATAATAATAATAATAATAATAATAATAATAATAATAATAATAATAATATTAATAATATCCAACTTGATAACCATGAAATACCCTGAGTTAATTAAAATTCACTATCAAGCCATTTTAAGTGATATTGTATTGTAATTGAATACAAAGCTAGTTTAATAGGTCTGGCATTAGTATTAATATGACATTCTTCATTGAAAGGAGAACTATTATTGCTTCTTAAACAATTATATTGGCTAGTGACTTGAACAATTTCCCGTGTAATATAAACGAGCACTGTTCATTATTACGAAACGCCATACAAGATACGGAAAAAATTAATTAATTTTTGGCTGCATAAATATTGCGTGTGATATTTCAAAATTGATTGCCCGATAACTTTTTGCACCTCCAAACTTTTCCGTTCTAGGCCCTGGCCAATATGGCCAATGTTTGTATACACGAGTAGTGGGCATAACCGACAATAACTTGACGTTAGTCTCAGAAGGGACCGTTCTGTCAGACAAAGTAATCATGAAACAACCGATGCTTAATATGATTTCAAAGACGCTATGGAAATCACTTCAACTTCTTCTTCCCTTCTTCTTCATATATATATGCATTCATGAACCACAGACTATTTTCTCTGTTGGACATTACATGAGAATTTTTCTCCTATAATATTCTTCTTCCCTGTTTCTGAAGTACACAAAATAAACTGGTTGCTAGGCAAATCTACATCTAGGCATTCATTGTTGTGTAATTCAGCCAGCATTGCTACTGAGTATAGGTGGACATATTCCGATATAATCTGATCTGCTGTATGTATTGTGTTGAAAAGTCCGATTTTGATTTTGACATTACTCATTTTGCATTTAGTCACAGGCATTAAACATTTTCTTGGTAGAAGGTCATTAAAGTGCATAGTATTGATTTACTTAATTCAACAATTATAACTGTTTAGGTGACCTTCACTACTACGTAATGTGAAATAACGTATCTTCATATTTATTTTATATTATTTCACAATCGACTTGTGGAATAGAAATGCCAATATTGCATTGATGTGAACATAGAATATGAATAATGTTTTACAATAAGAAAATATTAACGCTCAACTTTCCCCTAGTCTATTATTCTTCACTTAAACTTGTAAGTGGAATGCCTACTGGAATAATTATGTTTGCATTTTTATTTCCGCACTGTGAATTAACATTACCAGCTCGATATGCGAATTGATATTACTTATTGTATTGTATTATATTGCATTTTATTGATCAACAATTGAACTGATATAATTTACTGCCATCCTTTGAAGGTTTATCCCTGGAATTAACCTCCTTCGGCGCAAGGATATATACTATCCTCTGTAAATCTCTCGCTTCTCTTATGGTATGAACATGATTAATTTTGCACATGTTTATCAGCCTTTCACTCAGATTCATCTGTCAGAATTTATAATCAGTAAAAATGCCGCAATTCACCAATTTATACTGTTATGATTAATCTGTAGTTACAGAACATTTACATTGGAAGAACCTGTAAAAGAATAAACCAAATAATTATTGCTAAGTACTTAATCCTCACGAAAATGGGTAGCTCTGAGTTAACGACTTAATGTAGAAACAAATGGAATAGAGGAAGAACAGGAGAAATGGAAAATATGAAGAGGCTGGCCTGAAACTAGGACACAACCAACACCAGACTGCTTGCCAGGCTCTCCAATCTAAAAAGGGTTCCCACTCAATGCAAACTGAGCCAACCTGAAAAGCCCTGATTCCTTCCCATCATTTCGCAGAGCAGTGAAATCATCAATTGCTTCCCAATGGTTCCAGCTAAAGCTACCTTCACTGATAGGCGACAATTAGCTCACGTGCTAAAGTTTGTGGTGTACCTCTCAGAAATCAATTTCAGACTGTTTTGCTCAGCCATGGTTACAAAGAAATGAAGCCAAGCAACCCGGTTACAGTCTGCATTGTTCCTGAGAACCCTGTTCTCGTACTTGTTTAGCTCAGCAAGCAAGAAAGTAGCTAGCTTCGAAACAGTGCAAATGTTGCCATCTTTTTGATCTTTTGCACACTCTAGCTTGCTTCCCAAGTGTGCAAACGTACCCTACCTACTCTTTAGAGTAAGGTAGACCTACTCTTTAGAGTAAGGTAGACCTACTCTTTAGAGTAAGGTAGACCTACTCTTTAGAGTAAGGTAGACCTACTCTTTAGAGTAAGGTAGACCTACTCTTTAGAGTAAGGTAGGGAGTCTCACAAAGCATTCTAAAGATACCTTTGTCATCAAATGGTCACATCGTTGTGTTGTTAGGAAACAGCAATACGTTGCTTTCCTCGTAAACAGTCCGCAAGCTTACTGTGATCAGAAGGCAGTTTAAAAAGTATTTAATTTCTTTTTGAGTTAATATAAGGGTATTCTACAAATAAGCTAAAGTGATACTCAGAGAAAACAAAATTTCTTTTAATATTCCGTTTCCCAAGCAGTTGTCGATTAACTGAAAACTAGCAAATTTCCTGTTACTAACATTCTTTTATAGACACAATAACAATGCTGTTTTTATTACATGATTGTGATAATGGCAGTTTGATACAGTCAATTTCCGATTATCCGTTTATGGATTACCGGGTATGATGATTTTCCATACAAGGAAAAACAATGTTGACACGACTCAGGACACCTTTCTGGCCGAGGGAAAGAGACAGAAAGCGTATGGCGGCAGTTCGTGAACAGATTACTGTTACCGCTAGAAGGATTGACGACAGATGATAAGATTGTTCCCATTGCCGCTAGAAAGTCTTCATCAGTGAAATGAGCCGGTGTCCCTCGCTAAACGGGGGCACCAAAGCTCTCGGCAAAGCTGATCTAAGTAGGACTTCCCCTATGTTAATTAAAAATATTCTTGTTAATGAAAATACCAATTATGACGGGAGTAGCAATTACAGCGTATTAATATCACAAAGGATTATATGTGTAGCGAATAATAAGAAATCATGAATGCAAAATCGTAATAATTATAACTGACTATCCCATTTTTTCGCGTGTTAGTGTATGCCAGGGTAACAACAAGAATACTTCGTAGTTTTCTAGAGTTATAAAAACATTTTGAACGATTGTCTTGCTTTTTATGTGAAATTTTATTGTAATTGAATACAAAGCTTGTTTCATAGATCTGGCATTAGTATTAAGGCTCCACTCTTCATTTAAAGGAGAACCATTATTGCTTCTTGAACCCCCAAGCTTCCTAAACCCCCTTAGTTCACTCACTTGCTTACCTTTTGATGACAATATAACTCATCCTCATCCATGTCGAATCGGACCAATAGAATTTTTTTCATATTATCACTATCACTATTCACTATCTGGCTTCACCAAGAAAACATAACCATGGGGGTCATTTGAACTTGGTTTCTAAGGTTTTTACAGAAGGAAACATGCGATTTCAGCGTCCTGTATGTTCACATCTTTTTTACTTGGGCAGTCACGGGTGTTAAGAATTTCTCCACCAGATACGGGCCACAGTATCTTTCGGCGAGTTTCTCTAAGAATTTAACTCAAGCATCAGTCTTTGGAAAATTTTTAACAAACACCTCATCGCCTACTTGAAAATCTTCTGCCCGTCTGTATGCCTTATATCGCCTCGCTGTTTTGTCATGAGCCAACCTTCAGCCACAACTCTCTTACCTTGGCTGCATCATTAGCTTCAGGCAGCAGATCGTTTATGTGCCAAAGTTTAGAAAGATGATTATCAGGTGAAAATGCAAAAATGAGTTGAATGCTGAATTGAATGCAAATTGTAACCAGTATAAGTCAGTGTAACATGACGCATAACCATTTGAATGATTCGCTATTAGCGCAACCCTTAAATTCCTATTAAATCTTTCGGAATGGTTTGGCTTCGGAAAAATGGCCAGGCTCTGATATGCTGGATTCCTAGAGTAAACCAAAATGCTTGAATGCTCTCCTTATGAAGTACGACCCATTATCGGAGACTATGGAGCGCGTAAATCCTACATCGGCGAATATCTTCCTTAAACACTCTAACTTTGTGCAACGAGCACAGGCCCACTTTTGGTATCCTTTAATCCTAGTTCTAATAGCGGAGTCCCTGCCATCCTAAACAAAGATTTCCTTAATTTTGCTCTTAGTCTTCTCGAAACCTAAATGTCCATATGTGCACATTAATGATAATACTTAAAGATCATATCTATTAAAGCAGATGGCAGCACTGTACGTGAAGGGGTTTTACGAGAGGGAGCACTACATAAAAGGTTAAACTTGAAAACATATCTACGTATGTTTTCACACCCTTTTAATCGGGCTAAGAGAGGAGCTAATGTGTCGCCACTCAGCTGTTGATCTTCCAGCGACTTATGAGATAACGGAAAATCATTTAAAATTTTTCGCACCATGCCAGATAGTTCAACACGATCATCTAAAGCTCGAACAGAGTTATTAAACAGCTGTTCAGAAGAGAACATCCTAGTAGAGTCGGCTACTATATTTTCAGAACCTTTGATGTGTTTTGTTTTAAATTTTAAAGCTGGCAAACGGCCAGCCCACCTAGCAATCCTTCCGTTTGTTCGGGGTTTGCTTGTACCGAGCTTAAGGCCTGACAATCTTTTTGCAGTAGGAATTCAACGTGCTCCACATACAATCGGGTATTCTCGAATGCGAATAACACAGCGAGAACCTCAAATTCGTACATGGAATACACGCGTTCAGGACTGCTCAAATTTCTAGAGACATAAGCCACAGGCCTTCGAACCTCCTTGAACTCCTGCAGGAGAACAGCTGCCAGGGCAACTGGCGTGGCATCGGTTTCAATTACATATTTTCTATTGAAATTTGGCATAGCTAAAACAGGGGGATTCATAACTGGCGTTTTTAGATTTGCGGAGAATTTAGCACATTTTATCTCAAAGCATTAAGGGGAGTAGAAACTTGTGCCATATTAGGGATACATTTTCTGAAGTAATTTACCAATCTTTCAACAACCTTGGCATCTTTCGGAACAGGGAATAGCTTCCGTACGTTCTGGGTCAATGAAAACACCATCAGCAGAGACAAAATCACCCAAGCAGAACAGTACACCTAGGGGCTATATTAACCTTTTCAGATTTAATCGTGAGCCCTGCGCTGCTTAGGCGCAAGAACACTTCTCTGACATGGACCAAGTGGTCCTCGAAGGAACTGGAATAAATCACAAGTTCGGCTAAATTATTAAAGACAAATTTAAATTTAACGTCCGAGAGAATCTGATCCAAAAGACGGGTAAGGACTGTGGCTTCTATTGCTAAACGAAATGGCTCATGATTATATTCATAGAAGTTCTAATCTGTGGAGAATGGTGTAAGTCTCTTAGATTGCTCGGAAAGGGCGATCTGATAGTATGCCTCATTTAAATCAAGGGAAGTATCAATTTTTGCTCCGTAAAAATCTAAAAGAAGAATTAATGTCTGGAGTGGGAACGGAATCAATTTTGATTTTTAGCATTCAGGAAACTAAGTCATTCACCGGCCTGAAAATACCCCTGACTTAGGCACCAAAAAGACAGGACTCTTATAGTTCGATTTGGTTGGGCGTATGACACCCTGATCGAGCATGTCCTCTATATCTTCTTTTCAAAATGGTAATTTCTGGCGGGCTTAATCTGACGGTGGTCTGCCCCCTGGTTGCGTATCGATCACCTCAATCTCATACTCAAAAATATCAGTCAATGCTAACTCTTTAGTCAAAACATAGGGAAATTCCTGCACAAGAGGGCACAAAGTATTTTAACACATAAGTTCCTTGTTTGCTAACATTATGAAATCCCTAAAATCTCATCCTGATCCACCTAAAAAATTATCGGGTTACACTCCTGTAAAATCCGTCTCCACGTCAGATTGGACCGGAAAGGAAGGAGTTTAGTTGAGAAGGTGAATTTCAAAATGTACTAAGTACCACAATGAATTTTCAGGATTCACAAGAAATTTATATTTTATATACAGCTTTGTTTTCAGATCAAAGTTATACTTATTGTGAATTAATTATTTCTGGTACTTAATCAACGAAGAACCTTTGTAATTTTGCAAATTACTGTGCAAATGAGAGGGAAATTATAAGGAATTAGTATTTTTGGCACAAACATCCTGAAGTAATAAAATAATATAGTACGTTCTGGAATGCAATAATTATGATAGCAGGTATTAATGAAGAATTTAGAACTCATTGGAAAGTAAAAAAATTTATAACCCAGTTTTCATTCTTTTAGCACGAACGCGAAGATTTTCTTGAAAAGAATGTATGTAACTCAAAGCAGTTGATATTCCAGTTAACGAATAAGTTGTAGAAGGGACTGGAAGGAACACAGTGTTTGACTTTATTACTTTGTTTGGACTGTTTTGAAACATAGTAATAGTCCCCAAATAAAAAAAATAAAACTATTGGAAATAATATTAAAATAAAAACTTACCATTGCAGATCTAATATCAGCAATAAAAATAAGAAATACTGATAAAAATATCCGATCAAGTGTAACAAGAATTATAATTTAATTAAATGACAGAGTGTAAGAACGTTAGTGAAAAGATTTTCAACTTGAAAGAGCTACGATGCCAATTCTTTATATGGAAATATGTTTTATTCACGTTACACTCGTAATTTGTTTTTTTTACGAACAATCACTTTCAATTATATTTCTCACTAGTTGTATTGATTATACGGGTTAACTCCACGTTTATGCCAAAAATGAGATAATATAGCTTGTATTTCGTACTCTTAGCTTGTGCATGATCATATGCATATCCTGCGAATCCAATTTGACATACTATTTCTGGCAAAGTGTTCATAGACTCACTTTTTTTTTATCAGACTTTCACTCAGATTCATCAGTCAGTTTTTATAATCAGTAAAAATGCAGCATTTCACCAATGTATACTGTTATGAATGATCTGTAGTTACAGAACGTTTCCATGGGAAGAACCTGTAAAAGAATAAACGAAATGTATTATTGCTTAGTACTTAATACTCTCAAAAATGGGTAGCTCTGAGTTAACGACTTAATGTACAAACAAATGGAATATACGAAGAAAAGGAAAGTATAAAGAAGCTGGACTGAAACAAGAACACAACCAACACCAGACTGCTTGCCAGGCTCTCCAATCTAGAAAGGGTTCCCAGTCAATGCAAACTGAACCAGCCTGAAAAGCCCTGCAATCCTTCCCATCTTTTCGCAGAGGAGTGCAATCTTCAATTGCCTTCCAATGGGTGCAGCTAAACCAACCATCACTTGAAGGCCGCCTTTAGCTCACGTGCTAAAGTTTGTGGTGTACCTCTCAGAACATAACTCATACATTACGTTAATATTTTACAAATCCGATTTTAGTTAACCCTGAGTACATTTAATGATACAAAACAAATTCATGGTTTATTAATCAACAGTAAATTAACAATAACAGATTTAATGATAAACAAAAGAATTTATTCATTGAAAGGGAATTTATATTAAAATTAATCTTAAAACAACATTACTTATAAACTATGTTTGTCTCTTTGTACAAATATTATTTAGATTGAGAACCCATATAATTCTAAGCATTGCCATTTACTTACGAAGTCAGCAGAACATTTATCTTGTTTAAGTCCCATTCGTCCTGCGATTCCCTCAGCACGGGGGAAATAACCTAGGGGAACGCCGCGCCCAGGACACTCTTTTACATCCACAACCCAGGGGCATTCGTGAGATGCTCGCCTCATCCATGTCGAATCGGACGACCAACAGAAGAAAACATTTTTCATATTACATGCACTATCTGGCTATTATTTTTTACATTAACCACAAAAATTATGATATTCATAATAACAATAATAATAAGATTAATAATATTGATTTAAAACTTGGTATACGCAGATAGCCATGAAGTACTCTGAGTTAGTTAACATTCACGATCAAGCCATTTTAAGTGAAATTTTATTGTAATTGAATACAAAGCTAGTTTTATAGATCTGGCATTAGTATTAAAGTTCCATCCTTTATTGGAAGGAGAACTATTATTGCTTCGTAAACACCCATTGGCTAGTGACTTGAATAATTTCCCGTGTAATCTATACGGTCACTTTCATTATTACGAAACGCTCTACAAGAAAAGGAAAAGGTAGATTAATTTTTGGCTGCATAATTATTGCGATGGCAAAAAAGGACTAAAAAGAACAAAAACTTTGAAAAGGAAAATAATGATTTTTTCAAAGTACATCTGTTGAAAGAGGAATCTATAAAACACTTATATAAACAACGACTGAACTTGTATTCATCATACAACCCAGTAAGTAAGAATATAAATCAAGAATGGGAAGAAATTAAAGGTGTTATCACACAGGCAGCAACAGAAACATTGGGAAAAAGAAAAAAAATTATAAAAAAAGAGGCCTGAAAATTTGGAACGAGGATTTAGCAAGAATAAACAAAGAAAAGAAAGATGCATATATGAAATATTTGAATAAGCAGACAGAAAGCACCTTACTAGACTACAAACAAAAATGTGCAATTGTTCGGCGAGAAGTCCGGAAAGTTAAAAGAAGGGCATGGGATAAATATATTAGTGATATCGAACATGATGTTCATGGTAATCAAGACAAAGCATATAAGATCTTAAAGCATCTAAACAAACAAGAGCGAAACAATTTAAATATTAATCCTATATCAAATGAAAAATGGACACAATACTTTCAAGATTTATGGACAGAAAAATCGGATGAAGAAGAAATTAATTTAATGCAGCCAGATGAGTTTGTCGATCCAATATCGTACGAAGAGCTACAAAGTGCACTAGACAACAGTAAAAACAAAAAGTTAGCTGGATCAGACAAAATAAACAATGAATTGATAAAATATGCATCAGATTCTATAAAACATCGATTACTTGATTTATTCAACATATGCTGGAAGTTTGGTTACATACCTGAGGGATGGAAGATAGCAAAAATATACCCCATTTTCAAAAAAGGCGAGAGGAATAAATGTCAAAATTATAGAGGAATAAGTATTCTAAATGCCTGCTATAAACTATATGCATCAATAATAAAGAACCGGCTGCAGATAATAATGGAGAATATAATTTTAGAAAATCAAAATGGATTTCGAAAAGGTAGGGCTTGTACAGACTGTATATTTAGTATCAACCAAATAATAGAAAAACATAGAGAGTTCAATATACCAACATACATGGCTTTCATAGACTATGAAAAGGCCTTTGATAAGGTAAATCGAAATAAGTTATGGCATACAATGAAACTAAAAGGCATACCAGAACACTTAATAACAATAATAAGAAGCCTGTATACAGATAATAAAATAATGGTAGAAACTGCAATGAAGAATAATGGAATAACAGTAACAATCGACAAAGGAGTCAGACAAGGATGCCCTCTGTCTCCGCTGCTTTTTAATATATATATTGACGAAGTTATAAGAAAATGGCAGATAAATTTAGATACACATTTTAAAATCAACAGAACGTTTTTAGACACAATTTTATTCGCAGATGACCAAGTTCTAATCTGTAGCTCAGAAGATAATTTGCAAAAAGCCATACATCAATTAGCCCATTTTAGTAAAGAATATGCACTCAATATCTCTACTAATAAAACAAAAATTTTAGCAGTTCGAGGATCTCAGACAATCAGAGCAAAAATCATCATAGATGACAAGGTAATAGAACAAGTCAATAACTTTAACTACTTAGGTTGCAATATTTCATATATCACAAATGAAGATATAACAAAAAAAATTAATAGATTTAACTATATATGTGGAACGATAAAAAGAAATCTAAAAACCACTAGAATAGAAACAAAATTAAAATTCTATAGAGTAATGGCAGTACCCATGTTGATATATGGCTCGGAATGTTGGACACTACGAAAAAATGACGAAAGAAAAATAGAAGCCGCGGAAATGAAATTTTTAAGGAATATAGCGGGCTATACAATGTTAGACAGGAAAAGAAATGAAGACATTAGAAATTAGCTTGGCATTTTCAATTTAACTGAGCGGATTCACCAATACAGGGCCAAATGGAAAGAACATGTGGAAAGAATGGAAGACCATCGCATTCCAAAATTACTATTAAATTATAAACCTAGGGGGAAGAGAAATAAAGGCAGACCGAAGAAAAGATGGACACAACAGACTTTTCAATCATGAGACCGGAACAAGCCTTTTGAGGCTTAAACCTTGAAAGCTGATGATGATGATGATAATTATTGCGTGTGATATTTCAAAATTGAGTACCCGATAATTTTTTGCACCTCCAAACTTTTCCGTTCTAGGCCCTGGGCCATATGGCCAATGTTTGAATGCACGACTAGTGGGCATAACTGACAATAACTTGTCGTTAGTCTCAGAAGGGACCGTTCTGTCAGATAATGTAATCATGCTTAGTATGGTATCATAGACACTATGGAAATCACTTCAACTTCTTCTTCGCTGTTTCTAAAGTACACAAAATAAACTGGTCGCTAGGCAAATCTACATCTAGGCGATCATTGTTGTGTAATTCAGCCAGCATTGTTGCTGAGTATAGGTGGAAATATTACGATATAATCTGATCTGTTGTATGTATGGCGTTGAAACATCCGATTTTGATTTTGACTATACTCATTTTGAATTCAGTAACAGGCATTAAACATTTTCGTAGTAGAAGGTCATTAAAATACATAATATTGATTTACTTAATTCAACAATTATAACTGTCTAGTTGACTTTCAATACTACGTAATGTGAAATAATGTGTCTTCGTATTTATTTTGCATTATTACCCAATCAACATGTGGAATAGAAATGCTAAGGTTGTTTTGATGTTAACATGGAATATGAATAATGTTTTACAATAAGAAAATATTAACGCTCAACTTTCCCCTCGTCTATTATTCTTCACTTCAACTTGTAAGTAGAATGGCTACTGGAATAATTATGTTTGCATTTCCATTTCCGCACTGTGAATTAACATGACCTGCTCGATTTGCAAATGTATATTACGTATTTAACTTTGCATTTTACTGATTAACTATTGGTTCACTGATATAATTTACTACCTCATTTGAAGGTTATTCCCTGGAATTAACCTCCTTCGAGGCAAACATAGATACTATTCTCTCTGAACCCCTGGCTTCTCTCGTGTTATGAACATGATTTATTTTCAGTTATTATTATTGAGTTTATGATTGAGTTATAGCAAGGGTAGTGACTGTGGATCAATATCTACGAGTAAACCTGGTAAAAGAGACGATATTCTACTAGGCACTAACACGATATTTGTTTACAATAATTTAGTTCTAGGAATATAATTAATCACTTTTATCACACTTTTATATGAATTGGTATAATTTGCTTGCTACTTTGAAGTACTTCCTGGTAATGTTCTGTGTAGCTGCATCGCAGTTGGTTTTCCAGTGGTTTCCATGCTGTTGTGTAGTCATCGTTTCAGTTCCTTTTTCCAGTTCCAGTTTAATGCGCCAAGTTGTATCGGCGTTGTTTATTGCACTTAGTTTCTCCAGCTAATTCAAGATCGATCAATCCTTTGTCATAAGTTTTATATATTATTGATATTAAAGTTTTAAAATTGCTGAGGAATAGAAAATCCAAGAGATAAACCCTTAAATGATAGTTGATATAAGTTGACATTATGATACTTTATTGAGAAACATCATAATTAAATTATTAATACCAGTGGCTATTCGTGGTCAAGTATTCTGTGGGAATATTGAAGAGCGCAAAGTATTTTAACACATAAGTTCTCTGTTTGCTAACATTATGAAATTCATAAAATCTCATCATGATTCACCTAAATTGTGCAACAACAAATTATTGGGTTACACTCTGTCCCCTCTCTTCCAGGAACAACAATCAGGATATGAAAAACACTGGTTACATTCCGGAGAGGCTCTGAAAATGAAAAAGGATCCTAGGGATAGGACAAATAAATCGAAGAGGCTGGGAAATTAAATCCAAGTCTCTTCAATAATTGTGAAAGCTTAACACACTATAACTTGAGAGGCGTTTAATGGCTACTCAAACAGTTTACATTCAATAAGTTCAGAGCGAAACAAATTAAGTGTGTCATTTATAATAATAAAGTGTGATATGCGCTGAGTTAAACAATCAACTCAATGATTAGGAGTAATCAAAGGAAATTTTTCAGACCTAGTACGAGGACCTGCAAATGGGAATAGTAGTAGTAGTAGTAGTAGTCAGAGGCTGACTTGGAAATATTTCTGGGGGCAAGAACTGGATTTTCAGTAGCTATACATAGGCCTTACATGAAAAAATCTTAAGTCTTGGGGGGGGGGGGGGGCAGAAATTACCTTGCCCCCCTAAGTCAGCGCCTATGGTAGTAGTAGTAGTAGTATTAGTATTAGTAGTAGTAGTAGTAGTATTAGTATTAGTAGTAGTAGTAGTAGAGGTAATAGTAGTAGTAATAAAAAATATTAAAAATAATAATAATAATAATAATAATAATAATAATAATAATAATACTTACTTGCTAAATGGCAATAGACAATTCCTAAGCAATATAAAGGTATATTATCTATTTTATGGAACCCGGAGGTTCATTACCGCGCTTAAAAAATTAAACAATAAAAAATCAAAGATCCAAAATTTAAAAATTCCAAAATTTAAAAAATTCAAAATTCCAAAATTAAGATTCAAAATTAAAAAGTCCATGAATCCAAAATTTAAAAAATAAAAAATCCAAAATAAAAATCCAAGTATCCAAAATTTGAAAAATAAAAAATCCAAAATCCAAAATATAAAAATAAAAAATCGAAAATTGAAAAAATTTAAAAATCCAAAATTAAAAAAACAAAAATACGAAATTAAAAAATAAAAAATAATAATAAATTCAAAGAATCAACATCTTAAAAATCCAAAATAACAAAATTCAAAGATCCAAAATTTAAAAATTCAAGAATCCAAAATTGAAAAAATTGAAAAATCCAAAATTTAAAAATCAATAATCTAAAATTAAAAAAAACAAAAAATCAAAATTTCAAAGATCCAAAATTTAAAAAAATTCAAAATGAAAGAATGAAAAATTCGAGAGAAATTCAAAAAGTCAAAGATCCAAAATATAAAATACCCATGAAAACGAAATTAAAAATAAAAAATCCAAATTTCTAAAATTAAAAAAAAATTAAAAATCCAAAATTTAATAAACAATAAAATTTAAAATTTAAATATCCAAAAATCCAAAATTTAAAAAATAAACAATTCAAAGATCAAAAATTTAAAAAACTGAAAAAATTCAAAGATCTAAAATTTAAAAAGTCCGAAAACCCAATATTAAAAAGTCCAATAATGCAAAACTGAAAAATCCAGTAATCAAAAATTGAAAAAATTAAAATTAAAAAAGTTTCACTTCTGTCGCGTGGCGTTCCACGCACACTTTTTTTAAGTTCAAATTTACATATATTAATTACAGTTGTGAACTGCATAATCAATTCATTTAATTTTAAATTGTTAACAATGGCAGGTCACATTTACAAGTTACATTAAAACTTTTCCCAAGGCTGAATATAATTTCTATAAATAAGTTAAAATTAAATTAATTTATGATATTTATTAATTATAGATGTGAACTGCTTATTTAAAATTCATGGAATAGAATATAAGTAGGGGCTGGATTTTTAGGTTTTTAAAAACACTGTTTTAGGTTTTCCATTAGGTGAAATAGTTTTTTTTAGGTTTTTTGTCCAAAATATCGTTTTCGGGTAGACTAATTGGTTTAATAAATTTGAATGTGCTACATAGGATTCAATACATAATACTTGTAAAGTTTATCTTAACAAAATTGACTTAAATTTGTGTAAATTTGCTTTAGGACAATATTATACAACTGAAGAAAGAAAGCATAAAAAATCAAAAGAAGCAGTGAAAATAAGTTTGCCTTACATTTTATTACAGGGCAGTAATACAAGCAATCAAGCGCTTTAAAACACAGAAATCTATATCCTATATCTATATACACGGCAACAAAGGTTGTTCGTACGAATATTTTAAAAGGAATACACCTGTACTCTTACACTTCCTCTCTGAATACTGTCCATCCTAGACGACAATGGGTTGAACGAAACGCTGGTGGTATTAATTTTAACCCGACACAAATTATTGTCTCTCCGAAAAATGTCGATTTCTCAAAAACAAGGCAAAAAAGTAGCCTAAATTAGATATTTTAGGTTTTATATCCCATTTAGGTGTATTTAGGTTTTTATACCCATTTAGGTATTTTTAGGTGCCACAGAATTAATGTGGGTAAATCCTATGGACGTGATTCGAAAAAGTGTATGAGCGCTTTTTGTTTTGGAAGTAAGGAAAAAAATAGGTAAAAACCTAAGAATCCGGTCCCTACATATAAGCTATTAACAATTGCAGTTCACATCAAACATAAGTTTCCTATTAAAAACACCTAATTTCACATATGCAGAAATAGTCAAAAATAGTTACACAAATTTACATGCTGAGAAATAAAATCGGAATAAGGGTAGAATCGGTCTCACCCCGGACCCCATTCCACTCCGTTCTCGCCCGCCGGCTTCTTCCCAGCCCTACCGCTCCTAGCTACCCGCCGGCCGCTACTCAACGCCGGTAATGCAGCTCACTGTGTTAAATAACCCTTGCACCGAAACTCCCCGGCTCTTTTTAGAGCCAACATAATATTTCACACTTAAAATAAAAATTACCCTTGCACCAACTCCAACATAATATTTGGCATTTCACTATTATAAAAAACGATTATAAAAAGTCATATTTCACAATACAAAAGACCATACTACCATACATAATATTTCACAATTTTTAAAAACGATTATAACAAACCAAATAAAATTTCACAAATTATAAAAAAAAATATCGAACAATTAAAAAATACCCTTGTACCAAACATTATATTTCACAACCTTTAAAAATATTTAAAATAAATAGTAATTCCCTCTGGGCCTCCATGGCCTGTATACGGATCACTTTACTTTCCTTTTTTACATACACAAAAGAAAAAAAAATGAGTTTTTTGCAAGAGTAAAACTTAAGTATTTTAGCCTAGAAATGTTTGAAAAAAATCACTTTACTGATTGTAACAACAACAATATGAGAATCCATCACTCATGAAAACTAGGTACCGGTACCTCTACTTATACTGCCCGCCTTATATCTCCGAGCTTCGCGGCCGTTAAACTTCTGTAAATTCCAGAGGAGAAAGTGGAGTAGTGGGCGGGGATGAAGGTCAACCGGGTGCGAAATCATCCCTTACTGTTCGTGCAAAAACATACGGTCATTTCAGTTGCTACGTAAGTTTAGACGTGTGCGAAACTATACCGATCATTTTCTTTCTGTAATAAATTCATTTTCAATAAGTTTATCAAAAGTACTGTAGTTAATCTCCTAATCAGTGTGTAGTAGGTATAATTAGTAGGGCCCTGATTTATTGGTGAAATAAAATGGCTGATTTCGGTGTTAACTTCCTTCTATTTCGGTGGGTATTTCGTGAAATAAATTACTTTATACTACATTGGGAACATTGCGCAATGATAAACTTTGCTTCGTTATTTACATGAACTAAACCCCCCCTCATTTCTATATTGTTCTGCCCTTGTATGAAATGAAGTAACTTTCGGTTTAGACATGATTAGAGTTAATGTTCAAATATAATTACGAGAAATATTATCGTAATATCTACTAAACACCATCAGATAGCCATTTGAAACAAAAGTGCCAACCATACCACAGTGGATAAAAGACGAGATCTGTTGAATACAAGTAACAAACATTTTACACTCTTCTGCTATAATCGATCATAGGCATCGCTAACTTGTCAAAGAGATAGCAGGAAAGGAGAGTACTCAGCAGTACAAACCAGGTCACAGACAATCTTTTGACTTTGAGGTGTGGGGACACTTTTTAAATTTTGGTTTTTTGGATTTTTTAATTTTGGATCTTTGAATTTTGTATTTTTGTATTTTTTAATTTTGGATCTTTGAATTTTTTAATTTTAGAATTTTTTTTTTAAATTTTGGCTCTTTGATTTTTTTTTTTTTTTTTATTTTGGATTACCGATTTTTTAATTTTAAATGTTTAGATTTTTTCAATTTTCGATTTTTTAATTTTTAATTTTTTAAATTTTGGATTTTTGGATTAAATTTTGGATCTTTGAATTTTTTATTTATTTTAATTTTTGAATTTTTAGATTTTTCAATCTTGGAATTTCGATTTTTTAATTTTTAAATTTTTAAATTTTGGATTTTTGAATTTGTAATTTATATAATTTTTAAATTTTAAATATCTGGGCTTTTATTTTTTAAATTTTGGATTTGTGGAGTTATTAAATTTTGGATCTTCGAATTTTTTAATTTTGGAATTTTGGATTTTTTAAATTCTGGATCTTTGATTTTTTTGATTTTTTAATCGCAGTAATGAACCTCCGGGTTCCATAATAGATAATATTCCTTTAGCTTGCTTAGGATTTGTCTATTGCCATTGAGCAAGTAAGTATTATAATTATTATTATTATATTATTATTATTATTATTATTATTATTATTATTATTATTATTATTACTATTCCCATTTGCAGGTCCTCGTACTAGGTCTGAATTAAATCGTATAGCAGCTGATTACTCCTAATCATTGAGTTGACTGTTTTCTGTGCAGTCCGTTTCGTCACACCTCATTAATTTCGTGACGATTTTTGGGCGTGGCACATTTCTCGATTTACCCCCTACCGCGGCTAAAGAAGTTTCACTTCAAAACCTTGAAGACGAATACTATAAACTAGACATTGGATTTGATAGTGAAATTGATCCCATTGACAGTGGTAGTGAATGTGATAGCACGGGTTATTCAAGTGACGAAACAAATGACAAATGACATCACTGAGCTCGAAAACTGTGAGTACATGTATGTTTTCAGTTTTGCCTTAGTTGTATAGCAACCATCTTCTATCTCTTTCTTCCCTCTGCCACGTTCAAATTTCTGTTACGTGGGCTAGGCTCGGAGATATAAAGTGCCAGTATGGTACTTTGTGAGATTGTGTACAGGACGGAAAATGTCTGTCCATCTGGGGTTCTTTACACGCAATAACTCAAATACGCTTCATTGGATTTGTATGAAACTTGGTATATGCATTTATAATGTCCATGGCAAGAAGCATAATTAATTTGGACCAAATCGTTACTCCGGAAAGGAAACGATTTACCACTTACTTTTTGAGTGTCCTATGTATGAAACAGCACGAATGGCATTTGTCTTCCATCTAGATTCCTGTACCATAAGCTTTGAAAAGCCATTACATTGTATATTTAAAAACAATGTTCCTCTCACGAATTTCAAAAGTACACTCAACATATTTACAAGTTATTATAAAAAAGTTATTATAAAATAGTTGCAATTCATAGATTACAGCACTAGGTTTTCTTTTTCTTTTTGGTTTCTAGTAATATTTTTTTTCCAGTTTGTAGTTATGGCTCAATGTTGTTGGCGCTTAATGTTCACTCATACTTGTTTATAATAGTAAATATGCTTTTATTTGTATTTAACTATACCCCTAACATGCTGTAGTTCAAAATAGGGCTGCAATACATGGAGATTCAATAATAATATACAAGGTCTGAGAAACAAAGATACAGGCCTAAAGGTGAATGAATTTTCAATTTTGAGTAAAATCAGGTAAACTGATAAACAAAATGACAGAATGCTTTTGATTAATCTGTGATAATTGAAAATAAGTAATTTTTGTAATTGATTTTTGAGTTAAGTTCGAGATCGATTCATTAGGCACCGCTTATGGAAGAAGAAAAAGTTTGATAAGCATATGTGAAGGAATATGTGGGTAATATTAATTATTTGTCAACTGTACTGCAACTTCCAAAGTCATATATGAACACTATAAAGCAATATGTTGTCAAACTGATTTGCATTTGATAAATTCTGTAATATATTACCATAAATAGGGTACTCAATTGGGCTTTATTCCGCTATCGGTCAACTGATTTGGTAAAAAATCAATGGACTTCATTATGGACGTTATAAATGCAACCAAGTTTCATTATAATCCAATAAAGAGTATTTAAGTTATTGTGCATAAAGACACACTGACAGAGAGACGGTCAGACATTTTCCTGGCCACCACACAATTTCAAAAAGTACTGTTCTGGCACTTAATAAATTTGACATTCTTTGTCTAAGTGAACAGTGAAATAAAGAATCAGAAATATGTTACGTAAAAATGAACAATTGCAATTTAACAAGCAGTTATTGTAGGAAACTCCACATTAGAGATGGTTTGAAAGTTACTTAATGCTTCGTTCACAACATTAGAACTAGAGTTCCTCTGTGATGAATTAATTTTTGAAGTGACAGTTACTGTGATATTATCTATATTATCTATTAAGCTAATTGTCTTGTCTTTATATATATCCCCAAAGGGTGAATGTAATTTAATTTTGGATAATATAGAAACTGTTATATTTAAAAAAAAAACAAAAACTATGAATTGCTACTTGGTGGGGTCATAAACTCAGACTTCGATGTAACTAAAGATAAAACTACAATCTGGAAACTAACAAATTTACTATGACAGTTTAATTTAAAACCTACCCATGAATCAGCCTGCTTAGACAATATTTCTACAAATGTTAAAATAATTAAGGATGCAAACCGAGTAATATTATTTCCAGATTCAGAAGGGCATAATATACAATATTGAAAGCAATATTGACTTAAAAGATAATCAGCCTACCGGTCAATAAACTTCACTGAATGTGCAAAAGTAGTTAAGTTACCTCTAGGGCTGTAGACGAAGCAATAATTAGTAAGCTTAAAGACTTTGTATATAATTAGTAAGCTTTGCAATTATTTGATTAAATATTTTTAATAGATGTCATGTGCCTTGTCATGTAGTGTCAGTGTGGGTCGACTTTGATAGGATTTTCAAAACATTTATGATGTATGCATCCCAAAATATAAGGGAAACATAAAACAAATGCACAAAAAAAAAAAGACACAAATGAAGCACAGCTCTTGGTATACCCCACAACTAGCTGCTATGAAGAATCAAGTCATCTTGTTTTTACACATGCATAAAATGTTTCAATATAAAACTCTAGCTTAGCTTATGTAAAATATAAGAATGAATATAAAAACGCCACTAAAAAGGCGAAGAAGCAAGTAACCTTAGTTTTGTTGAACAGTCAAATAAATAAGTGCAAAGTAAATGGAAATTATAAATATTAATCTGAATGTGTTCAATGAATTTTTTTATTGACTCTTAACAGTGATATAAGTAGTACTATCAACAGGCCTAGAGTGGATTAGTCAATGCTGTTCCTTCAAAATTTTCATAGGCCTACTCCTTATCTGAATAGCTATGTTGTATCTCCTGAATTTATTTTAATTGTTAAGAATTCAAGGCATCGGACAATGTAGAATTATCTGATATTTCATGTAATTTAGTTAAGAAAATAATCAATTTTATTTTGTGCCCTTTAATTTATTGCATCAACAAGTGTTTGCGTGAGGGTGTTTTTCCAGTAGAATTTAAATTAAATTATAAAGCGAGAACCAGTATTTTTTTTTTAAGTTAACCACAATAAATTTGTCCCAGTATATAAAAACTGTGACTACTTTGAGGTTCATGGCATATTAAATTAATCACAGTTTGGTTGTAGAAAACATTAATTCACAGCTGATGCCATAGATTACTTGTTTAATAATATTCAAGTGTTTGAGGGTAAAGGCTGTGCTCAGGCTACCTTTAGTGACCTGAGCAAGGCCTTTGATTGTGTGGAACATGATGCACTTAAAAAAACTTGATTTTTATGGAAACTTCTTAAGACTTACTTAGAAAACCGAGACAAATAGTGTGGGTAAAGAAAACTGCAGCATTGCACAAGTCAAGGTGGGAGTTCCACAAGGATCAGTCTTGTGTTCTTTCTTATTCCTTGTCATGATTAATAATTTCAAACTCATGTTGTAAAGACACATGCAGATGGCACAACTTTCATTAACTTATGTGATGATCTTAGTAACCTTAAATCTGTTACTGATGCAACAGTAACACAGGCATCATATTGGTTAAAGCTAATGGGATTTTATTCAATGAAAATAAAACCTAGCAATTACATTTTAGCTTAAGGAAAACACTATCTCCTGATGATCCAATAAGTGTTAGGTCAATCAATCAATAACATTTATTCCGATGATCATATAATGATACAGGAAACGTCCATTTACCATTGAGTCTATTCATACATATAATAAAACTTATAACCACAGAAATTCAATGTTAATATCCATCATATTACACCATTTATCCAAAATTAAAATTATACATACATATTGCATAACATTATAATTATTTATCAGTATCATAGTGAAAAGATCTAGAATTTAATATTAACCTCATTATGCAAAAATTCTTCTAGTTTGTAAAAGGAGTTATCAACTAACCATAAATATATTTTCCTTTCAAATCTATTATACCTAATATCTCTAGCAATATCTGGTAATTTATTAAAAAATTTAACACAATTAATTCTAAAAGAGTTTGCAGTTGTAGCTAACTTATGTGAAGGAAAATCTATCTTATTCTTGCTCCTTGTGCAGTGTTCATGAATATTCTGTCTAGTGACAAAAAGATGTAAATTTAATTTTGTAAATAAAAGAATGTTATAAATATATAAATTAATTACAGATAAAATGTTATGTAAAATGAAAAGTGGTCTGCAGTGTTCCATAGGACCCACACCTGCCATTGTATGCAAACATTTCTTTTAAGCAAAAGTAAGGAATTTACATATGAGGATTGACCCCAAATGATTATATCATAGGAAATATGAGATTGAAAAAGACCAATACAAGTCACCCTTAAATAATTAGAATTTACTAAATATTTTAGTTTCCATAGTAGATAGCTTACTCTAGACACCTTTTTACAGACATTTTGAATATGTACTGACCAGCTTAATTTTGAATCAATATGAAAACGAAGTAATTTTACTGAATTAAAATCAACTGTTTTAAGAAGACCAAGAGTTAGATATTGAGTTTTTTCTGCATTGCAACAGAGTTTGTTAGCCGAGAACCACTTAATGGCCTTTTCTTGAATTAATTGCACATCTACGTTCAATTGATCTAAATCTTTATTTGTACATATAAGGGTAGTATCATCTGTATAAATAGCAGAGTCAGTATTAAGATTACAAAGAAGATCATTAATATAAACAAGAAAGAAAAGAGACCCAAGTAATGAGCCCTGAGGGACCCCATTAGGTACCAAACTAAGTCATGACGAGTTATTTTTAATGAAAGTATACTGTTGTCTATTAATTAGATAGGACTCTATAATTTTTAAACTTTCTGATCCTACACCATAATAGCTCAGCTTCTTTAGCAGAAGATTTAAGGGCACACAGTCAAAAGCTTTGCTAAGGTCACACAAAACAAGAGTAGTAAGTTCTTGTTTTTCTAAAGCTTGCAAAGATGTTTCAACTATTTTTAATGCAGCAGAGGTCGTAGATCGTCCTTGACGAAACCCAAATTGAGAGTTAGTTAATAAGTTGTTGCTTTCAAAAAATTTATTTAATTGACTTAGCATGACTGCCTCCAAAATTTTAGAGAAAATAGGTACAATTGATACTGGTCTATGATTCTGAATTTGTGTCTTATCTCCCTTTTTATAGATATTTTAAAATATATTTTACTAGTACAAAGGCTGAAAATGTTATTAAGTTACATAATTGTACTAGTTGATTTATATCCAGCTTCAGATTGAAGTTTATCAATGATTGTTTCAAAAATTCTTGTGCATTAATGAGAGTAGGTACTCGGGCATTTACATCGATTCCAAATTAACTTGGGACCACACATAAATTAATTAGTGATTAATTATCCAGGGTGATTTATTGTTAAAAAGTCTTAGAAAGTATGTACCTGATAACTACATTAGGTCATCTTATTTCTCATTTTCTTCAAAGTATAACCTTATATGGAATCATTTTATGAGAAAATTCCTCATATGTCAGAGATATTTTACTTTTATAGAAGAAGGCCATCAGGTTTTATAAGAAGATCGTTTCATAGAGCACAGTGCAGAATACTGTTTTCAAAATTAAGAATTATGACTAATTTGTACATTTATTATGTCTTAATACATACCAAAAAAAAAAAAAAAAAAAAAAAAAAAAGGATGCAGATTTAATTTGTAGTAACAATTTTCATTCTTACAACACCAGAATTAGCAGCCATATTTATTTACCACATTACAGACTTTCAAAATCAGTAAACAGTTATTAGGTTGTCAGACAGAAACTTTTTAATATGCTACCTTCATCTTATGTAACCTGTAATTACCGAGATTTGAACAGAAATTGTATATATTGTCAGTCTGACTGTCAGTCCTTTTTATGAAATAAGTGATTTTTTAAAATCTAACATTACAATGTAATTTACTAAGTTAGGTCAATTTCACATTTTAAATAATAGTCAATGTACTAGATATCTTTACATTTTAGTTACTTCCAACATTTTTATTGCTTTATAACGACAGCCTGTATAGTAATAGCCAAACTTAGTTTTTTTAGCATTATTTAATGGATTTGTCAATTGTGTGTATATGCATTTATCATGTGTCTAACTTTATATTCGGCTGTGATAAGTTACAGTGTAACATTCCAAGGTAGGCTACATAAACATACAAGCAAATTAATTTTCCTATGATTATAAATCATTTTATTATGTCAAATGCATCTAGTTTAAGAATTTTTTAATGTAGGCCTACCTATTACTTTATTGAGAGCCAGAATGGTACTTTCTAAGATTATATTGCTAACGGGAATAATGTCTGTCATGGTAAGTAAACAAAAGTTAATGATAAGTATTTGTCAGTATTTTGTTATTAAACATTACAATGACAGTAATTGTAGTTATAGGTGTAATTCTGATTATAGTTTGTGAAGGGTGTTTATTTACTTAACTAATTATTTGCTTAGTAAACATATTATTAAGTGAGGTTAAGTGAGATTTGTCGTGTTGGTTAACCTGTTTACCCACATAATATAGTTGTGTCATTATCATGAATTATGTATTTTAAGGTAGGGATATATTCTTTTATAAGAACCAATTTCACACCTAAGGATACATTTTTAACATTCCATTTAGGAAAAATTAAAACTGTATGGCTAAGGATATAGGGCTGGTCCCCTGAATTACTCTGTCTCTTGATAAAGAAAAATTGATGTCAAACTTTCACAACAGTTTCTCTATCCTAACCATGGCCCTTCCTATTCTCTTGCATGTCACATACTGGTAGCCAAACTGTGATTTTACACATTTAATTGTAAAGCTTCATGCTGAGTAAGGCTCGGTGTACATTATGATATGTTCTTCCTCTCGTGAGTGAGCAGATGTCTTTTGAGATGCCCTCTCAGGGTAAATTTCTTGTTACAGGTATCACACGAAAATGCTTTCTCTCCAGTATGAGTGAGCAAATGTTTCTTGAGATTCCCTCTATGGGTAAATTTCTTCTTACAGACATCACACGAAAATGCTTTCTGTCCAGTGTGAGTGAGTAGATGTGTTTTGAGAGTATATTTTCGGGTAAATGTCTTTGTACATATATCACATGAGACGTGTTCGTCTCGAGTTTGAGTATGGCGTTTCGTCAACTTAGCTAAAGTGCACTTATACCGTTTACTGTTTCTAGCAGAGGATGTGCTACATACAGCAGGCGACTGTGATAGCAATAGCTGGCCGTCTTCTTCAATATTCCTTCCAGAAATTCCTGAAACTGCCGCTAACTTGCGAATGGTGCTGCGTGCTATGGAATCTGTATTCTCACTTTTTATTTCGTTTGGTTGTATCGTGTCAATTACAATGGGTATAGATTCACACTTTGGTTGTGTTGGAATAATCTCTTCCTTAATTTCAATCTTAATATCTTCAGACTTCAATGAAGGTTCCATTCTGTACCAGTGGCAGTTGGACGCCGAGCGAATTTGCAATGGCTATGCATGCCAATATGCCTTCGAGTAGCCGTGATTGGCGCCATTAAAGCACAGATTATAGAATTAGAGATGTCCAACCCACTATATTCCCTGAGCTGCCTTTAGATCTTACTGTAGGGATGTATAGAGTGGATATAAAACAACTTAAATAATTTCATAATTCTTAAGGAGGTCTTTATTATATGGTAACCAGAGGTTACTCCTATCCTGCAGTCCTCAAATAGGCTTTCAATTCTGATAAGTGTTTTACTATGAACGAATTCCTCCCAGTTCTTCCTCTTCATATCCCTATTGGAATATTCATTTGCATTCATTCTCTGCTTCTACATTCATTGTTTTTTTTTTTCAACAATACACCAAACACGTCTGGCCGCACCGGAAGTCGCGCTTCCAATGACGCCACAACCACGTGGGATGGTTTACATTAAAAATAATATCATGTAACAAAGTGAAAGAATGTTTTTGTTTAATCAGTAATAATTGCAATTTTGTTATGCAGAAAATGAGTTATATTTTTAATCTATTTCCCAGTTAAGCTCCAGATCGATTCATTAGGCAGGGCTTAACGGAAGAACAGTCTAGTTTAATAAACATATGCGAAGGAATATGTGAGTAGTGTTACTCGTCGTACCTAATTGCATTGGAGCTTCCAAAGCCATATATGAACACTGTAAAACAATATGTTGCCATGAGAACTGGTTCACAAGCAACCTGATAAAGGAGGAAATTGAGTGCATACAACAAAAATCATCGAAAGCAAAGCAGGCCCACAGATGTACAGAATTAAAGGCTGCCAGCACCAAAAGAAATGAACAGCCACCACCAACACATGAGGCGGGTGAAGGGCAAGAACCTGAAAACGATACTGATTCTGATGAGGGACAATGGATTCAAGTAACCAGCAGATCAGGGAAAAGACAAACAAGACAGCGAAGCTCAATGGACACCACCGGACCAAGAGATGAAGAACTACAGGCAGCAAAAAAGAAAGCCTGGCTCTTCGTGGGACGATTAAACCCACACACAACAACTGAAGCCATAAAGAGCTATTTAAACAACAGAGGAATAAAAGAAAACGTGACATGCGAGGAAATAACAACAACCAACTATGACACAAAAGCTTTCAAAGTGGGGATCCCATTCGAACTCCTAGAAAGAGCAACCGGAGAGGAGTTCTGGCCAACAGGGATAAAGGTCAGTCGTTTCAGATTTCGGCCCTTTCGCCGTTACCGAGAAAGTGGATACCCCCTCGAATAACATACAAAAGGAAGAAGGAAAAAGAAAGAACCACAACAAAATAGACAAAGCAGGAAGACTAAAAATCATGTTATGGAACATAGAAGGGCTAAAAAGTGCAATGAACATCAGCCCGGAAAATTTTCTAAGAGAATACGATACAGCAATACTAACAGAAACTTTCGTAACCGATTACTGGCAACACCCAGATTTCTACGGCACACACCTTAAGGCTAGACAGGGAGCAAAAGGCAGACCATCCGGGGGGATAACTATCCTCCTAAAACCACACTTAACACCAATAATATCAACTAAGCAACAGGACCACACCCTACTAGTGGAAACAGAACACATCGTAATAATAGCCGCCTACTTCCAACCGAACGTTACAGCAATTGACATAATGGACGAGCTAGGCCAAATGATCGCCCAGAGTAAACAAAATAAACCAGTAATCATCGCGGGAGACCTCAACTGTAGACTGGACACTCCGAACTATAAAACAAAGCTAGTCTTGGAAAAACTGCAAGAAGAGGGCTTCATCCTGCTAAACAACCCCATGACACCTACATACATCTCCCACAACGGTAAGAGCGCTATAGATATCGCACTCACAAAAGGGCTAATATCAGGAAACGTAACTACACTATGGACAGTGAGCCACGCTGCGTTGAGGAAACACATACCGCTAGAAATAAATATACAAGGCGAGTGGGAAAAGTCGCAAGAAAAAACAACACAACCCCTGTCAAGGAGAATAGATGTAGGGAAGGTAGAAGCCAAGCTATATTCGAGAATGCAAAGGCAAATACAATCACAAATAGAAAATTCGAGGCTGGAAGAAGCGACACAAACTATAGAAGAAATCCTAAGACAAGCCGCCAATCCTCGGACCGAAAGAAGAGCAAAACAATGGTTTGATGGCGAGTGTTACAGGATAAGGAGAGACACCCTACACACCCTGCAACAGCTAAAACAGAACATGGAGAATCATACCCTACTCCGCATGTACACAGAAAAGAGGAAAAACTTCAAGAAAACAATAGAAGAAAAGAAACGCTCCTACTTGGAGAAAGAGAGTAGGACACTAGCTGAGGAAGCCATGAAAGACCCATACATCGCTCTACGCCCAAGGAGGCGAGCACACACGCACTACATAGATATGAAATCTTGGGAATCACACTTCAACAACATACTCAACAAAGAGGGACCTACACACACCAGAGAAGACTCACAAGACAACACGACACAAATATTAACGGAATGGCCACCTCTGACCGTAGATGAAGTCAGAAATGCCATCAGCAACTCTAAAGACAAGAAAGCAGTAGGCCCGGACGGGCTCTACAATGAATATGTAAAAGACACAGCACACCTGCTGGCCCCGATATGGACAAAACTATATAACAAATGCATAGAAACAGCTTCTATACCCGAACAGTGGAGAAAGTCAACTGTAAAGGTATTATGTAAGGGAAAAGGAGACACCAAGGACCCGAACAAATATAGAGGCATCGCATTGGAAAAATGTCCCTTCAAAATTCTCACCAAATTAATAACAGGAAGAATAAGCGAGGAAATAGACGAGCATCTACCAGAAACCCAATTCGGGTTCAGAAAGGGAAGATCAACCCTAAATGCTATCGAACTCTTGCTAAAGCAAATATGGGAAGCCTTAGAGGAAAACGAAAAATATTACGCTGTCTTCATAGACTTCACTAAGGCTTTCGACCTGATAAACAGGAAACTAGTGACTGCAAAACTAAAGGAGATGCTAGGCGAAAACAACATATGGTCAAACCTCATCACATCAATACTACGATGGAACGAAATACGTGTCTCGGACAACCTGACCCTATCAGATCCGATAGCCCAATCAAATGGAGTCCTACAGGGAGACCCATTAAGTCCCTTGCTGTTTATAGCAGCAACCGAAGAAATCCTAAGATTCACCCAAAAAGAGGGAGTATTCTCGTGCGCATATGCGGATGACATCGTTATTGGCTCAAGAGACATAACAAAACTCCAGGAAACAGTAAACGACATGGAAATATGGTGCTCCAAACACAAGCTCGACATCAACATATCAAAAACAGAGACCATGATCTTTAGGAATGGAGGGAAGGCACCCGCATCAGCAGAGATACTCATAAGGGGCAGAAAGTTAAAGATAGTGCCAGACTTCAAATATTTAGGCATCACGCTGCAAACAAGCGCAAAATGCTTCACAAAACACGTCACAGAGAAGGCAACCCAAGCAATAATGGCATCGCACGAAATAAAAAACATCAAAACCCTTAGCCTAGAGACAGCAATATTACTATTCAGAGCAAAAATTCTTCCAATACTAACATACGGCATCGAAATCATCTGGCCACATTTAACAACAAAGAATCTATCCACTTTAGAAAGGGTGAAAGCAAACTACATAATGAAAGCAATAGGAGTTTCAAAAATGACCCGGTCAAGACTCGCATATCTCCTGGCAAAGGAAACCTTCCTCGTTGAAGATCTCAGGACAAGCATACCTCTACCCAACACCAGCGCATCAGAAAAACTGCTGGCAGCACTGACAGGAAAAAGAGATGAAGTACAACCAGAATTCTATGGCACAGGAGCCATGATAGACAGATCATGGTCAAAGGCAAACTTCGAAATGAGACACGTCATTACAAGATTGGCAGTCCACGGGTTTCATCACCTAATGAGCAAAAACACACACTTCCATGAACCCAGTGTCGATTGTGAATGCTTACTATGTGAGAAACCGTGCGATCGGTACCATATCGAACTCTGTACAAAAAGAACAAAGACAATATGTGAATATGCAAACATGTAAACTACCATTGTAAACTATCTTTGAAGTATGGCTATTTGGCTGCAATTTATTTATTATTTGATAAATTCATTCTAATATATTGCCATAAAATTGGGCATTACTCCGGTACCGGTCAACCGATTTGGTCAAATATCAATAGACGTCTTACCATAAGCATTATAAATGCATATACTAAGTTTCATGAAATTCCGATAAAGAGTATTTGAGTTATCGTGCATAGGCTACACACATGGGCAGACAGACGGACAGACATTTTCCTGTCCCCCTCGCTATCTCACAAAGACCATTCTGGCACTTAATATGTTGTCATGAGAACTGATTTGCATTTGATAAATTCTTTCTAATATATTACCAAAAAATAGGCACTAAATTGGGCAATACTCAAATATCGGTTATCCGATTTGGTCCAAAATCAATAGGGTTGTTTCCCATGGACGTTTTAAATGTACATACCAAGTTTTATGAAAATTCGTTAAGCGTATCTTAGTTATTCCGTGTACAGACACATGAACAGACATTTTTCCGTTTACCACACAATTTCATAAAGTACGATTTTGGCACTTAATAATGTTGATTTATTTGTTGTTTGAATAAACTATATAAAAAATATGTGATTATGGTCTTATATTTCCCCGCAATCACACAGGAGCGTTTCTAATTTCTTTATTAAGTGCAAGTATGCTAATCTATGAGATCGTATGTATGGGAAACTGACCTATACACTTTAATTTTCATGTTACCCCTAAATAATTGCCACATACTGTTAAGGTTAAAGCTCACTTGTCCGCCCGACCCGAGCAGAGGGACACGGAAATAATAGTTTGCATGTTTCTTGATGGCTGAATGCTTACTTACCCGGCAAGAAGCACCGACATGCAGACGGCGACGGTCAAGTATTCCCTCGACACGTTTCAAGCCGAAGCTTCTGGTGCTGAGAATGATGTTCGGCACCATTCGTGTGTTTTCGCTAACGTTCGGATGACCACCCCCACCTACTCATTTAACCGTCAACACTCGAGCTAATCTTTACTTACCTTGACTCGAGCTAGTCGCAGTTCGCAACCCTGTCAGTGACTCTGGGCACTCAGTAGTAGGAAGGAAGGCTACCTTGCTCTAACATGAATTTGTGTGGTTCTTGCTTCAGAAATTGGTTATTTACACTAAAAATCTGATGTGAAACACTCACATTATTTCCTTTACCCTTCGTATTACAGCATAAAGTAAACGGTTGTATTGCAGTAGTGTGCTTTCAGTTGTCTCAGCCTCATTAAAAGTCGTATTATTCGCGAGGCTAGACTTAAAACTTGAGTTTGAGTATCTGACGAATGGCTTATAACTACACTTCAGACAATTGAATTTTTAAAATGTTCGAAATAAATAGTTCGTAGTATAAGAAGTAAATTGTGTTACAAAATTTAAACAAAATCGTTAGACCCGTTTCAAGAACAGAAATAAATTTTTCAATCAAGTAAAGTGGTAGTAAAAGTAAGAAAAAGTCATCGTCAAACTTCATATTACATCCCCAGAAGATAAAACTCAAAAATAGAATTTTGTTTTATAAGAGTTTTCATTCTCCAGCTGAAGAGTTCTCACAGACTCAAAAAGGCGTATTTCTGAAAATTGTATTTTTGAATTGAGGGGATCTACAAATGTGTATTACTGTTGAAAGCTCAACATTCAATTTCATGGTCGAGCATAATACTTCCTCTATCTACAATATTTATGGTATGGGTAGAGGAAGTAAATGGATAGAAGAGGTCAATTTAATAGTAGGCCTACAAGCATACAAAGAAAAGTCTTACAACAATGAATTTTAAAAATTCAAATACTGCGAGAGATGTGTTAACGAATCGGAAGTAAGATATTTCAACACTTAATACCAAACATAAATATTTATTTGTAACGGTGTAAATACTAAGAATAATCCTGGTTACTTTCTCATGTGTTTTATATAGGAGCATTAAAGTAATGCACGTGTACAATAATATTCAATATTATCTTATTATTGATTTATTTATTGAATGAGCTATCCATCACCCCTATTTCATGCAGAGTTTAGTTTTACAGTTAATGTTGAAATAAAATAAAACTAAATTTCCGCTTCATATAATATCAGTGTTGCTTACCATTTATTAGATATTACATGCTATATCAATATTATATTTTCCACGGGGTTAAAGAGAGAAAAGGAATTAGTGCCCTGCAAGAAGTTCACGAAATATTAGAAAACAAATTGGAAGTGCAGATCCAGGGATGGGAGTTCCTTACGGCTCACAGGGTCGGGAAAACTACAGGAAACAGAGTCATTATAGCGAAATGTGCATCCACTCAAGTGGTTTTTGCCACACTGAAGAGATCTTACAAATTGAAAGGGACGGCAATATATATCAACAGAGATCTATCTCCGACGGAGAGAATTACAAGGAGGAAATTAGTAGAAAAAATGAAGTTTGAAAGGAATAAGGGAAAGAAGGCGACCATTCGAAATTTACAGCTGTATATGGATGGGAGGAAGATAGATATAAGGAACAGCGCGGAAACGAACAGCACGAGTGCTATGACCTCGACATCTGAATCTGCGAAATTAGAGACTGAGAAGACGCGTGCAGAGGCTCAGGTTAATGAACATCGAAACCAGAAGGAACGTGCACTGACGTCACCAATAGGTGACAGCAGACAATCAACAACTCAGCCGAACGAGAAACCAAACACGTCATCTGTGACGCAACGATTCCAGATTCCTCGGGGGGCCTTGGAGTAAGAACGCACCAAGTGACATCAATAGTGGAAGCAGTGAGGAAGAAGCACCAATTATCACTAGAAGCCGTAAAAAAATTAAATATGTTTCAAACGAGAAAACGTAGCTAGGGAGGCCACAGTTAAATCAGTGTGTCAGTAGAAGTTAAAAATAGGAAAGTGAAGTTAATAGTGTGAAAGAAGAGAGTTTAATAACCAAGAGCAGATATGAGCTTAATAACATTTAGTAAAGCATAACGTAGTTAAAGGAGGGTTACGACTTAATATTATTCAATGTTTAAATGACATGTAATCACACGTCTCCATTTTACAGGGAAGCGATGCCCCGTAGATTATTTTCTCTAGGCAGTTCACAAAGAGTGGAGTAGGCTTGAACTAACAGCAGCGGGAATAGTGTACAGACCCAGTTGTTTACGTAAACAAACATTAACGTTTAAATTGAGACACGTTGAACTGCTGTGCGATACATTTTAGTATTGTAATGTGCTGAAATGGATCCGTCAGAAACCGTAAGGTAAGTACGGATCCATCTCTAAAGTGGAAATTTGGGCTGATGTAAAGTTATTGTTTAGAACAAATAAATTCATATTCATATCAATATTATAAACAAAGTGGGCCTACAATATCCATAATAATAATATTAAAAATGGATTATTCACTAATGTGAAATAGAATAGATAAAAGTAAAGGTAGGTAAAGTGATCCCTGTATGGGCCATGGAGACCCGTATGGCTTCCAGGAGGTTAAAGCTCCCGGATTGAGTCATACGGCACATAAAGGTGGCAAGGTTGTCAGCCCTACGCATTGGCCGTTATTTACCTTCAACAATACTCCTGGTACTCATTTTTGTTAGATTACCACGAGAAGGATTAAGACAATTGAAAAATCTCAACGACCTCATCGGGAATTGAACCCGCGACCTTCCGGTTTGTAGCGCAGTGCCATAACCACTACACCACGGCGTACCCCAGCATAGATAAAAGCTTGAAGAAACTAGTCCATACGAAAATAATATAAATAATTAGGCCTACCTTACTGATAGGAACAATATCATATGAGAGGTTGTATTAAAACATTAAAGATGTGAAATGGTTCATTACTAATACTGTAATTCGCAAATTTATGTGAAATATTGAAGAAACAACTATTGCTGCTACCCCACTCAACGACTGATGCTACAGTCTATCTCAGCGAATCTGATAGGGAGGAAAAACAATTTCTCCTCTCCTCGTTCCACTGGCTACCATCAGAGGGGAGGCTAGTACGGTCCATTCCAAAAACATTGATTCGACTACTACGAATAATCATACTAAAATGTGAAAATAAAATTATGTGTTACATAGGTACGGAAGTTGGAGTAATCAATAATGCAGTTATATTAGATGAAAATAGAGATGGGATATTAATAATTAATAACTAACATACTTTTTAATCACTGCAGTCCATAGGGTCGGCATCGATGTCGTCAATGTCGTCACTGTCATAGCCGAAGTTAATGATTAATCCCTCTACAGTTTCTTCAGCTAGTCTGTCGAGTTCCCAGAATTTGGTTTCCTCCTTTTCAACGATGTGTCGCAAACACTCGCTCCACCTCGTAGCTGTTACCTGCTCAATTCCTTCCTCGAGAAGTGTTTTTACCTCTGTCAATGTAAACCGTTTGTTGTTCCGTGCCACATGCCCCTTTATTTGGCTCCAAATAAGTTTAATGGGGTTCAACGAACAATGGTAGGGTGTATTTGGCTACCATTTTATCCACCTTAGAACATTCCTTTTTGAGAGAAAGGGGTATGAGATTGATTAACTCGGCCTTAATGTAAGTTTCGTCGAAAGTAATGTTTTTGCTGGTCAACCACTCCATAATACGGGGCCTGGCCCACGACATGTTAGAAACCTTTTCTATTTGAATGCTATGATACGATGCATTGTCCATAACTATGACACAGTTTGGTTCGAGGTAGGGCAACATATTTCGTAACCATGCTTCAAATGTCGGGCCATCCATCTCATCATGGTAGTCCTTGGTGGACTTAACTCGAAGATGTATTTTCCTTGTGGAACGAATCCCTCTTCACTCCCAATATGTAAGATAAATAACCGTTTTCCTTTACCGGTAGGGCTTTTAAGTCCTTTAGAGAGACCCGTGAGAAAAGCCTGTTTCTTTGACGTTACAGTTTCGTCGACAAGGACGTTTTGCACCGTGTGCCCAGCATTTACCCAGGTTTCGTCCAAGTAATACATTTTTCTCCCTTGGGCTCTGAATTTTCGAACTGTCCACAAATATTTTCTCTTACATAGCACAATATCGTCCCTATCGACTACAACGCAGTTTCTGTTCTGCGATACATATTTGAATTGGAGTTTTCCCAGCAGCCTATGTAGCGTTGCACGAGAAAAAGAGGGCAGTTCATTATCAGCCTTACCGCTGCAAGGATTTTATTTAAAGTTGGCAGCTCATTTCTGAATTGCCAATTTCATAAACTCGTCGTATTTGTCTTCCAGTTTGACAGTCTTATGAGTCTTTTTCGGACTTTTCAGTTCATTGTCATGCAACCTAGCTTCACGCCTGATTCTATAAACAGTTGCCTGTCCCACGCCGGTCTGTTTTCCCGTCATTTCTGCCAGATCTTCAAGAGTACTTTCAGGATATTGTTTCTTTAATGAATTATTCTCAACGCTATACCTGGTTTATGTTTTATTACAGGTGTTTCCGCCATTTTAATGGTTAGGTAACTACTGTGCAAGTCCTACCATTTGCACTATACTGTTGAAATTCAATGCTTCCGATTAAATGCTATGCATTACATACACAATAAATATTATTTACGCAACAAATATATATATATATATATATATTTTTAGTGTGTATATATATACACACATTTTCTTATAATACACACTCACAGACACAAGCATGCGCACTGAACCATGAACAATATATACTATAACTAGCTGACCCATCAATGCTTTGCATTGTTAGATTTATGTATACGAAGGTTAAGTGAACACAATTTAAAGTCGATTCGATGTACTTCTATAAATCATCAGCCGTCCAGCCAACACGGTGGACGTATTTATATTCCACATAACTTACTCCTTCACCCGCAGTTTACTCTGATTATGTCTTAAAACATTTAATCGTTCTGTTTCAATTTTGGGAAACATACAGTAAATAGCTGGGCTTAGGGGATGCGTTCGCTCGTCTCACGCAGCGGGCTCCAATTTGAATACTGGTCGGAACAAGTTACCTAGGTAGAGTTTTTTTTCCTCACCTGTGAGACAAATGTCTGGTAACTTTAGGCCCTAGTGGTCTCCGGATATCATCTGGCAGCCATTATCATCCTCATTCCATCCTCGCCTTGTTCAGAGTGAGTGTGTGAATGGTGTGTCTCGTCCTATATGTTTGTGTTGTCTCGGAGGTGGCCCCGGAATTTGGCTGATCACTCATCCGGGAGGCCCTCCAAGTCCTTGTCTGATCAAGAAAGTATGTATGTGAGCCATAGATAATCCCTCTCCCATGTGACCTGTAAGGCCCGGGCAACGTGGGTTGCTTAAATTATCCCAAAAGGGAGGGGTAAAAACTAGGGTAAAGATAGATAGATAATATAGTAAATAGAAATTAATCAGGAAATTATATCTATTGATATTGTATGAACTACCTGGGGGTAAAGGTGGCCGGTGCGTAACGCTGACAACCTTACCACCTTCACGTCCCGATTGTCTAAAAATCCGGGAGCCTCAACTTCTTGTAACCCTCTGGGCCCCCATGGCCTGTAATAGGGAACACTTTACTTACTATCTTTTGCAATGCAGTCCTAGGCTAGCTATAAGAAAAGAGTTCAACTCTTAAAATAGAACCCAGGACCTTCTGAATTTACTTCGTGTCAAAAAATAGTTAATAATAATTTATAGGAATGACTGATATCTTTATTGGGTAGCTATAATCTAGATTTCATAGTAAACTTTCCAACGAGAATTCAGAACGACTCCCAAACAACAATAGATAATATATTCATAGATATAGAAAAACATTTTAATTTTAAAGTACTTCCAATATTAAATGGATTATCAGATCATGATGCACAAATGTTAGTGCTGAACAATATTAAAGTAAATTCGAACAGTAAACATGCTTATAGTAATATGACTAGAGTAATGAATGACGATTCAATTTTAAATTTCAAACAAGATCTTGCGAATGAAAATTGGGAATCTATGTTATCCTATGACAAAGTAGATAGTAAATTAAGTGAATTCCTAAACATAGTGTCACGACATTTTGAGGCAAATTTTCCAAATTCAAAGAATAACACATGGTTAACTGCAGGTATTAAAATATCATGTGCAAACAAAAGAGAGCTCTACCTAAAATATAGAACCAGTAACAACCAAACTCATAAGGAATACTATAAAAAGTATTGCAACATACTGAAGAAAGTAATCAAAGAAGCAAAAGGTAGGCATTTTTCACAAGTAATTAATAAATCAAATAATAAAGTTAAGACTGTATGGAATATAATAAAAAACGAAACGGGGAGAACAAAGGGAAACAATGATTGTACATCATTAATATACCAAAACATAAAACTAGATAATTTATCAGACATTACAAATGTCTTGCAAGTCACATTATAAATATTGCAGAGAAATGTATTCCTATAAATAATATTAACATTAAGGCAGTAGACCTACTAACAAAATCTACAGTTTGGAACCATAGATTTCAATTGAACCTGACTTCCCACATAGAAATTGAAAATATAATCAAGTCTCTAAAAAGTAAAAGCTCGTCTGGATGGGATGAGATAAGTAATAAGTTATTAAAAAGCTGCTCATCGGAACTCAGTAAACCTCTTAGTCACATATGCAATTGTTCATTAGAAAATGGAATATTTCCAGAAAGACTGAAGCATGCTATTGTTAAGCCCCTCTTTAAAAAAGGTGACAAAAATCTACCATCAAATTATAGACCTATATCACTCTTAACCTCATTTTCAAAAGTTTTTGAAAAAGTCATGTACAACCGCATAATACACTATCTTAATTTGAATGACATTCTTACTTCATCTCAGTTTGGATTTAGAAGTGGCATGTCCACTGAGAATGCTACATTTCAACTTACTACAGAAATACTGGAAGCGTTAGATAAAAAGAAATATGCTCTGGGAATTTTCTGCGACTTAGCTAAAGCATTTGACGTAACCATACAATATTACTTCAAAAATTGGATCATTATGGGTTCGATAATTTAACACTTAAGTGGTTCAAATCATATCTTTCTGATAGAACTCAAAAGGTAATAATAAATGGAAATGAATCTAACTTAGGGATTGTTAAGAATGGGGTACCTCAGGGATCAATACTGGGACCTTTGCTCTTTTTAATTTTCATTAATGACTTGCCCTATAACTTAAGTGACGAATCAAAGGTATTGGTCTTCGCAGATGATACTAGTGTACTTGTAACAGGAACGTCACAAGAACATTTATCAAGAATAGCTACAAAGGCTTTTCACGAGTTAAACACATGGTTTCTAGCTAATAAAATGACACTTAATATTGATAAGACCCATTTTATACAATTTAGGACAAAAAACAGATGTATCTCAAATCTTGAAATTAATTATGGAACACAAATCGTACAAGAAATTAGCAATGTAAAATTTTTAGGACTGCAAATTGACCAAAATCTTGACTGGAAGACACACATAGAAATGATAAGTCCAAAACTGAGTTCAGCATGCTTTGCTTTAAGAATTTTGAATAATATATTAAAACAGGATGCATTACTTATGGTATATTTTGCATATTTTCACTCGGTAATGAGGTACGGGATCATTATCTGGGGCAACTCTACCCATAGGGAGAAAATATTTAGATTACAAAAGCGGGCAATAAGAATAATATGTGGAAAGAAAAAAAGGGAATCTTGTAAACCGCTATTTGAAAAATTAAAAGTCCTCACTCTTACAGGGGAGTATATATACTCTGTTATGTGTTATGTAGTGAATAATATTGATACATTTCAAACTAATTTTAGTGTACATGGACGTACTACCAGAAACATGAATGATCTACACAGACCAAATAACTCGTTAAAACTCTTTCAGAAGGGTGCGTATTATTCTGCAGTACAGATATATAACAAGCTTCCAAACAACATTAAATTATTATGTATTCAAAGAAAGAGCAAACCTTTCAAAACAGCTGTCAAGGAATTTTTAATAACTCACACCTTCTACAATTTGGAGGAATATTTCCAGCTTGGATAAATTTGGCAGCGTGCAGTTTCTGTAGACCTATATTATTGTTATAACATGCATGTATTTTTTGATCTGACGTGTTCTATATCCTTGAGCCCCCCTCAACACAGGATCTACAGGACGAGATATCTAAATCTAAATACAACATCTACATCAGCCTTTCTCATAATTTTGTATCCATTAGGTCTGCACTGTCATGCCAAGCCACCTGTGTAGTTTTAAAAAAAATTATGTTGTCATGGGGATTGTATACATGCAGTATGAATTCCTTTTGGTGAATTTCATAACTTTACAACACTATTTTGGCCTTAGGGCCTTAGGGCCAAACAAACATTTTACTCATTTAATTGTAAAGCTTTATGCAGTAGCCTACAAAGGCTAGGTATACATTACGATATGTTCTTCCGCTCATGAGTTTGCAGATGTCTTTTGATATGCCATTTGCCGATAAATTTCTTGTTACAGACATCACACGAAAATACTTTCTTTCCAGTGTGAGTAAGCAAATGTAATTTGAGAATATATTTGCGCGTAAATTTCTTGTTACAGACATCACAAAAAAATGATTTCTGTCCAGTATGATTGCGCAAATGTCTGCTGAGATGCTCTTTTTGGGAAAATTCCTTATTACAGGCATCACACGAAAATGCTTTCTGTCCAGTGTGAGTGAGCAGATGTCTGTTGAGATGCCCACTATGGTTAAATTTCTTGTTACAGATATCACACGAAAATCTTTTTCCTCCAGTGTGGATGAGCAGATGTAATTTGAGATCCCCTTTCCGGGTAAATTTCTTGTTACACACATCACACGAAAATGCTTTCTGGGCCACTTTCTGTCCAGTGTGAGTGAGCAGATGAAATTTGAGATGCGAACGTTGGGTAAATTTCTTTGTACAGACTTCACACGAGAATGCTTTTTGTCCAGTATGAATGAGCAGATGTAATTTGACACTCCCTTTTCGGGTGAATTTCTTGTTACAGACATTACACGAAAATGATTTCTGTCCAGTGTGAGTGAGCAGATGCAATTTGAGACTACATTTCCGGGTGAATTTCTTTGTACATATATTACATGAGACAGGTTTGTCTGGAATGCGAGTACGGTGTTTACTGTTTCTAGCAGAGGATGTGCATGTCCATAGAGCAGGTGAGTGTGATAGCAATAGCTGATCCTCTTCTTCATTATTCCTTCCGGAAGTGCCTGAAACTTGTGCTAACTTGCAAATGGTACTGCATGCTATGGAATCTGTATTCTCACTTTTTATTTCGTTTGACTGTATCGTCTCAAATGCAATGGGTACAGGTTCACACTTTGGTTGTGTTGGAGTAACCTCTTCCTTAATTTCAATCTTTATATCCTCAGACTTCAGTGAAGGTTCCATTCTGTATCACACTCAAAGAACAGTAGTTGCAGTTGGACGTCGAGCGAATTTGCAACTGACTGGCTATGCATGCCATCGAGAAGCCGTGATTGGCGTCATTAGGGATGTCGATCTCACTATTTCAGTATTTCCTCAGTCTTCAGTTCTAATTGTAAGGATGAACAGAGTGGATATAAAACAGCTTTAATAATTTTATAATTCTTAAGGAGATCTTTAATATATGGCAACCAGATGTACTGAAACGAATCCTCAAAATCATTAAACAAGTCCCCATTAGGACAAACAGTAAAACCATTTTCAAAGAGCTTAAAATTTTACCACTACCTTGCATCTATATTTGGGCGACTGTTTGTCATATTCATAACAATAGTAAACTTTTCAAAACAAATTCAAATTTCCATGATCATGGCACTAGAACATCAGATAATATACATCTAAATTGCCAAAGGCTTACCAAAACTCTTAACAGTTTATCGCATAGAGGTAGGCCTACTATAATGTATAATCATCTTCCTCCGTGCATTAAAGCACTAAACAACAGGAAATTCAAAACAGAAGTAAGATTATTACTATTAACACACTTGCCTACTAATGTAGGTGAATACTTGAACCTCAACTTCTAACAAAATTAATAATTACATAGTTATATTAGTTATTTTTTGTGATTATAGTATATTTTTAGAACAAATGTTAGATTTAGAAGATTATCTAAAGTTAAAAAAAAAAACAATGTGTCTCCCTTGATGATACTGCTCTCTCTTTCTTTCTGTTTCAGGTAATCACAGAATGAAGAAGACAGGGATCGTGCTAGTGACCAATGGACCCAAGTGGACCTATGAATTTCATCCTACTATATTGTATATTAATTATTGTATTAATGTTTAAATTTAAATTTTGTTTTGAAATTGATTTTATAACTGCAAACATGTAATTTAATGTAAAATTTCTGTGTAGTTGATTTGACGCGTCCAATAACATGTACATGGTCTGAAGGACTAAATAAACCTAAACCTAAACCTAAACCTAAACCTAAACCTAAACTGCTTTTCGCAAGGTACTCCCATAGGCGCCGACTTGTTAAAGATTTTGGAGGGGCAGGATTGTACAATAAAATATTATACTACAGTAAATGGTATTACTGATGTTAGTACTCTACATATGCTTTTAATTGCTTAAAAATTAAATAAATAAACAAATTAATAAATATTTGATTAATTTAAAGTTTGAAGTAAAAAATAATGTTAAGTCTGTTGAGTCTTGCCTTACTGTTTTCCGGCAAAAGTATTGCGCCTCAGCTCGTTCCTACTAATAAACTCGTCTGCCACTGAATGAAGATCTAAGTTCATGGCCTCTTCACGATGACAATGGATGACAGAAACTGCATTTAGGCGATCCTGCCTCATAACAGACCGAAGATAAGACTTGAACCACCGCAACCCCTAGATCGATCGTTCAGCACTGCATGTTGATACAGGGACAGTCAATACTACTTTCACAAGTTCAGGCAAGAGATCTTGCATATGTCTCTCCTTTTTTCGGTATTCTACCAGGCCATCAAAAGAATCGATCATACCCTCCCCTTTCCCTGCAGGATTTCAAGTAACATAGACGAAGAAGCAAACGGTCCTTATCAACATCCGATTCATACAAATGCAAAATTTCATCACTATGATTGTCATCACTGCTCTATTTTCTGCAATAGTTTATATGCATTTGTATTAAACCGTGATGCCAGGCAGCTGAGTGTTGCGTCCATTATCTCACAATAAAGTTTTCGGTATTTGTCACAAATATCAGAAAATTGATGCATGGCAGGGTCACTAGATTCATCATACTTTCGGGGGACTCTTCTCTTCTCTTGGCAATTTTGGAGACTCAACATCCATTTTGTTAATCTTCTGTATGGTCTCATTCCAGATTTCTTCAAAATTTTCTATGGTACTGAATTGTTGTTGAAAGTGTAATAAACATTTTATTTGCCAATAAAAACTGAAGGGCTTTTCCTTGCAGGGCAGTATTTACAGTGTCAATATGTCCAAACAGCTTAACCAAAACTGTCAATATGAAAAAGAAATCGAAGGATTGCATCTGCATTAAGAAACCATTGCTTTGGAACCTGCATCACTTTTATCATCCTTACAAACTGCATGAAAAAATTCCTGAAGTTCAGTATAGTTGGCTAAAACAGAAGAAAACGCAAGGTACCTTACTGTCCATCTAGTAGGACAGAACGGTCGAAGATTTACAGTATCAACAGGTTTTAGATGAGCGAAGAGGAAAATTCTTACTGGCGATTCCTTAACAAAATTGATAATATCTTTCATCACTCCTAGTACATTCCGACATTCCGGTATTCCTTAGTTGCATACTGTTCTACGAGTATTGTTAAAGTGTCAGGTTTATTTATGTTTATCGCCAGTGAATGCAATGATTAGTGATAAAATATGTCGCAAACTGGAGTGAAAATCCGTTCGGATTTCTGATCAAGTTTTGTATGTAGCTTTCGGCTATTCACTCGGGCGCGACATAAAGCCCAGCTTTACCGGCAACATAGCACACAGCTGGGGATAGTTGTCAGAATAGACTTTTTTCTTTAATGTAATAAGACAGTTGATTTTATATTATTGTTGAAATACGGTAACGGTCACATTCGCATTTAAGTATCGTTCTTTGTAACAAGATAGGAATAATAATTAAATAATTAATATTAATCATTACTGATTTTTGTAAATATCTTGGAATTTATTGGGGGGGGGGGTCAGGCCCCTTCAGCAAATTTTTGGGGGGAGCAGAAAGTGCCTTCCCCCCCCCCCAAGTCGGCGCCTATGGGTACTCCTTTTTTAAGAAGAGTGGTAGTTATCAGTGTCAAAAATTGATTTTTTTTCTTAGGCTCATGTAATAGAGCATAGTTGTGTGAACATTTTGATATATAGGTCTTATATGTTGCGTTATTATTAAGCCAGGCAGAGCGACCTGGAGCTTTCTAAAATGGATAAAATACCATAAGGCACGTCATTTTCTTTTCGCTCTCCTGTAAAATTACATTTTTTGTACTTCAGGTACCATTTTCTGAAAAACTATTCATGCTAAAATATTGAAACTTTCAGGAATTCATTATAGATGGATGACAAATCTCCCTTAGCAGAATTATGGGAAAAGTCTTGACTATACAGAATTTTAAACTATTTGTATTTAAAAAAAGGTTTTTTTTTTAGTCGTGAAGTTTTCATGCAGTTTTCATGCAGTAATATTGTACATATTAGACTGATTGTGCTAGGGTAAATATTAGTACCTATTGTTAGTAAGTTCCCAAAGTTTCACAAAAATCTAAGCTACAGAAATTGAATAAAGTGTACCTATGTCAAGGGAAGTAACTGAAAAACAAAATTATCACCTATGTGTTAAAAAATTCTTTCCTACCAAACAGCGAGTTCTAGTACAACCATTCTCTGCTTATTTTAAACTGCAGAGTGCACTTGCAAAGCATAAAAAATTCAACTAAATCTGACTGTTAACACCTGAGTTATGGCTTCTTGAACATAAGCTATATTTTCTATCATTTTGCTAGCGGTAACGACCATCTCCCCTTAAACGTAGGCTAACCTGCAGTCCTCAAACAGGCTTTAAATTCTCAAATATTTTACTTATAAACAAACTCCTCCCAGTTCTTCCTCATCATGTCTCTATTGGAATATTCATTAGGATTCATTCTCTGCTTCTATATTATTTTTTTTAACAATACGCCGAACACGTCTGGCCACTCGCTGCCACAACCACGTGTGATGGGTTACATTTAAAATGAAATCAGATAAACTGATGTAGCAAAGTGACAGTATGTTTTTGTTTAATCAGTAATAATTGCAATTTTGTTATGAAGAAAATTAGTTATATTTTTAATCGATTTCCCAGTTAAGCTCCAGATCGATTCATTAGTCAGGGCTTACGGAAGAAGAAGTCTAGTTTTATAAACAAATTTGAAGGAATATCTGAGTAGTGTTACTTGTCATAGCTAATTGTATTGCAGCTTCCAAAGCCATATATGTACACTGTAAAACAATATGTTGCCATGAGAACTGATTTGTATTTGATAAATTCATTCTAGTATATTGTCATAAAATAGGCACTAAATTGGGCATTACTCCCGTACCGGTCAACCGATTTGGTCAAATATCAATAAACGTCTTGCCATAAACGTTATAAATGCGTAGGCCTATACTAAGTTTCGTGAAATTCCGATAAAGCGTATTTGAGTTATCGTGCATAGGCTACACACACGGTCAGGCAGACGGACAGACATTTTCCCATCCCCCTCGCTATCTCACAAAGTACCATTCTGGCACATAATATGTTGTCATGAGAAGTGATTTGCATTTGATAAATTCTTTCTAATATATTAAAAAAAAAATAGGCACTAAATTGGGCAATACTCAAATATCGGTTATCCGATTTGGTCCAAAATCAATAGGGTTGTTTCCCATGGACGTTTTAAATGTACATACCAAGTTTTATGAAAATTCGATAAAGCGTATTTTAGTTGTTCCGCGTACAGACACACGGACAGACATTTTTCCGTTTAATTTCACGTGCATTTGGCGAGTTGATGACTTGACACGTCTTGAATTTTAAACCATAGTCACCCGCTGCATCAAAAATATAACATCCTACATCCATAACATTAGACTACCACTTCTATTTACAGCGTACGCTAACTATAATCGTGCATAATAAGCTAAATAACAGATAACAGCTACAATATCTTACTCAGAATCCAAGAACGGATTTGTGCCTTCTCCTTCTGCATTTTCATCTTTCTCCTCTTCCTCCTCCAACGAAGCGTCCTCATCAGAATCACCTTCCAAATTGATAATGAACTGATCGGTCCGATAATAATTGATCTTGTTCCCAGTGAAATTTTCAATTTTTTTCAGCATGTCGGCAAACATCTCTCCATCTGTCTGTTGTAATTGAATTTACACTGATTAAAAATACAGTAGAAGCCCGAAATATCGCGGTTCGAAATACCGCGGATTCGGATGTAACGCGGGGGAAAGTATGTCCCCCATTAAAAATATACCGTAGTTTTATGAATAAAATTTTTATTTTGGAAGTTGAGTTAAATCAGTAAAATTTCTACAAAGAGCGGTTCTGCAGTACATTTTTTTACCGTTAGACCCGCCCTCACCCGCTAGTTGACCGTCACCACCGCTATTCAAAGGATTTAGCAGAAGTAACGGGACATGGAATGAATAGTGTAGTCTATAAGGATTTTTAAAAAATTCTGCACCTGCCAGAAATTCTTGAAACCTAGGAAAGTTGAACTATGATTTTAGTTTGAATCACGCATTCGGATTATAAAGTCGCGAGTTCGGAATACAAAATGTCGCAGAAGCGGAAAGCATATTCAGTAGGAGATAAACTGAAAAGACTGAAAATTATTGATCGTGTAAAAAATGGGTAAACGGGAATATTATACCTAAATGTTTCAGTGTATGTTTTAGTAAATGTTGTACGTTACTCTCGGGAATTAGAAAAATTCTCGCGCCCTATCTGCGAAAGAAGAGCAGTAAATTGAGATCAGTTACACGATTGGATTAAATAGCATAGCTGGTGAGTAATTTTAAAAACTACTGTATTTTATATTGCTGTATAACATTGTAATTTATTAGTGCACCAATGTTCCCCTCCGCGGGGTCGATTTTTGTCCCTTCTTAGGTCACATTTCGATGTACTGCGGTAAGGTTATAACGCGGTGGTAAAGCATGTCCCCCATCAACCGCGTTATATCGGGCTTCTACTGTATTTGTAACAAATGTCCCATGGTAAACTTTGTGTTCCTTTTTTTCACGAAATCCTTCACCTGTGGCCATTTGAGTTCGATAGGATTAAACTCGCAATGATAAGGAGATAAACGAATCAAACTGTGTCCAAATTCTTCTGTAATTTTATCTATGTCATATGTTTTGAATCGGGGACCAAACATTTTACATACAGAATACACTAATATGCTTCTTGAAAGCAGACGAGGGGTTGCAACTTTGCAAGTCCCAACTTCCAAGCCAACTACATTACAAAGTTAAAAGGTTGTTGGCCCTCCTATAGCGGTACTGTAGGGCTGGTAATTTTTTAATTTTTTAAAATTTCAATGAGTTGATTGTTTTCTGTGCAGTCCGTCACAGCCCCGCTACGTGGCGATTTTCTTCGTGACGCAACTTTGGGTTAGCTCTCGATTTACTCCTAGCACGCCTAAAGAAGTTTCACTTCAAAAAACAAATACAGCTTCAGATTAAACATTGAGTAGGTCTATACATTTCAAGCAGGAAATTAGTAAGATAAAGGTACGCACAAATGTGCATTGTTCATTCTTTAGCATAATTCACCAGCAATTTTGTCCTTTTGGCACACACTGTTCATTACATATCTAAATGAAGGAAATGTAATAGAGTTCACCGACTCCACTAGAGTGCTGCGGGTAGTCTAGTCACTCCTCTGCAGGCGAACTAGCATTGGAAGATAGAGACAAAATCTAATGTAATGCACTCACATAACTTTCTTTGCCCTCAGCATACGCAATGCATCTTTCTAAATTCACATTCTCATAATTATAGAATAAGAGGCTGCATTGCATGGGGTGCGTATTCACTTGTAGCTTGCTCATCCTGTATTGTTAACCACGCAAGAGAAGGCCAGTGGCGTTCCTAGGGTGGGGGCAGTCCGCCCCGGACCCGACTTATTATGGGGCCCCCCATTGATGCCCCACCCTAATATATGTTCCACCTGATTTTGTAAAACGAGGCATTGAATTTTTCAAAAACAAACTTGGCCCTTTTGATTAAACACAGAAATCAGGAGAAAAGTTGTTTTTAACTATTTATATTCCACTTGAAACTTGTGAAAGAAGTTTTTCAAAACTGAAATTAATCAAAAACTATTTGCCCTCAACAATGAGCCAAATCAGACTAAATGGACTAGCAATGTTATACATCGACAACAATTTGGCTATGAAAATAAAATTTCATGAGACAATTAGACAAGTTTCTAATGTAAAAGCTATAAAAGACAATTTTAAGCGTGACTATTACACATTCTGAATTAATATAATCCAGGTTTTGCTAATTTATTCTCTGATTCTCCGAATAAATTAAAACTGCTGTTTGTTACCTTAAAATATCGTTAACTTTGTCTTATTTAAACATAACCTTTTTTTTTCCATTTCATTACTTTGTAATTATGCACACATTTATATTTTGCTAATCAGTTAACTTAATATTATTGTACTAATATAATAATAGATAAGTACATTAAATACTGCATGAGTTCGCTCCCTTATTCTGTCTACTTATACTTATTTTTTCGTATAGATTAGCCCCTGGAGACGAACTGAAAGACAAAAAAAGATAGCCATAGAAAAAGAAGTAAAAAATAGCCGTGTTAGTAGCCGGGGTGGGGGCCTAAAAAATAAATCCGCCCCAGGCCCCAAGTGGTCTAGTTACGCCACTGGACAAAGCCAGATTTGGTACAAAAAACAAATATGGTTTTTATGGAAAACTGTTTCAAATAAGTTTTACCTTTACTATAAGAACCAATGTACAAAATCGTTACAATAATTTTAGAGAAAACTGCGAGAAACGATTTCTTTTCATTGAAGTGGCATTAAAATTTTAAAAAGTCGTCGCCAATATTCTTGTCACATCTATCTAACCCAAGAATAAAATAATTTAGAATTATAATTCATTCACACTGACCATGTGTAGGCTAAAGTGGAAAGTCAGAGTCAGACTGAAAAATTCAATGCCAAGCCGGGATTTGAACCAGGATCTTTGGATTTCCGTGCCGCTGCTCTAACAATTGAGTTACTATGGCAACGTGCCGGTACAACATTAGAAATGGAATTGGAGTATTTAATATTCTACTGGCATGGAGAGCCCAAGATTCTGGTTCAAATCCCAGCTATGGCACTGAACTATAAAATAATGAATTTGTTTTGGTATTATAGTGACTGTGCGTTTTGTGTTTCTTTTCTCGCTCCTTGCTTGGATAGCAACAGGATGCATAACTTTTCTTAATACCATAACGACTGAAATGACCCCTAGTCCCATGGATGTTATAAGTGCTTACACCAAGTTTCATGAAAATCTGATAATGCGTATTCCATATCAGACGGACATTTCACGCCCACTACACAATCTCATAAAGTGCCATTCTGACACTTGATGATGATGATAATAATAATAATAATAATAATAATAATAATAATAATAATAATAATAATCTACTCTTATACAATTCAACGGCCCTAAATAGCGTGCTCACTCGCTCGCCCGCTTCGTGAGTTCATCGGATATACTCGGCGATGTTCGTCTCTCGCAGTGTAAACTTTCACGACGAGTACAAAATTAGGAAAACCGTTTCTTTGTTATATAAGGCCTAAGTGAAATGAACATAATGAACAAATAATGTAATTTTATTTTTAATTACAATTTTCATTGCTCTGAACCACGAACATTCTTAATAAGCTGCCAGTATAAATTTCTTAAAAATCCTGGAGTCAATTAACAATGGCGGGCGAAACCGCGGGCACATGCTGTAAAATATTGATGGTTTAACCCTTGAAATATCGCTGATAATAAAAATCCAAACAAACCATTCCTTCCCTTTGAAACATTATACAATTTCTGAAAATCGCACTGAATTGATCAAATAAAATTCACATCATATTCATCTGTCAACAAACAGTTGAGAAACAATACGTAATATCAGTGTTTACAGGTGGCTTTGGGACTGCATAAAACTTACGATATAATTAATTTCTGTAATCTACATACTGATAGGAACGTATTTTGAAGGAAAAAGCGTAAGATATCCAAATAAGTTTGGTATTTAAGCATCATTTTAACCGTGGCAAGGCCACGGGCTATTTTCTAGTAATAATAATAATAATAATAATAATAATAAACTTAGGTACCTTCTTTTCAGATGCTGAAGCACTCAGGAAACCGGGAAGAATATGTCCACTTGTATGGCCTGAAATAAAAAAAGGAAACTCTATAAATTAGAAAACATGATAAAAATAAAATCAGGTAAACTGATGTAACAAAGTGCCAGAATGGTTTTGTTTAATCAGTGATAATTGCAAAATTATGATAATTATGCAGATAAAGTTATAAATGTAATCAATCTCAGAGTTAATCTGCAGATCGATTCATTAAGCAGGGAATACGAAAAAACAAATGTCTAAAGTTTGACAAGCATATGTGAAGGAATATGTGGGTAGTGTCATTTGTCAAAGCCCAGTTAATTGCAACTAAAGAAGCTGTATATGATCACTGCAAACGATATTGACATGGGAACTGAATTGCATTTGATGAATATTTTCACAAATTAGGAATCTAATTTGGTCCAAAATCAATAGGATATGTCCCATGGACATTATAAATGTATATTCCAAGTTACATGAAAATCCAATAAAGTGTATTCGAGTTATCGTGCGTACAGACACATGGATGAACAGGCAGACAGATATTTCCCATCCACCACACAATTTTGTAAAGTATTGCATGACACTTAATAAGTTCTTAAGAACTCAACACACTCGAACAACTGGAAATATACACACACACACACACACACACACAAAACACCCTTTTATGCCGAGCAACCAGCTACACTTTGACACAATACCTGACATTCAAACCCCACAAAATACTCCCACTCCTTCAAGACCAACACGACACCCACACCACCTATGCCCATAACACAGGCACCCAATAGCAGTTCGGAAACAGTTGATGGTGCACTAATAATAATAATAATAATAGTATAATAATTTTTATTATCTGTTTGCCGTACATACAGTACAGATAGAATCGTCAAATAAATAACATTAAAATAACAAATACAATACAATACGATTAAAAACTAAAAAAAATCATTTAAATCATAAAACGAATTCTTACATAAAAATGTCTTTAGTCTTAACTTGTACAGATGAAGATTATTAATGCTAGAAATGCTGTTTGAAAGTTTGTTTACTATCCTACTAATGAGGCAAACTGGAGATTTTGTATACTTGGTAGTTGAGTAATGAGATATGTGCACATGATTTCTTTGTCTGGTTTCATAACTATGTATATCCATATTAAGTAAAATTTTGGAGATTCTTCTTATAAAACACACCAGCTTAAAAAATTAAAATGCTTGTGACAGTTAGAATTTTATGTAATTTAAAATACTCACGTAAAGAGTCTCCAGGATTAAGATTAAATATTACTCTTAAAATTCTTGTAAAAACCCTCTGAATATTAGATGCACAACCCCATACTAATATATTACAAAAAATCGTAGATTGTACAGAAGCAAAGTACACACTTAGTAAATAATTCATATTAAGAGAATTCTTTAAACATCTGATAGCATAACCTGCTATGTTTAATTTACAACAAACATGATCAATCTGTAAATTCAAAGTTAAATTAGAGTCCAAATAAATACCTAAAAATTTACATGAATCTGAAGACTTTAAAATAAAATTGTCACACTGAACAGACAGTTGGGTGATATTTCTATTTTGGAATAACAGACAGACAGTTTTTTCAACATTAATAATGAGATTATTCATATTACACCAGCGTTTTAATTGAGCTACAGCGTTACAAATTTTAGATTTTAAGTTAACAATATTGTCTGCGGTTATTACGAATGACGTATCATCGGCATACATAGTAAGATGATCAGCAGTGATATTGAGTTCTAAATCATTAACAAAAAGAGAAAAAAAGCAGGAGACCCAGAACAGATCCTTGTGGGACTCCATGGTCCAAAACAAAATTATCAGAGAGGTGATTTGAACATTTTACAATAGATTCTCTATTTGAAATGTAAGACATGATAAGGTCACTAGCCACGCCTCTGATTCCTAAATGGAATAATTTGTGTTTAAAAAAATTATGATCAATGACGTCAAAGGCACTAGACAAATAAAAGAACAAGCCAGCAACGCATTGTTTCTGATCAACGCATTGATAAACAAAGTTCATAAAATCGACGCAAGCACTTTCAGTAGATTTACCTTTCATAAAACCATGTTGAACACTTGATAATAAACTTTTGCTATTTAAAAATGACAGTATTCTAGTAATTAGTAATTTCTCAAATATTTTAGATAATGTAGATAAGATAGATATTGGTCTGTAATTTGTTGTTAATTTAGCATCCTCTTACTTAAAAACTGGAGTTATAATTGACTTTTTTAGACATTGAGGAAAAATACCACTTAAAATACACAAATTAAATAGATAAGCTAGAGGCTCAGCAATATGATCCACCACGAATTTCAGTAGCATAGTATTTAGATTATCATAGCCAGAAGATTTGAAATTTTTAAATTTAGATATAACTTCAGTCACTTCAGTTTGAGAAACGTACGAAAGAACTAATGAACTATCACTTGTGAGACCTTTAGTGCGTTCTTTAGAAAAAAGTCTTAACATTTTTATTCAATTTAACTTTGATTTGTGTAGAGAAAAGTTCAGCAAATCTATTGGCAATTAGTTGTGGATCATTTGTGAGAACATCATTTACAAATAATTCATCACTAGACTGTTTCACATTCCGACCTGTTTCTACATTGACCAAATTCCATAACATCTTGTTGCATTAGCAGACGTGCTTATTATATTACCATATTTTTTTTTTGCATTTCTTACGGATTTTTTATATTCAGATTTATAAGAGCGGTATAGTTTATCGAATTCCTCAGAAATAAGTTGTTTTTTAATCGAAAACAAGATTTTCAACTGTTTACTACGTTTCACAATATCATTAGTTATCCAAACATTTTTAGCTTCCATAGTATTTAAACATTTAGATTAAATTAGACAGGCAATATCAAGTAAATAAGTTAAAGTGGTCACAAAATTTAAAAAGGCTAAGTTTGGATCAATGACAATATTGTGTGGATGCAAGAGGAGAACATTTCCAACATCTCTTGTGATGAGGTACGTGGTTATTTTCATTGTAATTTTAACTGTAAATATGAGAACCTGAATCATTAAACCGACCGCACCTTGATTAGCGCAGATATTTTACCTGATCGCTCGGGAGTTGGAGCTGTGCCCACCGCGATGCAGAAAGCCGCGTCATTGGTCAACTCTTGCATGGGACTCACTGTATTTTCACTCAAACCATAGTGTCTCAACTTACAGATAAGTAATTCAGATACCACACAGTTGAATGCTTTAGTGAGATCACAAAGTATCAGTGACAAAGGCATTTATCCTCAAAAACATGTAAAATATAGTTTACTATATCTTCTAAAGCTAAAGATGTTTACTTATTTATTCTAAAGCCATATTGTGTAGATGTTAATATATCATTAACTTCCAGATATTGACAGTATTGCCAACCACATCCGAGACTCCATAGTGGCGGAGCTGAGAGCCACCATCGATCGGAACACCGAGATGATGGCAAAGATGGAGGCGGCCATGCAAGAAAAAGATAGAAAAATTACTGAGCAGGAAGCAAGACTCGCGGAGAAGCAGGACGACCTGGAACAATTCCAGCGCAGGCAATGTTTGAGGATATTTGGAGTGCCTGAAGAAAATAACGAAGACACGGACAAGCTGGCTATTGAAGTGGCAAAGAAGATAGGCGTAGAATTGAAAATAGAAGATATCGATAGGAGCCATCGTGTAGGCGGTAATTGTGAAATTCACGAGTTACCGGAAACGCAGTGAGGTCTTCAGGAATAAGCGCCACCTGAGGGGCTCTCCTTTTTGTGCCGGAATCGGTACAAGTTACTGCAGCAGTGCATATCTAAATACGGAGTCACCAACGTGTGGACATTGGATGGAGTCGTGTTTGTGAAGCAAGGGGACACAAAACGTCGCATCACCAGAGCAACTGATATATAAGTTTAAAAAGAAACAAGAAGTCACTTGCCTTATATATTAAAATAAACACTAGTTTTCATATTTTCATTTTACCGTAGTTATTTTTGTGTGTTAAGGTTGGCTAGCTACTGGCCAAGTTGGAACCAGCTGATGAGTTTTATAACCCTGAGTGTTTGGGAGCCTTTGACAACGAAGAGGAATGTGACTCAGTTTCATCTTCGGTAAGTGTGAACTACACTCCACAGACGAGCATCTCGCTGGCTTCCTCTCTCTCCGCTTATTCTTGTTCACTTCTACTGGCTCACATAAATGTCCAATCTATCTATTCTCATTATGACGAATTCTTTAACATTTTTTCTAAACTAAATCTACATGCTATATTACTCTCAGAAACGTGGCTTAACTCTTCACTTTCCTCATCACCTATAAACATACCAGGGTTTATTCTGATTCGGAATGATAGAATTAATAAACGAGGTGGTGGAGTTGGCGCTTATATTCGCTCTGATCTCAAACCAAAATTAGTACATTCTTCGCCTCCAGAGTACTCTGCTAGCCCCGAAATATTATTCATAGAAATCTCCCTAACTTTCCAGAAATGTTTATTATGTGTTGTTTATCAACCACCATCTATTTGTAAGTTAGATCATATCGAGTTATTAAACGCACGCATGCATTACGACAATATAATCCTAATGGGTGACCTGAATATTAATCTACTAGCTACTGACTCTCATAACACCTCACAACTGACTACAATGTTTCAAGCTTGCGACATGACACCTCTTCCCTTAAAACCTACCCATCACTCGCAACAATCGGAAACGCTACTTGACTTAATAGTAACCAACAAGCCAGACCGAGTACTGACATATGGACAAGTACCTGCACCAGGAATTTCTAGACATGACATCATCTATTTGGCCTATTCATTGCAATGCCCAAAACCATCCTCTAAGTTAATGACATATAGAGACCTCAAAAGGATAGACGACTCTGAATTCTTTAGCGACGCTCTTGAAATCCCCTGGAACAATATTTGGGAGACCCAATCAATCGACGATAAAGTAGGACTCTTTGACAGCTATATTGTCAAACTATACGACAAGCATGCTCCACTAAAAACGAAACGAGCCAAACGAGCCTCTGCACCGTGGCTAACGAACGAAATACGCAACATGATGACGCAAAGGGACACTGCTTATCGTACATACATACACAAACAATCAGACGTAAATCATAACAATTACAAAAGACTTCGTAACAAGACTACTCAAGCCTTTAGAAATGCTAAGCTAAGACATATGTACACAATTATAGAACCACGTACCACGACTTCTTCTTTATGGAGAAATCTACGCAGCATGGGTTTAGGCAAAAGAAAAGAGCAGGTAGAAACCATGCCCATTCCCCTTGGTGTATTGAATGAATACTTCACAACTATTGATTCAAAACCTGTAAACAAAATTCAGACAACTACTGAACTACAAAACGAACCCCCCCCCCTTGTCAGAGACAAATTCCATTTCACTAACGTAACTGAACTTGACGTTAAAAAGTCACTTAGAGGTGTAACCACCAAGGCAGAAGGAATTGACCAGATAAGCATCCTTATGTTACGCAAAATAATAGACATTATACTTCCGACTATCACACATGTTTAATGCTTCCCTTATTACCTCAGCTTTTCCCAACTTGTGGAATCAAGCATTAGTACGCCCACTGCCTAAAATTGCATCCCCTGCCCTGCCCAAAGACTACCGTCCCATAAGCATCCTTCCAATTCTGTCTAAAGCTTTGGAGCGCATAGTACATAAACAACTTACCAACTACTTGTACGACCACAAGCTTTTAAACGAATATCAATCAGGTTTTAGAACGGGAAACAGCACAAACACCGCATTGCTGAAATTTACTGAAGACAAACGTGAGGCAATTGACAATCGACAACTGACAATATTGATAGATATATAAGCTTCCATGAACCACAGATTATAGTCTCTGTTGGACATTACATGAGAATATTATAGGAGAAAAATTCCTCCGACACTGGGACTTGAACCCAGGACCTTTGGCTATTCGCGCCAATGCTCTACCAACTGAGCTAAGCCGGAGTTCAATTCACAGTGCCGGATGGAACCTCTCTCCTATGACTAATTGCCCTAATGGTCTACCTCACAGACAGACAAGTTATGTCATATGCAGTACTGTGAGGCACACTAATTAGTGATTTTTGTGACCGGGATCCCACTGTTATTGTACAGTTGACATTCAAGTCCCCCCCCCCCGGTGGGATTTGCCGACTCACATATTCTTTTGTTGGTATTGCCATCTAGTTTCAGTTTTTAGTTGTTTGCCCCTTATCAATTACAGCATTTACCCGGAAACCCCGGAAGACTACGGAAATCCGGAGAAAACTAGTTTGTTTGAATTTTTATTTGTTCTTTCCTCCTAATATGCACAGGGAATTTCTGAATCACATATTTTTTGTTGGTATTGCCATATAGATTAAGTTTTTAGTTGTTTGCCCCATATCAATTACAGCATATCCCCGGAAAACAACGGAAATCAGGAGAAATGACTTTGTTTTAATTTGGCTTTGTTCTTTGCTTCTAATAAGCCCAGGGAATTTTTGACTCACATATTTTTTGTTGGTATTGCCATCTAATTTAAGGTTTCAGTTGTTTGCCTCTTACCTGATATGGACCAAATGGCCTCATGTAGTGATGACTTATGGAAAAATGACTTAATCATTAAAATCTCCATGTACTGTAGAACTAGGACAGGTGTTGAATTATTCTGGTAATAGGGTCATGCAACAGTTAGGACTGGCTGAATCTTTCGGAGAGCGGCTTGGTTGACTCTGGTTCCCTGTTGCTAGGGTTTTGTAGGTGGAGTGAGCTCGCTAAGGCTGGAGGAACCTTCATCTACTTTTCCTGTTCTAAATTTTATACTTATTTATTTACCTTCATTATGTTACATTGTCATGTAATTATGAGTTACTATTTGAATACTACATTAACAGGTATTTATCCTATTCCTAATTATTAATTTTTATTACTAGAAGAGTCATTCAGTATTTATAACCTATTGATATAAATAATTAAACAACAGGATAACTCAGCACCTTTGTATTTGTCTTTGTATTTGTATTTTTATTTCTTGTATTTTTATTTTTTATAATTTTACTTATCTGAATTATAAAACTGGTACTTAGGCTATAAATTAATATAAGTCAATAATTTGCTAATATCTATATTTTATACTCTGTAAAGAAATTTTCATATTGTACATATTTCTTCAACTGTAAGTTTATATTTGTATTTGTAATTATATTGACGTGTCCCATAACATGCATATGTTCCGATGGACTTAATAAATCAAATCAAATCAAAACCAATTACAGCATATCCCCGTAAAACCAGGAAAACCACGTATATACGGAGAAAATGACAATGTTTTGTTTTTTTAATCTTTGTTATTTGCTTCTAATATTCAAAGGGAATTTCTGACATATGTATTTTTGTTGGCATTACCATCTAGATTAAGAGTTCAGTTGTTTGCCCGTTATCAATTACAACATATCACCGTAAAACCAGGAAAACCACGGAATTTCTAGAACTCGGAACTTGTGATCTACAGTCAATGAAACCGTTATTGCGAAGTAATTCTGCTTCAGGTGTGTCCTTTGCAGGTTCAAAAGGGTGAGTATGTGAACTACGAGATATCTGCCATAATTGTGATGGTCACATGCAAGGAAAATGGGAATCATATCTTCTAAACATGCCAAGTGTAAGTCAAAGTTGTTTTCTTTAGTTGCTCGCTGAAATCTCAAAATCAAAGACACTTTGTCCATATTACCAATCCAAGATTGTGCTGTTTTAACCAATGTCCCTTCTATAACTTCGGTCAAGAAAGTTTGATAGTGACTGTGGAAGGTTTGGCAAGATAAATTATCATTTACAGATGTCAAATTAGAATATAAAGAGTGTGCTGCCAGGTTTTCAATCGCTTTCATCCCTTCAGCAAAAGGATTTTTTCCAGTATTCTTTGTCATGCTGTAATTGGTAAGGGGAAAACAACTGAAACCTTAAACTATATGGCAATAGCAACAAAAAGTATGTGATTCAGTAATTCCCTGGGAATATTAGTATCAAAGAACAAAGATTTTTAGAAAATTAAAACAAACTCATTTTCGAGGGATTTTCGTGGTTTTCGGAGATTTCCGGAGATATGCTGTAATTGATAAGGGAAAAACAACTGATCCCTTAATCTAGATGGCATTACCAACACAAAAGCATATGAGCCACAAATTCCCTTTGAATATTAGGAGCAAAGAACTAAGATTAAAAATAAATAAAACAAAGTAATTTTCTCCGGATTTCCGTGGTTTTCAGGGTTTACGTGGATTTGCAGTAATTGATAACGGGAAAACAACTGAAACCTTAAACTAGATGGCAATACCAACAAAAAAACATATGAGTCAGAAATTCCCTGGGAATATTAGGAGCAAAGAACAAAGATTTTAAAGAAATGTTTAAAAAGTCAATTTCTCCGGATTTCCATGGTTTTCTGGGGATATGCTATAATTCATAAGGGGCAAACAACTGAAACCTTAATCTAGATGGTAATGCCAACAAAAAAACATATGAGTCAAAAATTCTCTTCAAATATTAGGAGCAATGAACAAAGTTTTAAAAAGAAAACATAGTCATTTTCTCCGTATATACGTGGTTTTCCGGGGATATGCTGTAATTGGTAAGGGGCAAACAACTGAAACCTTAATCTAGATGGCAATACCAACACAAAAACATTTGATTCACCAATTCCCTTTGAATACCAGGAGCAAAGAACAAAGATTTAAAAAAATTTAAACGAAGTCAATTTTTCCGGAATTCCGTGGTTTTCGGAGTTTTCCCGGGTTATGCTGTAATTGATAAGGGGCAAACAACTGAAATCTTAATCTAGATGGTAATGCCAACAAAAATACATATGTCAGAAATTCCCTTTGAATATTAGGAGCAATGAACAAAGATTTAAAAAATAAAACATAGTCATTTTATAATAATAATAATAATAATAATATTTATTCACCATTAGGGATTACAAGAATCCAAAGGCTTCGTCATACTTAAGAACTAAAAAAAATATTAAACAAAACATACCTATACATACAGTACACACTCATACAAAATGCAGACATTGGAACAAAATAATACAGAGTACAATAAGACACGGACATTTAGAATTTTACTTGTGATTCAATTTTGACTTATAGAAATGGAGACCTCCGTATATACGTGGTTTTCCGGGGATATGTTGTAATTTATAAGAAGCAAACAACTGAAACCTTAAACTAGATGGCAATACGAACAAAAATGTGTGAGTTAGAAATTCCCTGGGAATATTAGGGGCAAAGAACAATAAAAAATTAAAACATACTCATTTTCTCCGGATTTTCGTGGTTTTCCGGGTGTATGCTGTAATTGATAAGGGGCAAACAACTAAAATCTTAAACTAGACGACAATACCAACAAAAAAATATGTGTGTCAGAAAATCCCACGGGGGCGGGGGAGGGTTTGCTATTGGTCTATATGGCCATTTAACGTGTTTTTAATATCATAAGTTCATCAGTGTACTATTTGACTTTCTGTTTATCCACTTTATTCATAAATATAACAGGAAACACTGCATTAAAACAGTAAATTACTAAGTTTTGGAATTACAATTTCAATGATGTGTGTCTTGGAACCGAGATTTGGAAATTTCTAATCCCAAAAGCTTGATATTTCTAATTTCTTCTAAACCTGCATTTGGTAATAAATTATAGTGGACAAGGTACGTATATAGCATTTTAAAAATTGAATATATTAGATCGTTTCAATATTAGATATCATTTTTATTAGCTGGAAACCATGAAAATACCAGAAAAATGTAAGGCCTACACTCTTTGTCAGACTGTATAAGGATATTATATCGGGATATTACTAGTATATTACCAGTATGTTGTAGTATGGTCTTTCGCTCAACACATGTCGTTACTTTCAACACGATAGTGACAAAACAAAATGGCTGGAGAACGCTTAACGTTCGAGCAGCGAAAGTGCATTCTGAAGTTGTTTATCAGGTTTGATAATGCCGTTGAAGTGCAGCGTCAGTGGAGGCGGGAGTTTGAAACAGAACCCCAATCCCGCCAAACAATTAAACACATTATTGGCAAGTTTGAGGCACATGGAACAATTTGTGATATTCATAAAGGAAGATCAGGAAGACCGCGTACAGCTACAAGTCCTGCTTCGTCGGATCTCGCGTTGGAAAAGTTTGTTACTTCTCCACAAAAGTCTTACGCAATGTGTGCGTGAAGTGGGGATTAGCAGTACAAGTGTACGATGAATTCTGAAAGGTGCTAAGTGGAAACCTTACATTCCACGATTACTGCATGTGATTAATGATGACGATCCTGATTGGACGAAAAGGGCCCATTGAGTTCCCTCCACGGTCGCCAGAATTAATCCCTATGAACTTTTACTTATGGGGAACCGTGAAAGAACAAGTCTATCGACGTAAGCCACGCACGTTGGAGGAACTTCGCCAGGAGATTAGAGCGGCATGTGCTGCGATCTCCATTGAAACATTGACCGACGTAGCTGCGGCGACTGCTCATCGTTCAGTAATGTGTATGGCCACCAACGGCCAACATTTTGAACATCTAATGTAACCACTGAACTAAGAAAGTACTACCGGTAGATGTTTGATTAGTATTTAAATTAAGAAAACAAACCTAATAAATAGTTTCGTTCCTTAAAGTGTGTATACATTTTTCTGGCGGACCCTGTATTTGTGCTCCTGTATTGGTTTCTGTTCTGTACCAAATATAAACCAACATAATTAGAACAGAGAAAGCTATGGATCATGGTGTGTGATCTCTTCCTAAGATAACACAAATTAGCATGGCAAAGACCAGGGAATGATGCGAGTAGGGTTATATACAGGTAGGGAGGAAAAAAAGCGGACTAATTCTTGTAGCTGATGGGGGGGAGGATTTCCCCAAATATGAGGATATTTACAGATAACTGTGACACTATAGCTCAAGTTACAACACTCTTACATTACCTCTAATGGGTTTCCAAATGGGCTAAGTCAACAGTCGACACTAGAACAAATTTCAATACATTCCCTGCTATCCTGTGAATGCTGCTAGGCATGTGCAGTGGCTCATATCTGCAACTTAGATATTTTAATTGGTCTTTTTTTCCCCCGTACCTGTACGTTCCAATCAGCTATTAATATATAATGACACTACCTCCAACTTTTACTTTTATGACCTGTATAAAAATGGAACACTTCTCAATATCAAGATGCATACGAATATAATAAAAAAGTAGTCATACAGGCCAAATTACTGTGTCCCTTAATCAAGAAATATTGGTATCAAACTTTCACAAGAGTTTCTCCATCCTAACCAATGATCTTCCTATTATCATGCATGTTACATTCTGGTGGCAAATGTGATTGTACACATTCAATTGTAAAGCTTCATACAGGACAAATAGTCGGTGTTGATTATGATAGGTTCCTCCTCTCATGAGTTAGCAAATGTCTGTTGAGGTGCACTTTTTGGTTAAATTTCTTGTTACAGACATCACACGTAAATGCTTTCTGTCCAGTATGAGTGAGAAAATGTGTGTTCAGATTCCCTCTATGGGTAAATTTCTTGTTACAGAGATCACACAAAAATGCTTTCTGTCCAGTGTGGGTGAGCATATGTAATTTGAGGCTCCAACTCAGGGTAAATTTCTTGTTACAGACATCACATGAATATGCTTTTTGTCCAGTATGAGTGAACAGATGTAATTTGAGATCCCTTTTCCGGGTAAACTTCTTGTTACAGACATCACACGAAAATGCTTTCTGTCTAGTATGAGTGAGCAAATGTCTGCTGAGATACTGTTTTAGGGTAAATTTCTTGTTACAGACATCACACGAAAATGCATTCTGTCCAGTATGAGTGAGCAGATGGGATTTAAGGTAGTCTTTCTGGGTAAATGTCTTGTTACAGACATCACATGAAAATGCTTCCTGTCCAGTGTGAGTAAGAAGATGTAATTCGAGATCCCCTTTCCATGTAAATTTTTTGTTACAGACATCACACGAAAATGCTTTCTGTCCAGTATGACTGAGCAAATGTCTGTTGAGATGCTCTTTTTGGGTAAATTTCTTGTTACAGACATCACATGAAAATGCTTTCTGTCCAGTGTGAATGAGCAGATGGGTGTTGAGATTCCATCTATGGGTAAAGTTCTTGTTACAGACATCACACCAAAATGCTTTCTGCCCACTGTGAGTGAGCATATGTAATTTGAGACTCCATCTGAGGGTAAATTTCTTGTTACAGACATCACAAGAAAATGCTTTCTGTCCGGTATGAGTGAGCAGATGATTTTTGAGAGTGTCTTTTCGGGTAAATTTCTTTGTACATACATCACACGAAAACTGTTTGTCTCGAGTGCGAGCGCGGTGTTTACTGTTTTTAGCAGATGATGTGTTTGTACATACAGCAGGTGAGTGAGATAGCAATAGCTGATCATCTTCTTCATAATTCCTTCCAGAAATTCCTGAAACTTGTGCTAAATTGTGTATGGTGCTGCATGCTGTACAATCTGTATTCTCACTTTTGACTTCGTTTGACTGTATCGTGTCAAGTACAATGGGTAGGCCTACAGGTTCACACTTTGGTTGTGCTTGAGAAATCTCTTCCTTAATTTCAATCTTAATATCCTCAGACTTCAGTGAAGGTTCCATTCTGTATCACATACAAAGAACAGTTGCAGTTTGACTCTGACAATTGAGCGAATTTGTAACTGACTGGCTATGCATTCCATCGAGTAGTCGTGATTGGCGCCATTAGGGATGTCAAACTCAGTTTTCAATACCGGGTTTGGTAATGATGTAATAAGTGCAGCAGCGTCGTCAGGAATTTTGTTAAGTGGGGGGGGGGGGGGGGGCAAACTCAACATAGTTCCTAACACATTGATCCATTTGTTTGACTAAATTATACATTACTCTATAATAATAATAATAATAATAATAATAATAATAATAAAAAATTTACTATAATGAACAAATAGTAGTATTACGACAACAATTTAAATAAGTGTACTGTGAACTAATTCCTGATTGAAGTTAATCAACCTTGAAATGATACAAATGATATTTTATTATGATCGCCCGAAAATCAATTTCGGACCTCAATTTCAAATGATTAGGCTAAACACATTAATATTCACTTAGTTAACCGGATCGTTATTTTGAACCCCAGCTGAATTCGACGAGGCTACAAAGATTTTTTTAAACCTAACAGAATACGCTCTTTTGAGCAACGGCCTTGGTGACATATTATTATAAATACATATTATAATTATAGTTAGTTAATACTTGCTAAACTCATTATAAAGTAAATATATATTTTTTTTATTCTCCATGCAACAACTGCAGGTTGGCAAATAGTAGGCCATAAATAAATGAATCCATAAGGCAATCCTGAGGGGGGCAGTTCCCCCCCCTTGCCGACGCCCATGACTAAGTGGGTATAAAATAGCGTTAATATTTCACTTACCAGATTATACATGCGTATGCGAACGATATCACACCGCAACCTGTGGAAAATCGCGCAAACCTTTAGAGATATAATGCACTTATGTGCGCGATCCAGGTTTCATTCAAATAGCGTTAATATTTTTATAATTCTTAACCAGATCTGCAATATATTGTAACCAGATGTAGGCCTACTCTTGTTCTCAGGATACACGTCTTTTTTTTTTTAACTTGGGCTATCTTCCGGCACGCAAATACGCTTTTAATTCTCATAAATATCTTACTTTTAAAATCAAATTCCTCACAGTTCTTCCTAATCATATCCCTTTTGGAATACTCATTTGCCTTAATTCTCTGCTTCTACATGCATTGTTGTCTACAACAATAATCCATAGAAGTCTGGCCTCGCCGCAAGTCGCGCTTCCACTCATACACTTTATAGGATTTTCATGAAACATGGTATACGCATTTATAGCACGCTCCCACAACCACGTGTGAATGGTTATATTTAAAATAATGTCAGGTAAACTGATGTAACAAAGTACTAGAATGTTTTTGTTTAATCAGCGATAATTGCAATTATGATATGTAGAACATGTGTTATTTTTAAATTGATTTCCGAGTTAAGCTACAGATCGATTCATTAAGCAGGGCTTACGGAAGAACAAAAGTCTAGTTTTATAAACATATATGATTAAGTATGTGGGTAGTGTTATTAGTCATAGGTAACTGCATTGCAACTTCCGAAGCCGTATATGAACACTGTAAAAGAATAAGTTGCCATGAGAACTGATTTGCATTTGAAAGTTAGGAGCACCTAATGGTCTGAAGTACACTCAAAAAATTAAAATTATGATAAATATTGCCGGAATACCATAGTTATAAACAAGGTGTTGTAAATGATAAGGTACAAGTTTTGTCACCGACTGTAAATCAGTGCAGTTGTAACAAACTAAAATGAGGGTAGATGGAAGCCAGGTATCCAATGCAAAAAGAAAAGAATGTTGAGTTCTTTTATTTGAAAGAAGTTTTCTCCACTAGGTGGCTTATATGAAAAGCCTTGTTCCGTTACATTTACCGTGTGTTGACTTTACGGTTAGAGAGTGTAAAAACATTTTCAGTCTGTTATGAGAAATCAGTTCAATTATTAAAATTTATGCGATGCCACCTGTACAGAAGAGATTTTCGTAAAACACTGATTTTAAATTAGAAGTGATTTCCATTTATTCCGTTGTACAAGGTTATAATTTGTTTTTGCAATGAAGTATATTATTCCCCTTAACATATTTCATTTAGAATCACATTAAATTTATTTTCCTTTAAATTTCTATCCTAAAATCAAAGTACGTCTTATGGTTCGGAGAGTCTTATAGTCCGTAAAATACGGTAATATAGACGGTGTGGAAGATTAGTGTAACAAACACACAAAGTTGTAGTTTTTTGGGGGGGGGGGGCACAATTTATATAGACCATAAAATCCACAATAATGATAAGAACAATGGGAGAACTGAGCAAGTTGGCTTTGGATGGCACTCACATTCGGGAGGTCCCAAATTCAAATCCCATGTCTGGCCAATTTCGAATGGGTTTTTTCCATGGTTTCCGCAGTCATAAAGGTAAATGCCGAATTGGATATTTGCTTTCCATAACTCAACCTTGGTATTTCATCTTATAGGCTATCATATTTATTGAAATTATTATCAGTTGAAATTTACTGATGACATAAAACACACCAATAATAGAAAATAATAATCAACAGTTCCATAGCCAACTGGTAATCACACATAACCTAAGCTCCTGATATGGCCTCTGTGTTCAAAGGAATATAAATAAAATCTGTTAAACTGATGTAACAAAGTGTCACAATGCTTTTGCTTAATCAGTGATAACTGCAATTATGATATGCAGAAAATGAGTTAATTTTTAAATTGAATTCCGAGTTAAGCTCCAGACCGATTCATTAAGCAGGGCTTATGGAATAACAAAAGTCGAGTTTTATAAACATTTTTATGTGAAGGAATATTTCGGTAGTGTTCTTTGTCATAGCTATTTGTATTTGAACTTGCAAAGCCGCATATGAACACTGTAATACAGTAAGTTGTCATGGTAACCTATTTGCATTTGATATTACCATAAAAGAGGCACTAAATTGAGCACTACTGCGGTACCGGTCAACCGATTTGGTCCAATGGAAGTTTTAAATGCATACACCAAGTTTCATGAAAATCCGATCAAGCGTATCGGAGTTATCGTCCGTACAGACACACGGACAAACAGACAGGCGGACAGACATTTTTCCGTTCCCACACAATCTCATAAAGTACCATTCTGGCCCTTAACAAAGTTGATCTAATTTTTATTTGAATGAACTACATAAAAAAACGTGATTATGGTCTCGTATTTCCCAGCAATCAAACAGGGGGTTATAATTTGTTTATCAAGTGCCAGCACGGTACTTTATGAGATTATGTGGTGGACGGGAAATGTCTAGTAGTGTGCCTGTACGCGCGATAACTCAAATATGCCTTACGGGATATTTATGAAACTAAGGATACACATTTATAACGTTCATAGCAAGATGTTTATTGATTTTGTAATAAATCCGCTGATCGGTAACGGAGTAACGTCTAATTATAGGTCAGATGCTTTTTAAATGGCAGAACATCACTATACTACAAAGCCGTAGCTAATCACTGAGGGCCTTGATTACAATGCACTCAGATGTTTGTAAATGTATGGTAGTTTTATGAGATTATGTGGTGAACGGGAAAATGTATGCCCGTTGGTCTGTTTGTTTGTCTGTACGTCCGTCTGTCTGTACGGGCGAAAACTCAAATGCACTCTACCGGATTATCATGAAACTTGGTATATACGTTTAAAACGTCCACGGGAAGAAGCCTATTGATATTGGACCAAATAAGTTGTCCAGTACCGGAATAATGGCCAATTTAGTGCCTATTTTATGGTGATGTATTAGAAAGAATTTATCAAACGCAAATCAGTTCTCATAACAACATAGGCCTATTGTTTTACAGTGTTCATATATGGCTTTGGAATTTAGCTTTGACAAATAACACTACCCACATATTCCTTCACATATGCTTATCAAACTAGACCTTTGCTTTTCCGTTAACCCTGCTTAATGAATGGATCCGGAGCTTAACTTTTCTGCATTTCATAATTTTAATTATCATTGATTAAACAAAAGCATTCTTGCACTTTATTACATCAGTTTACCTGATTTTATTACATCACGCTTTGATTTAGATGCGAGGCATTTGTTGTAATTCCATTCTGTTGTTAGCCTATTTATTCCTTCTCTTATGCTTAATGAAAAAAAATACAAACATAAATAAATTTACATGAAAAATTTAGAACACATCTAGCCGGTGAATAATTAAACGCAGCTGGTATTGCTATAATTTGTGCTTCCTATTAAATGTACGGCTACCGATAACTACTTGTACATTATATTTTAACGTGAGTATTTTTCAGTTTAAACGCTCCTGTGCAAGCAAGAGGCCTAATGTAATACGCTTATCAATTATTTATCAATAATAATGTTTGCTCTTCCGTAAGCCCTGCTTAATGAATCAATGTGGAGCTTAACTCGGAAATCGATTACAAAAGTAACTTATTTTCTGCATATCTTTATTGCAGTTATCAACGATTAATCGTAAGCATTCTGGCACTTAGTGACATCAGTTTACTTGTTTTATTTTGTGTGCGTATTTTTGCTTAGGTATTAGGTTGATTTGAGAGAATAGTGAAACATGTGTTCTGGGTAATGTAGCCTTGTGGAACCATGGACGTATGTTTATGTTGGACATGTGTTACATTTACGACGAGAAGACTGCTTGAATATTGGTAATTTAATCCGTACAGCCTTCTCGTATGTCTCACCTCAAGACTTTAAATCATCTTTGTAGGCCTATGAGACGTGTTACTGTAATATTTATTGTCCTGTTCAGTTCGGAAAAATAGCATCATTATTATCAACACCTAATTTGACTGAAAAGAGAAAAATGAGAGGAAAGATGCTAATAGGGATGTAGCTCGCCAAACTTCTCCGACAGATAGCGTGGGTGTACTAGCCGGTATGCGCTAGCCTTCCGTCACTTGTTTTTCCAGTTGTCGTCTGCTGGCTCCATGCTTTTAAATGGCGTTCCACAGATATAGAGGAATAGATCGGCAGCGTAAGGGGAGGGACTGAAGCCAACGCGTTCGCTGCGTCGCCATATTGCGATCACCAACAATCTGACGAAAGGAAGGGAAGCCGGCGCGGGAATCAAACAAGAAATGCTTTTTAAAGCTGTTTTAATTGGAATTTCACAATCCAGTAAATAAATTAATGAATACAGTTTTATTGTCATTTGGCCATTACAGCACTAGACGTCACACTTATAATAAAATCAGGTAAACTGATATAACTAAAGTGCCAAAGTGCATGTAGTACCATACTCTTAAGTCTGTATACAGAAGATGCTTCTGTAGGATAAATGTTAATGTTGTTAATGTTAATTTATAGTCACATATATTTTACATTTATTCAGCTTTGGCTGGTAAACTGGTGACTCACTAGGAATATTCTAGCTTAGGCCTACACTATATTACTTGTAAATCACGATTACAAATAAGGAAAATCTAACACTAATGTAATTATTTTTCTAATGCTATTAATGAGTGCTTGAAAGATTTCTTTTACTATTTTTTGAAGTGAAACTTCTTTAGCCGAGGTAGGAGTAAATCGAGAGCTAACCCAAAGTTACGTGACGGACAAAATTTAAAAATTCAAAGATCCAAAATTCCAAAATTTAAAAATTCAAAATTTAAAAAATAAAAAAACCAAATTCCAAAATTTAAAAAGTCAAAAAATTAAAAATTAAAAATCGAGAATCCAAAATTTAAAAAATCTAAAAATCCAAAATTATAAAAGAAAAAAAGATTTACAATTTTAAAAAATCAAAAACAAAAAAATCCAAAATTCCAAATTAAAAAATATAAGATCAAAAATATAAAAATTCCAAAAATCCAAAATTAAAGAAGTCCAAAAACCACATATTAAAAATGTCCAACAATCCAAAATTGAAAAATCTAATAATCCAAAATTTAAAAAATAAAAAATCTAAAATTTAAAAATAAAAATAAAATAATAATAAAAAATCCAAAATTAAAAAATGCTAAATAAAAAATTAAAGAATTAAAATTAAAAAAATTAAAAAATCCAAAATTAAAAATCCAAAAAATAAAAATGATCCAAAATTTTAAAAATAAAAAACAAAAAATTCCTAAATTCCAAATGAAAAAAATTAAAAGATCAAAAATTTAAAAATTCCATAAATCAAAATTTTAAAAGTCCAAGAACCCAATATTAATAAAGTCCAACAATCCAAAATTGAAAAATCTAATAATCCAAAATTGTAAAATCCAAAAATTAATTCCCCGCACTTTTTTTTTAATTCATTATAATTATATGTAATTCTCTGATTGAATAATATGTTCTTTGCAAAAACAAGTTTTTAATTTTAATTTTGAATTGTCTGCTATTTAATGCTTTTGTTTCATTTGACATTTTATTGTATGTTTTTATGCTCATGTATTGTGGTGTATGCTCTAGGAGGGTTAATCTATGGGAACAGAATTTTAACAACTCTGTTTCTTGTGTTGTGTTCGTGAGTATTTTGTGTGTCCTATTGGTCAAAATTAATGTGCACATGAGTTAGAAGCTCTAGTAAATATATTGAAAGAAATGTTAATATTTGTAGAACTCTAAAGAGTGGCCTTCATGATTCCCTGTAGGTTGAATGGGTCATAGTTAGTATGTTTTTCTTTTTAAGATGCTTTCCCATTCGCTGCAGTTTTCGCAGACAATTATTTCGTAAACCAGTATTGAATGAAAATAGCTGTAATAGACCCAGTTTAAGCAATAGTAATTTGGAAAATGTATAAATGAATGTTAATTTGGCCTCCAATATAGTGGTATAGTATGTATTTGAAATTACAGGGATTCCCAAGCAACACCGTGGTTCACCATTTCACTATAAATTCGGAATTATGTAGGAAGAAAAACAATTTTCCGTAATGAATACGTTGTACTTAGCGGACACGTTGGTGATACCAATATGGCGTCGCCTCTGCTTCCCTTGCCCCTCTTCGCCCCTGACTCGGTTTCACTGCCACCTGCAGTTAAGGATACGACGCTGCCGATCTATTCCTCTATATCTGTGTGGCGTTCCATCTTCCCCATTGAGCTCCATTTATACCTGGAGTTAGCACTACAGCCTTTCCCCTGTACTAAGAAGTGAGGCCACTTTTTCGACTAGTCTCGCCCGGAAACTATGGCAAGAAACTATTTGTCTGCTCAATACGAAACGTCAAATCGCCTTTCTTGTATGGAATTATTACATGTTTGGTTTGGAAATTGAAGATATTGTTGACGAATCATTGTAAGATAGTTCTACTTGGATGCATTATAAGAATAATTAATATAATTTAAAGTATGTCATTATTATAATTAAGATTAATATTAATACGTATATTTTTACCCGTGACTTCTGTCGTTTCCATACATGTAGGCCTAACCGACAAAATAGCATGCATTCAATACTACACTTATTACATTAAATTAGTATTACGTTCAAATCTTTAGAAATTGAAATATATTGTTCTACTTCAAAATCGTCATCATTCATTTTAAGTGTATTTTATTGTGATAATAACGTTTAATATAATATTTAGTAATTAATCATTAATCCAGATTTTAGCAATTTTTAGGATAGGCCTATATCATAATTCAGGTAGGATGGCAATGCATGGAAAAATCGAAGAACTAATAAAAAAACACAATGGGCAGACTTAGTTTTGCATAAAAGGATGAGCTGAGGTAGGTAATGACTGAAACTGATTAACTTAGATTAGAAGTATTTGTAAAAGGCTCTCATGTGTAATCTATTTAATAAGTAGATTAAAGAATTGTTTATCTGAGAGCAATAATTACAGACACAAATAATATTAAGGCCGAATTTAAGTGTAGACACAAATAGGAAATGCTAGTTTTTATGCAGGTAAGAAATTCTTATCTTCTCGTTTAATTCCACAAATCCAAAAATAAAAATTTATAATACAATTATCCTGCCGGTTGTATTATATGAAACATTATGTGAGACATGGTCGCTTACTCTTCGCGAAGAACAAATCTAAAAGTGTTCGAAAACAGGGTGCTTAGAAAAACATTTGGGCCTAAGAGAGATGAAAATGGGGACTGGAGAAAACGGCTTGATGACGAGCTTCATAACCTGTACTCGTCACCGGATATAGTAAAGCTAATTAAATCATGGAGGATGAAATGGGCTGGACATGTTGCACGCATGGGGGAAGAAAGACATATTTAAAAAATATTGACGGGGAGACCCGAAAGTAATAAACCACTTGGAAGACTTAGATGTAGGTGGGAGGACAACATTAGGATAGATTCAAGGGAAGTAGGATTTGCGAGTGATGGATGGATGGAGATAGCGCAGAATAGGATTGAAGTAAGCGCGGCAATGAACCTTCGGGTTCCATAAAACAGATAATATTCATTTAGCTTGTTAGGAATTGTCTATTGCCATTGAGTAAGTATCTTCAGATTATGTAAAGACTGCCTATTATGCATTTTTTCATAGCATAATAAGGTGTGATCTAGTAGTAGCCTATGGGGAAATGGTGTAGGAATTAATAAAGTATTAGTTATCCAGAAAAAAAAAGCAATTAGAATAATAACCAATGCTAAAAATTTGAGCATTGCAAACCACTATTTATTGAGACAGGCTCACTAACAATAATGAATTTGTATATTTTTTATGTCTTGTCATTAGTAAAATATAACATAAAACCTATAAACACGAAGTGCTTATTTATCAGACCAGAAATCAAAATAAATTTGGGACAACATTATATAACAAATTACCATATAAACTTCAAGAAATTTCCCCAAATTTGTTTTCACAAAAAGCTATATTCCTAGCTTCAAAAATCCTTTTTTATAATGTTAAAGAATACTTAGAATCAGATTTACAAATAGAATAGAGCAACTTAGCGTAAGTAATTACATGTGTAATCTGTAAGTATATGTTGTTCATTTAGTGTCACTTGGGTTATGGCATTAGTATAATTTAGAATAATAATATTTACTAATGTAATTAAGTTTGTAAGATTGTAAATATTCATGGCTTAGGTTCTTAGAGATGTGTATTAATGTAAATAGCTAATGTGACCGATTGCAGTTGGTACTGCCTAAAAGTGTTATCAAATATCAAATATATTTTAATTTCTAAACATTTCAACGTAATATTAATTTAACGTAACTCCTGACAGTGAAACGATTAATTATATTCAAATGTCACACTTAACTAGCAAGGAATAAAATAGTTTAAAATATAAACATTTGGGCCCTAGTAATAAATGATGTATTGAATACGCGCGAATTTCTCATAATGAAAAGAGAAGTCACGGGTAAAAACAATAGTATTGATAAAAATAAATTATTTGGAGTTAAAGGTAAGGTATTGTTCACTCTATCGTAATAAATTTTCAGGCATATGTGCCTACTTGACATTTCTTGCTGAGCAGACAAATAGCTTCTTGCCATATTTTCCAGGCGGAGCTAGTCGAAACAGTCGGCCTCACTTTCTGTGCTGGACTGCTAACTCCAGTTCTTCTCCAGCTCAATGATCTTCCCAGTCCGAAAAATATGCTCGTAATTTTATATTTTTATAGAGGACACGAGGCTATTATACATAATTCCTTGTCTACTGGGCCCTTCTAGTTTGTTTAAGTGTCAAAAAGACGAAAGAAAAATTACAGCAGATAGGCTCTAAATAACACTAAAAATGAAGGATTAACAAAAAAATATTGTGAGATATTTCCGATATAGACGACATTATTTTGTACTCCACTTGCAGTAATATGTTATCAATGTATGCATATTTATATGCAGTGGGGATTGGATATTCTTTAATTTTAAAATTAATATTAAATTTGCCGTGAGCATCGAGAAGATGTTATGGGTCATTTAAAAATAGAGTAAATTACAAATACAAATAAATTAAAATTATTACGTAGTAACGCAATGATAATTACAGTACATTGTGTTACTTTTATATCTTTGTTAACCTGTATCTTTAGTTCACCTTTATATTTAAAGATCACTTCCCTGTTTAATTTATTTCGTTATTTTAGGCCTATTCATTTTACTTTGCTGTATAAATATGTGTATATTACTGTAGCCTTCTATTGCATCTGAGATCAAAATATAAATTCCATTATTTCTAAATAGCCAAGTTAGATTGACGGTCTCGAATAAAAATTGTGACAATAGAGTTGCCAATTCCGGGGTGCGCGGGCAAAGAGAGTTAAGTCCACTTTCTTGTTATTGAGAATTTGAGTGACTTAACACACTATATCAGCCCAACATAGCTTTAGAGATGGATAAACCAATGAGGCACATATCCATAACTACCGTACAATTTTGAATATGCCTTACTGGACTTAACACAAATGTAGAGAACATTTTTATCTATAACTCTATGAACATATCTCAATTTTTTAGGATGGTGGACTTAACTCTCTTCGCCCGCGCACCCCGGAATTTAATAGGTTACATAACTTAACGTATGATAATTCTTAAATTCTGCCTTTATTCTGCTCTGTCATGCAGTGAAATATTCTTAATAATATTTTGTTTCATAACTAAAAATGAAAACCATGTAACGATGGTCTAGCATACAGATAGCAAAAGGGAAAAGAAAGAATGAGGAATGAGAAGATAAAAGAGAAAAAGGTCTATTCGATTCTCAAGTTCTCATCTTTTTAACTATTATGGACAGAAAAGGTAAGTTTTCGTGTTGTAAACATATTTTAATATTGCGATTTGGATACGTTTTTAATATGACGGTATAGGCTAAATATGCATTTGATATAGAAAATAAATGATATTAAAAAATGTCTGCGAATACACACCACATATATCAATGTTTATCACGTATAGGCTATCAATCAGTGATTGGAAAATTACAAAAAAATAGTAATTGGGCTGAATTACAATTACTTGAGAAACATTTTACTTAATTACTTTTTGAAAAAGTAATCAGTAAAATTACAATTACAATTACAATTACTTTACAAAATGGCAGTACCTAAAAATTCCTTCTTTTTTGGGGGGCACAAAAAAGTAATCAGTAAAATTACAATTACAATTACTTTACAAAATGGCAGTACCTAATTCTTTTTTCTTTTCGGGGTTAAAAGGGCGGAAACGATTAGGCCTTTCAGCTAATAAATTTGCTTTGGAAGTCTACAAAGTCTAAAATTATTAATGAACAAACAAACAAAACACATCAATACCAGTATTTCCATACACATTGAGTAACTTTTGTTAATATTATCTCTAACCTGGAAACAGTAATGACGACGTTCACCTATACAGTAGAACCCCGATAATTCGAGCTAATTGGGGCTGTGGCTACCTCGAATTACAAAAAACTCGGATTATACGGGAATATCACTAAATCAATGGGTAAATCATAAATAAATATTTAATGTGCACAGTAATGTTTTAAAAAATACATAAAAAAAATATAATAGGCCTACATAGGCCAACCTGTGTTACGCTTGTAGCCTATATATATTGGCAAACATTTAAAATAATTTCTGTGTATTATGAACGAAACCCTAAGTGGGACAGTTTTCCCTGAATTATTGTACATGGAAAAATTGAAAGAAAGCTCAAAATGTAACACATTCGGAAGTGCGTAAAACTTACTTGCGGACACCGTATAAAAACGGTATTTTACTCTAGTTTTATGGAAAATTTTATTGATTTGTAGAGTACTCATCAAGAGCTTTTCAACGATACCCCACAAGACGTAGTTTCGAAAATTTCGAATTTCCATCCCCATACCCCCACCCCCACTCGTACTCCCAAAACCCCCGAATCGTTGGTGTCACTGTGAACTCCATAAGGAGTACTCTAATTTATTCAATCAAAGTTTACCTCTATACTTCATAGGGGCCGAGATATAAATGTTTTAAAATTTCAACCCCCCTCCCCCGACCACCCTCTTGCGCCAATTTTGCTCATTAACGAACTTGTCTGAACTATTGGGCCTAGAAATAACAAAATAAAATTTGATTCAAATATCTTGAAAATTACGGCCGCTAGCGTGTAAAGATATATATATATATATATGTACATATATATAAATATATATATACATATACATATACTGTATATAAATATAAATATCTCAATTTTTTAACAGGCGGTGGTTTCGTACTTAGGGAGGCATGAAACGTAAAGATATGAACGATTTTTTTGAAAGTCATTAGGTAGATTAGGTAGATTAGATTTTTCTTCGAAATCTACCTAATAATAAAAATAATAATTGTGTTAAGACGCTAAAAGGATTTTAAAACTTTATCCACCTTTTATTTATCTGCATGGTGAATTTCTTCTACCAGCATGTAGAAAAGCAAGAAAGTATTACCTACACTAGCAACTACAGTTGTTTAGCTGATAGGAATATCGCAAGCTTATTCTGACTTGCCTAGGCTGGGTTTGATCTGACCCATCAAGTTTAAAGAAACCTGCCTACTTCCTAGCTATGACGCTGGCAACTTGCTTGCCTGGTGTTCAAGCAGGTATGGGCAAGCTAAAATCGGGATTTGTATACCTCTAATGACTATACACACTTTGTTCATGTATATCTTCTACAGACTAAAGATGAAGCTGAAGATTACCTCAAAGAATTTATTGTTGAAGCTGAAAATTATCACAATTTAAACGTATCTAAGATCAGACTAGATAATGGTGGTGAATATAGTTCAAATAACTTCAAACAGTGGTGTAAAAAGAAGGGAATACAACTCGATTATACCATTGCTCATTCACCTCAGTTAAATGGAACAGCTGAAAGAATGAATTTAACACTTTCTAATAAAATGAGAGCCTTACTGTATGACTCCAACCTACCGAATGAAATGTGGGGAACAGCTATTGAAACAGCTGCATATCTACAAAATAGAAGTCCTACTGTAACAATTGATACAACTCCTGCGGAAAAGTGGTTTCACAAAAAACCTGATCTATCTCGACTGCAAATTTATGGATCTGTGGTCTATACAAAAATTCTTGGTAATCTCAAGAAATTAAACCATAGAGTTAAAAAGGGAATATTTGTTGGTTATGCAAGAAATGGGTACAGAATTTGGGATAAAGAAAACCAAACAGATAAGAGATGTTAAATTCTTTGGACTACCTGATAAGGAAAATATGTTAAACAAAACTGTTACAATTGAAATCTACAGTGATATTGATGATGAATAATTGGAACCAGACGAAGAACAAGAAAATTCGAGTGACGATTTAGAGACAGTAACAAGTGAAGATAATCATAATTTAGAATGTGAATTACCATCAGAGGAAAATGTGAACTCAAACGTTCAACTAATCCAAAGACCCCAAAGGAATAGGCAATTACCAAAGAAATATGAAGATTACCAGTTAGATTATGTGCTACTTTCTGAAGATTCTACACTAACTTATGAAGATTGTATGAGGAGTAAAGAGAGAGAAAAATGGCAGAAAGCTATTCAGGAAGAAAAAGATTGCTTAAATAGGAACCAAACATGGGAACTAGTCAATGAAGATTGTATTCAAGGAAAAGAAATAGTTACAAGCCGGTGGCTATTTAAAATCAAAGATGATGGTCGTTATAGAGCTAGACTGGTAGCAAGAGGCTGCCAACAGAAAGAAAATCTGGAATATAAAGACACTTATAGTTCAGTGATACAGACCAGTTCATTAAGAATGCTGTTAGCTATTGCTGCTGAAAAGAATCTCAAAATTATGACTTTTGATATAAAGTGTGCATTTCTATATGGTGACCTACAAGATGAAATATACATGTGGTTGCCTGAAGACTTTGATCATCCTGGTAAAGTGTGCAAACTAAAAAAGGCAATTTATGGATTGAAACAAGCACCTCAACAATGGTTTAAAAGACTTACAGACTTTTTAAGGCGTGAAGGACTGAAACCTATACAAACTAATCAATGTGTATTTAAATCCATATATGGTAGAAGACTATTTATAGGAATTCATGTAGATGATGGTATTGTAATAGGAGAAGATCAACTACAAATGAAAGAACTTATGATGAAAATGAAGAAAGAATTCCACATCATGGTGAACTGTAAACCCGATAACTATTTGGGCACAAATATCACCTGATCAAAGATGAATTCAAGAAAGGATGGTTTAAAATCAAGTATTGTGTAAGTAATGAAAATGTGGCTGACATTTTTACCAAACCTTTACAGCCTGTTAAGTTTGAAAAAATGATGAGACAAATTATGTCTTGAGTGAACTATAGAACATTGTGTCAGTTTAAATCAAATTTGGACAAATTATTTATTTCATATATGTTTTAAGGGAGTGTAAACAATACCAAATGTTAATTTATGTTAAAATGTTTTTGTATTAGTTTTTCCGTACTTGAGGGAGAGTGCTGGAATTTGTTAAGTTGGCAAGTACGCAAAAACTGTTTAGCTCAACATGTTACCGTTGGTACTGCTGTAGAATGGTGAAGACAGCTGTAGTAACGCCATGTTAGTTACTAGAGAACGAAATTTCAAATCTTTCGTCCTGGTACACCTAAACGACGATATACATTAGATTTAGGACCTTTAACGGTACCAGCGGAGACGTCAACACGCTTCTTAGGGGTATTATTTGATTCTAAACTCACCTTTAACACTCACTTTAAGGCCCAATTACAAGCATGTTACAACAAACTAAAATTGCTAAAAGCAATATCTGGGAAATATTGGGGAGCCAATCACCTTATTTTATACAATCTGATTTATCCACTTTTTCTATCCAAGCTGGATTACGGATCTCTTGTCTGTACAAATCTCTCACAAGAGAACCGAAGGAGATATTGTTCGTTAGTTTATCAATTATACAAGACTATTTTCCGACTAAATGGCAATCCGTCTTTGAATCGTGTAATGCAAGAATTTCCACATTTCAATTTTCAATACCGGCAGGATTTGAAAGCCCTCAAACGGGGAGAGCAGCTTTTTCGCCATTCAAGAAACCCTCTATTAAACAAGCTTCGTTACTTACACCAATTAACTTTAACACATCCTATTTCTCGACCTTTACCGATGGAACATTTCGCGCAAAAGATAGATCTCTTCCGTCAGTATGATCATATATATACCACACCGGTTCATCCGCACTATCTTATGGATAGACACTTGCTTCCGGCTACTTTGCATATAGACCTGCACACCTTCGCAGAGACAAAGGACACACCGACCACCTGCTTTCATCAATATACCAGGAATCTATTACAAGACGGTTCGACACAAGTTTATTTTACGGATGGTTCCAAAACGGCAGATAATGTAGGGGCTGCATATTATAATGCCACACAAACATACGGAAGAAATTGGAAATTACATCGCACTATTTCCATCTACACCGCGGAAAATATAGCCTTATACACGGCTCTCAAAGACTCATATCAGCAGAAACATCGTTCCACTGTCATTTTTTCTGACAATCAGGCCATGTTGCAAACTCAAGCTCGCCCCTTCGTGAAAGATCATAATATTTACGTTATTCTCATTCGATCACTCTTACATAACATGCATCGTCAGGGGTTATCTGTACGACTGGTCTGGATTCCCTCACACTCTGGAATTGAGGGTAACGATACAGCTGACCAACTGGCCAATCTTTCACAATTTAAACATCAAATAGATACCAATTTTTTGGCCCCACCTTCTGACATAGCTCTACACTTGAAACATACCCAATCTTTTTTCCACTCACGACTCCCGGACACTCTTTCTGAGGAGGAAAAAACAACGACTCTCAAAAAATTCTTACGGCGTGCTAAACATGCACCTCGATTAGCCACTGTATATTTTTATCGTCTAAAATTTCATACAGCCTTAGTACCCGAGCATCAATATCAATTAAATTTCGCTGATTCACCTTTGTGTGCATGTGGGGAATGGGGAACAATCAATCACATGTTTTTTGGATGCCAGATATATACCCAACACTCTTGTAGACTCATTCATGACATTTATCACATATACGGACCGGGACCTATTCACATGGACAATCTGTTATCCAAACCATCAGTCTCAATCTCTAAGGCATTATTTAGATACATCACGAAAACCAAAATGAAACTTTAATTTCCTGACGCATCCATTTGACTTATCATCCCATTCTTTCATACTCCCGTTGGCAGGGTGACATATCATCCTGCAGACGATATACAAATAAGGAGGGACGCAGGAGCACTTCCACCATCATGGGAGGCAGTAGCGTCTTGAAAACAACAACGAACAACAACAACAACAACAGTTACTAGAGAGCTTCCAGTGTGTAATGATGTGCAGTGGAAGTGTTGCAAATGTGTTGCATAAAATAAAACTCTACACTGCTGTGCTAAATCAAACCTAAATGTATTCGCGTCATTTAGCCTCTAAAACCAAATCATAACAAATTCTACATCCTCTATGAGCCATAAAAAGCTATACCAAGCGTTTTCTGAGGGAATAGTTTGAGTGTGATAAGTCGTTCTTCCTATTTCAAATTCTAAATACCTATATAATGACGTAATTTAAAAATCAAAGTCCTTCACAGGGCCGTAGCTAGGGGGTGGCGAGATGGGCCCCCACCAAGGGTGCAGGTACAAAGAGGGCGCAAAATTAACCATGAAAAATCCTACCTTTTTTAGGCTGGTGCAATTTATCAAGCAATATAAATTCCACGTTAGTGGAAGAAATCTTTCAGGTTATTAAAAATTAATGCACGTGAACTATCTGTAGTATTATGCCGATTGTCTCCTCCCCAGGGGACGTCGCCTTATCGAAGCACTGTCCGTGCAGGCGGGGAGGTTTACGTGCTTCAATGAGGCGGAGAGCTATACCGACGGTAGCTAGCTACCAGAAGGGTCACCCATGTCGGGAAGGTCTCACGCGGAGAAGCCTGACGAAGGCGTCCTGCAACGGCCTATCTTCCATATCCTCTCCTGTTTCCTTCCTTTTTCCCTACCCAAGCTAAGGTGGGAGGCATCGTGCTGAGGGCTGAATGGCACCAGGGTTAGATGGTGTTGCGAATGATCCCCTTGGGGAACCAGGTCGAACCCCATTGTATTCAGACCTTCTACTTCTGTGGGGGCTCCAGGAGTAGTGACAGATTTCCCCCCCAGCTCGTGGGATCATTATTGAGTCTAGCAAGCTATATCATCCAGAGTGCTCCTTAGCAGGGGACTCAGATAGCATAAACCTTGATAGAACCCTGACAATGGAACCCGGGGGACTAGAGCGCTCCACGGGGGACTCAGTTCCCATGGGGAAAATTTCCAAGGAACTCATAAAATCGGAAGGCTCCTTAAAGGGGGACTCCAATGACAATCTAGAGCTTTCCTTAATTGGGGACTCGGAAAGGGTAAAGTTTGAGAGAAATCTGGCTGTGGAACCCGGGGAACTAGAGCGCTCCTCTATAGGGGACTCTGTTTCTATGGGTTACTGTGCCGGGGAACTCAAGAGATCAGAGAGCTCCTTAACAAGGGACTCCAAAGATAAAGGGATCGGACCCGACATAGCCTCAGGACCTCACAACAGGAGGAACCTGAAGCTAGAAAGAAGCTCTATATTTAAGGCATATGGTGAGTACCGGTACCATTAGGGTTATTTATTGTCTGCAGGCTAACCTTCAACACAGTTTTGTGGCCTCTAGGGTTCTTACCCGACGGATACAGACTGGAGGGATACATATCGCCCTGATACAGGAACCATTGACTCGTGAGGGCCGTATCATGGGGTTGGCTGCAGCAGGCTTCTCTACTTTTAGTGCTCGCACTACAGATAGGCCTAGAGTATGCATCCTAATTAAAGGTATGAATGCATGGGCACTACCGCAGTTCTGTTCTCAGGACGTGGTAGCTGTTCTTGTGAGATATAAGGAGGGAAATGCAGAGCGGCAATTAGTTGTCTGCTCTGCATATTTCCCATATGATTCTGAGGATCCTCCTCCGTCAAGGGAGTTTGAGGACCTTGTTACTTATTGTGGACGGGAGGGACTTGAACTGGTGGTTGGCTGCGACTCTAATTCCCATCATGGGATTTGGGGTAGCACCAACGTTAACGCCAGGGGCGAGGCTCTTGCGAACTACATAAGTACAAAGGATTTGGAAATCTTGAATAACGGCGAACCTACATACTGTAATAACAGAAGGGAGGAAGCTATAGCCATAACACTAGGATCCATAGGAATCCTGGACAAGGTTTGTGGTTGGAGGGTCAGTAGTGAACCGTCCCTTTCCGACCACAGACATATAGAATTTCGCTTGGCAGGCTCCCTTGATCCAAGGACCTTCAGGGACCCCAAGAGGACCAATTGGGACTCTTATAGGGAGGACCTGAGGGGCAGGATCGCTGGGGGAAATCCTAGAAATTCTTATAACAAGGAAAACTTGGGGGACTGCATTGATTGAATCAGTACGGCCCTCAGATCTTCCTTTGAGGATAACTGTCCACTTAGAGCAGTTATGACAGTAAATGGGAGGTTCCGCTGGAACTCAACTTTGAGCAACCTTCGGAACTCCACGAGACGGCTTTTTAACAGAGCTAAAGGTAATCAAGATACTGCGAGCTGGAACCTGCATAGGGATTCACAGCGCAAGTATAAGCAAGAACTGAAGAAGTCCTCCAGGGAAGCCTGGAGAGACTTCTGTCAGAGTATCAACAATCTACCAAGTACGGCTAGATTGTATAAAATCCTAATGCGAGACTCTAGAGCCAAATTGGGCTCATTAAGGACCCCCTCTGGGACATATACTGGCTCGGAGGAGGATACTTTACGACTCTTGCTTGGGACGCACTTCCCTGAATCACAGGTAGTTAATGAGGAGGCTGTATCTAGTCAGGCTTGCCGGCCTGCTATGCAGGACTGGCGGACTGCCAAAGATATTGTCACCTATAAGCGATTAAAGTGGACAATTCAATCATTTGCCCCCTTTAAAAGCCCAGGGATGGATGGGATTTTCCCGGCCCTGCTTCAGCAGGGACAGGATTTACTCATTCCAAACCTGGTAAGAATTTTCAGATCTTGCCTGGCGATGGGTTATGTACACTCGTCGTGGAGGCAGGCAAGACTAGTTTTTATTCCTAAGCCCGGTAGGAGCTCGTACCTTGGGCCTAAGGATTTTAGACCTATTAGTCTGACTTCCTTTCTTTTAAAGACTTTGGAAAGGCTAATAGATAGATATATCAGATGACCTATCTTAATTGAAATGCCTCTAAGTGCTGAACAACATGCCTATCAGGCTGGCAAATCCGTGGAGACGGCGCTTCATCAGCTGATTTCTAGGGCTGAAGAAGTGCTTGACCAGGGAGAGCTAGCCATGGCAGTGTTTTTGGACATAGAGGGGGCCTTTAATTTTACTTCATATGGCTCTATCTATAGAGGGTTGATTAGACATGGAGTTAACTTGTGTGTAACTCGATGGATTATGGCATCCCTGGAGGGCCGCCGGGCAATAGTGTCTCTTAATCAGTGCGAGCTGATGTGCACTTTGCCTAGAGGCTGCCCCCAGGGAGGGGTTCTATCCCCACTTATTTGGTGCCTGGTGGTAGATGAATTACTTGTCAGGCTCAATGAAAGTGGAGTATATGCCCAAGGCTACGCAGATGATATCTGCATTGTGGTCAGGGGCAAATTCGCTGATACAGTTTTGGGCCTTATACAAGGTGCCCTTGAAACTGTTGAAAGATGGTGTCGTGAGGTAGAATTGTCGGCTAACCCTGATAAAACTAACCTCATTATGTTCACGAGGAAGCAACGGCTTGATGGTCTACATGAACCTACCTTCTTCAGGAAGAAGCTGCTTCGATCTACGTCGGTCAAGTATCTGGGAGTCATTCTGGATTCTAAGCTGACTTGGATAGAGCACATTGAAAACAAGGTGACTAAGGCCTGCAATACTTTGTGGGCCTGTCGGAGGGCCTTTGGTGTGAGGTGGGGACTTAAACCATGTGTGGTTTATTGGCTCTATGTCTCCATCATTAGGCCTTCCATCACCTATGCTTCGGTAGTGTGGTGGCCATGTGTTAAGACACAGGCTACCAAGAACAAATTAAATAAAATCCAACGCTTAGCGTGTTTGGGGATTACTGGAGCCTTGCGCACCACTCCGCTCAGTGCCCTGGAGGAGCTGCTTGGCTTACCTCCTTTGGATCTTGTTATTCAGGGAGAGGCCGGAGTGACTGCTCATCGTCTCTGGAGTTTGGGCTGTTGGTCTTTTAAAAATCTAGTTAAAGGACACAGAGAAATACTTAGCAGACTTCAGAAGTCGCAGCCTATCCTTGCGATGGGCTGTGACAATATGAAGCCATTGACTCTATATATAGGGTCAGTATTCCGCCCAGAGAGGAAAGGACTCGTGGCCCACGGGCTCCGGAGTCTGTCAAGGGGCTTGTCTGGTATACGGATGGCTCCAAGACGGACGAGGGGACCGGGGCTGGCATCTATGGGCTTAAGACGAGGCTGTCGTACTCTTTGGGAGGTTATACTACAGTATTCCAGGCTGAAATATTTGCTATTTTGGCCTGTGCTTATCATATCTTAGGGATGCCTTGGCTGCAAGGTCGGATTAGTATCTGTTCTGACAGCCAGGCTGCCCTGAAGGCACTATGTGCCAGTACAACAAGGTCTAGGTTGGTACGAGAGTGCCAAAAAACCTTGGATATTCTCTGCTCCCGCCGACCAGTACAGCTTTGCTGGGTTCCTGGGCATGCTGGAATCAGAGGAAATGAACTAGCGGATAAGCTAGCAAGGGAGGGCTCGGCCAATGTCTTTATTGAACCGGAACCTGTCCTTGGTATCACTCCAAGAAGGGCCAGACGTGAGGTCTTAGACTGGATGTCTCATCAGCATGGCACTTTCTGGAGTAATCTCACTACTGCTAGTCAGGCTCGAGCTATGATCGAGGGACCTAGCAAGAAGAACAGCAAGATTGTGTTAACCCTTAACCGGGTACAACTTAGAGGTGTAGTAGGCCTGTTAACAGGACACAACACCCTAAAGAGACACCTACATGTGATGAAGCTTAGTGCGGATCCCACATGTAGGAAGTGTGGTAGAGAAGATGAGTCCTCTCTACACATATTGTGCGAGTGCGAAGCACTTGCTACAATCAGACACTTTCTCCTGGGCTCGGATAAACTGAGACCAGATGACATAAGGAGAACTAACCCAAGATCTATCCTGTCCTTCTTCAAGGCAACGGGACTTGAATGAATTCTCCAGTAAGAGGGGCACAATGGGCCCAATTATGTGGCCTACGTGCACGGGATCGAAAGGGCCCAACCAATTCATTTTCATTTCATTTCATGCCGATTGTCTACAAACAAAAATCAGCCATGCAACGTCCTTTAACTAACACGTTTCTTATTGACAGATCATGAACAGCATGGAAAGATATAACGACAATAAAAATTAAAATGTACGTTATTATTGTGATGAAAGTGATTCAACTCAACTCCTTTCCAGCTGACTGTCGTCCTCAGTGCTACTGCTGTCGGCAGGATTGATTACAAAGCGATCAATAATGGCATCGCACATACTGTTACATGCTACATGCAAAAATGACTGACCAACTATATTATTATAATAACAGGAAAAGCCGAACGTGCAGATCTCAATTACTTTTGTTATTACTATTTACTAATGTTTATAAATTGTGAACTAAAATTTCCTATTTTAAAAATGTTTAGTTTTTTTTAATCACACAATGGATTGATGTACATCAAAATTAATTTCTGTAACTTTACATTGAATATGTGTTGTGATCCGCGGCCGATACACGCTCTGCCAGCTGGCAGTAAATGTGCTGTTTGTTTTGATCAAGTTCCCTTCTAAGGCCGGCGCTGATGTTATAGTCGCTGCTATTATTTTTAATTCTATTATATTATTATCAGGGCCCGGATTCTGATGACCTAAAATTGTTTGAAAAAGGCCTATAAAATGACCACTAATTTTAAAGAAAATGACTTAATAATTATAAAGAATTACCTAAAACTGGTATATTATTTATAAAAAAAAATATTATTGTACACACAAAGTTATAGACTAATTTGTACATAATTCTTTATTGAGGGTAAACAGCAGTTTGCCAAGTCAATCTAATAACAACAGTAATGTAATACAACATTTTGGAGTTTCTTTGATTCTCGTTTCCGACTGAGACATGACAACACTTCAACACAGAGTGTGTCCTTCTTGCATTAAACAAACAACACTTCAAAGACAGCACCGCTGGGGACAATGGTGACAATAAGAGTTAATATACTCAACGTAAATGCATGAAAATGGCTAAATAAGGAAGCAAATGGCAAGAAAATTACAAAATAATGATGTAAAATCGAAATAAATGCCCTAAAAATATAAAATTGCATAAAGTGACAAAAAATGACCTAGTAAAAATGCATTTCTCTAATCTAGAGGCCATGATTAGGGTTTATCTACAAGTTGGCAATGTCTATGCAGCATCAATGAAAAAGATGACATGTCATTAGAATCCGGGCCCTGATTATTATTGTATTTTTTAACTATTTTTTAAAAATTAAACAGTGAAACAATATTAATGTTTGTGTTGTTTTTTCTGTTGTTAATGTTGGCGTTGCTTCTGTTGTTTAGGTAAGAATGATTTCAGTAAAAAAATCTGCCAACTAAAACTACCATGACCAAAGCTTAGTCTAAATTATTAGTTTTGATATATTAGGCGGTGATTTTTTACAGAAATTGGACCAAAAAAACCTTCTGGAAGCGAATGCAAGAAAATCAGTTTTACAGAAATAAAAAAAAAATTGTTCAGACCCCCCAGTATTGGAGGGCACAGATTTGTCAAACTCGCCAAGAGCGCAGAAGGACCTTGCTACGGCCCTGGTCCTTCATAAGATGATTTCCAATTACGAAATAAAAAAACCCGGGCGATGCCGGGCTTTTTAAGCTAGTTGGTCATATGTTGTGTGGCTCCTGTGTCAATGGCCCATTTTTCATCACTATCAGCTACAAGGCACTCACTAATAAAAACTACTTCTTTTTAGCTTTTTCTCCTGCACAGTATTTTTCCTAGCTGTACAATCCCTTTTCAAGTGGCCCCTTTTGCCGCATCTGAAGCATTTATATTGCTTCCCCTGCTTGTTTGTAGGCTTGTCATGTTTTGCTGCACCATTCTGAGCTTTTCCCAAACCAGCTTTAGCTAGTAAAGCAGATAGTTCAGTTTCTCTAGAAGATTCTGATGATCTTCTCTGCTCTTCTGCAACTCTGCTGTTCTAAGACTTGTAATGAAGAACTCATTTAGTGAGGTTACAAGCTGGTTTGAAGCCAATGGCCTTAGCCTGAACGCTGGGAAAACCCAACATATTTTGTTTACATTGCAACAGCTGACTTGTGACGACTTCCAACCTAATGTGAAACTATTAGGTATTGTGATTGACTCGAAACTGAAATGGAATGCCCATATTGACTCTCTTTGCACACGTTTGGCCAGGGTACAATACTTGCTGAGACATTTGAAACATCTAGTACCTAAGGAATTCCTTAGAAATGCGTACTATGCTTTCTTTAATAGTGTATTAAACTATGGTATCCTTGTATGGGGCAACTCCTCCAGTGTGGACAGAGTTCTCAAGTTGCAAAAGCAGGCCATTCGCATCATGACAGGTTCATCATACGATGCTCATTGCAAGCCTTTGTTTACATCAGAAAGAATTCTGACAGTAGTTAACTTATATATATACCAAAGCCAAGTTAAAATTAAGTCTAACGTAAATGAATATAATTTGAGATCTGACTACCATGACTATAATTCAAGACATAACCATCGTCTTGATGAACCTGCCGCCAGACTGGCAGTAACAACACGTAATTTCCCTGCAATGGCTGTAATGTTATTCAATAGGTTACCCCCATATGCATCTGGTCTGCCTATTTCAAGATTTAAAAGACGTTTGCACCAATGGTTAGCAAGAAATCCATTTTATAATACAAATGAATTTTTAGATGCACCTGCAAATATGTATATGTAATTTTTAATGTTATTGACTCTGTCCATACATCATTCATGATGTTTACGACATTAAACTATTATTATTATTAAGAGTTTTTTCAGCTCCACTAGTGTCTGTTGATCTTCAGATCTTGCACACCAAGCCATTTTCAGTGGCTCAAAGTCACTAGATAAAGTTTCCAAAAGTTTACTCATTACGACAAAGTCCTTTGGTTTTATGTCTAAATCAGACATCCGTGATACTATGCGTTCCAATTTTGCTATATGCATAGCCACTGTAGTTGTTGGATTTTGCATAAACGATGAAAATTGCAACTGTCATGCATAATGAGCTTGTTTATTTTTCTGTTCAAAGAGTTCATGCAGTTTCACCCATATTTCTCTAGAAGTTTTACACATAGATACAAGGTCACACATTCTGGGATCTAAAGTCCTTGAAAATATTCCTGGAGCAGCTCTAATACCTTTATTAAAACTGGCTAGGTCACTTTCGTACTTCTCACGGACATTCACCGTCGCATATGCAGAAACCCATTCCGGTTTTACGATCTCGCCAGAACACACCTCGTATGAATTTTCTTTTTCCATTAACAGGCCTTCTGCCATCCATTTCCACCTGGCCCAGTTTTCTGAGCCGAGGAGTTTATCTGTCATAAATAATTCCATAACTTCTTAGTTAATTAACCAAAAAGAGTTTATCAATAGAACACGTTTCCTTTGGTTTAACATTCGTTACTTAACCTCCAGCACGTAGCGGGACACGATAAGTTACTGGGCCCATAACCTGTTACAACTTTAATATTAAAAATGTTACAACTTCATTAATGAACAGCAGACTGTTAACATAAGTTTGTGTTCTGTGCTGTTAACTGTCGCCACACAACAACTTGCGATGACACCACACATACTACTTAAAAACAGTGTTGCCAATTACAAAAACGAAATACATACATAGAGAAAACACAAAACATGGAGAAAAGCTAAAATACCAAACTGAACAGTAAATTGAAGTTCATAATATTAACAATGATCTGTAATAAACAAAAATAGTTTTCATAATATGCTAGAATGTCCCACTCATAATTATGAAATTGCTGTTAGTGTAATAGGGCCCGATACTGAGCCTTGAAGTACACCAGAGTTTATATCCATAAGTTGTAAAATGATATTATTTATAGATACATATTGCTTTCAAGGAATACGAAAATGTCCATTGTAAAGACCATGGTATTCCCAGTTGTGCTGTACGGTAGTGAAAGTTGAACTCTTCACAAAGAGGACAAAAAGAGACTAGACCGATTCGAGCTATGGACATGGAGGAAAATGCTGTGTGTATCCTGGAAAGCCAAAAGAACAAATGCATCAATTTCGGAAGAAGTCAATCCTGGAAATTCCCTAACTGCAATTGCTATTAAAAACAAACTGACATATTTTTGTCATCTGCTTAGAAGAAATGATTCGTTGGAAAAAGACCTAATGATAGGCATCACACAAGGCAGCAGGAAACAAGGCAGACGCAGAATTAGATGGACAGGATTTAGGACACCCTTAAGATGGAATGAGCACAGATCATTAGGCTTGCAGAATCTAGATCTGAATGGAGAGATGCTGTTCAACAGGTTACGAAATGCATAACAAGAGACAATGTTAGGCTGGCACCCTAAACTGCTGTGCATATCGTAGAGGATCTCCAGAGATCGTTTGCGATCTACGGACCTACTACTACTACTGCTTTCTTGCAGTCAAATAAAATTGTAATATTCTTAAATTATTTTCCCTCAAAACAAAGTGTCTCAACTTACAGATAAGTAATTCAGGTACCACACAGTCAAATGCTTTAGTGAGATCCCAAAGTACCAGTGACACAAGGTATGTAAAATATAATTTACTATATCTTCTAGAGCTAAGGATGTTGACTTATTTTTTCTAAAGCCATACTGTGTAGATGTTAATATATCATAAAATTCCAGATATAATATAAGTTATCTGTACAAAATATACTCTAAAAGCATTGATGTAATAGGAACCACTGACAATGGGGGATAATCTTTCAAGTTGGAGGTATCACCTTTCATGTGTAATGGGCTAACCATTATTATTTTCTATGCACCAGGAAAAATTCCTTGTAATAAACACCTATTGAACAAGACCATCGGTGGTAAGGCAATAATTGGTATGATCATTTAATTTAGTGATTAGATAGATCATAAACATTGCAGCTACCAGACTGTGTTAAACTATTTCCTGCCATGATTACATCATCAACAGAGACAGTACTTCAATTAAACTCTGTACTGTAGTTTGGTTTTGATTTTTTACAATAGGTCATGGCCAAGTCAAAATTATATTCAACGGATGTTACAGTATCCTTCCATGGACGTCCGCAGAAATTTTGTCAAGGTGGGGCCAATGAACGAATTACTGCCACCACCACCATCACTATGCTACTATAGTCCATTTGAAACGTCGGAGGAGCAAACATAAACACGGGAGGGAAGAAGCGAAAAGCGTAGTTCACAAGATGTCGAACGAAGAAGGTTTGGCAGTGTTTAAGTTTAGTTGTCCTTACTTACGCCATTTTCCCACGCAATTATTGAGATTCTGCTAGCCTACTTAACTCCTCCATGCCCAATGTTTATTACCCTTCTCAACTCACAATATTTCGCAGTAACATTTCAATCACTTCAATTAAAATCTTTTTTGTGAATTATAAGTCTACGTATTAATTGTACAAATTAAGCAGTATTTTTAGTATAATAATTTTAAAACAGAATTTACACTTGGACAGCACGAGAATATGATGATAATAATTATAATAATAATAACAAAACGATAATAATAATAATAATAATAATAATAACCATAATACGCAATAATAATAAACAATAACAATAATAATAAGCATGATACGCTGTAAAAATAATATAATAATAATAATAATAATAATAATAATAATAATAATAATAATAATAATAATGAAAAGAATAGAACAGTACCATTGCCGAAATTACCTTTATGTAAAGTTTAAAATAATTTATGAAGGTGGTAGTACGAGGGTCGTGCAAAAAGTAAGTTTCCCTGTTTTGTTAGACAAGAGAAAATTGTTGTGGGACTCTCATATTTTGAGGGATTTTTATTACATATGTAGTGGCAACACTGAACCTGTTACCATTTCTTTACAACAATCAGTTTGGCGTCAGTAGCTTCTTAACCATGGAGACACCCTTACTCTCTCACGCCACTGTCGAATTGTGTTCTGTGATCCGTTTTCTCCTTGCTAAAGGCAAAAATCCAACTGAAATCCACCGAGAAATTGTTTCTGTGTATGGGGCGGGTGCGATGAGTGTCCAAATGGTGCAAAAATGGTGTTCTGCTTTCGCAGAGGGCTGTCAGAATGTTTGTGATGAACCGCGCTCCAGTCGTCCTTCGACCGCCACTGAGGAGGACGCTGTGCAGTGCGGTTCAGAGATTGTTGAACGTGATGGGCACCTCACCCTCAACGATATTGTTGCTGCCTTACCTCCCCACATTGAAATCAGTCGCAGGTCAGTGGCTAACATCTTAAAAAAAGAATTTGGGAATGACAAAATTGTGTGCACGTTGGGTCCCCAGCAGGAAAGACAGTTGAGCTGCTTGAAAAGTTAAATTGGGACATTCTGCCACATCCACCCTACTCTACAGACCTTGCCCCAAGTGACTACTACCTGTTTCCGAAGTTGAAAGTTCACCTGGGTGGACAGCACTTCCACAACGATGACAAACTCAAGATGGAAGTCAACCAATTTTGAAGGAGGTGGCGCAAGCGGAGTATGAGGCTGGACTGAAAATGCTTGTACCACGATCACAAAAATGCATTGAGAAAAATGGTGACTATGTAGAAAAATAGTTCTTGAGTCGAAGAATCGAAAAATAAAATAATTTTTTCGATATTTCCTGTAGTTTTTATTCTAAAAATATGGGAAACTTACTTTTTGCACAACCCTCGTATTAGAACGCCTGGACCATAAGGTCGATGATGAAACTTTATTTAGTATATTCCTAATCGATGTATGTGGATTATCATGCAGTACAGTTTTGTACAAATTGATTATTTGAATTTTTTCACCACTACTTAATGTTTTACCTCATGGATGTTTTTTTCACCGGTGACTGCATCTTTGAGCTGCCAGGTTGAGCAAAGTAGCACAAGTAAACTTAACTCCATGGCGCTAACATCCCAGAAAGGATACGGCCTACCACCCGACCGCTGCGTCATCTACCATAGGCAGACGGCAGGGTTGGGGCATATGGTCAGCATGCCGACACCTACGGCCGTTAATGGTGGTTTCCATGACCGGAGCAGCTATTTCTCTATCAAGTAGATCCACAATTTGAATCACGAACGAGGCTGAGTGCACCCCTACCAAACCTCCCTACCTCAGAAAAATCCGAGCAGGTACCGGGGATCGAACCGGGGCCTACGGATCTATAGTCATCAACGCTAACCACAAGACCACGCCGGCGGCCTAGTAGGACAAGTAAACTACTTAATTTCTAGTTCACTCACTACTCCTAATAGTGATAAATATAACACTATCACATTAACAGTACCGTAAAAGAAACAATAACGATGGCGATAATAATTAATAATAAAATAGGAATAACGATAACAATAATAACAATAATAATAACAATAATAATAATAATAATAATAATAATAATAATATTAAAAACGTGTACGAAGCAAAGATTCACTTCTGAAAGAAAACAAGACGTCGCAAATACACTATCACCAGACACTGCGTTTACTTAAAACTAATACAAGAACAAGCGAAAGGTTGTAAACCGTGCTGGTAGGGGTGTGTTACTGTCTCAACCAATGAGAGCCAGGAAGAAAAGGTGACTGGCACAGAGAGGGTGTTTATGTTTGCTCCTCCGACGTTTCAAATGGAGTATACAACCACTTTATTATTATTATTATTATTATTATTATTATTATTATTATTATTATTATTATTATTATTATTATTATTTCTACTATTACTATTATTATTACTATTCATATTATTATTGCTATATTATTATTATTATTATTATTATTATTATTATTATTATTATTATTATATAATCAACATCCTTCATTTACTGTAGCCATGGCTACAAACAAAACATCTGATGTATACACTCACATGACTTTTCATACACCTTATAATTTCATAGGTACTATTCATATAAAATATAAAATGTGACATTTCCTTGCCTTATCTTCATTTTAATAAAATGTTTGGGTATAAATGGTTTCAAGTTTAGGGGAAGGGAAGTATTCCTACAAGCTAATATCTACTCAGCTGTTACAGCTCGTTTTCATCCAAACACGAACATTTGAAGACTTAAACCTCACTTCACATTTAGTTGCTTGTAGTCATTTTTTCCCCCCGACTTTTATTATTATCATTATTACACATATTTGCCATTAAGACAGTATTTGAACTTGAATGTTACATGATTATACACTTCCTTCTTGTTTCTTCTTCCTTTACTCTTCCTAAAATCTCTTCATTCTTTGACTGTGTTCCTCTTTCCTTTGTTCAGTCCATATTTCACCGTTTTCTTGCTTTCTTTTACTTCAAATTTTGCGTTCATAATTTTGTTTCTGAATTTGTTTCTTTAATTTATCATTTCCACATTGATTCCTGCTTGTTTAAAGTCTTCTTCTATTTCTTGCAGCCAATTGGTTTTTTTGACTGAACTGTTAACTACACCAAAAATCCTCTTTGTGAGTCTGTTGTCGTTCATTCTATGTATGTGTCCATATAATGTTAGTCGGCGTTTTCTGATCATCTCTGTGAGTCTGTCTGTGTGTTCGACTTTTATTACAATTATTACACAATGATTTAAACAAGAATTGAACTTTAAAAAATTATATATATTTTTTTAAATGTTTTAATATTTTATTTTTGTTTTCAATAGGTACGGGCTATAATACATTATACAAATACAAATACAAAAATAAAAAAATAAAAAAAATACAAATACAATATTATACAAGTGATAAACACCCGAAAGAGCAGAATGCTCGGGCTCGGGTGCAGTTCAGTTTTAAAACGTACAGCAATATCATACACACACACACATATACATGCAAACATCACAAAATATAAAATATATTCTTAAAACATAAAATGTCATTACTGTTAACATTTACTTATAAAATACATCAAGGAAATAAGAACTATTTTAGAATAACTATTTTATTATATATCTTATTCTATTCTTAAAACTATTCACATTCATGTTATTTATATCTGGATGCTTTCTCAATACATTATTGTGTAGTCTTACTCCAAAATTAAACCCATGTTTCAGCGCAGCTGATGTATTACACTTAATTTCAATTAAGGGTGAGGAGGCAATTCGTCTTGTGTTATGAGGGTGAAAATGTGTTTTAAAATTAGATTTATGTTTATGGATAAAAATAAGTAAATTTCTTTTATATAAATTCAAAATATCTAATACATTAAATTCAGGGAAGATAAGTTGCGTAGGGTAATCCAAAGATTTCTTTAAGCAAATCTTTATTATGCGTTTTTGCAGTAACAATAAAGGAGTAACAATAGACTTAGAAGTGCCTCCCCAAAGAACTATTCCGTACTGTATTACAGATTGTATTAAAGCTAAGTATACAGACCGTAAAACATATCGTACGTAGGCATATAAGAGCGCAAGATCACAAATTTATGTATACTTTTACGAAGTCTGTTAGTTATGTATGCTATGTGTTTATCCCATTTTAAACTTTGGTCAATAATTATTCCTAAATACTTTACCTCAGTACTAGTACGTATGGAAGAGCAAAAACAATTCTGAGTTATGGAAGAACCAGAATTGTGCAATTTGATAGAATTTTGAAAAGATTCCTGATCTTAAATGCCTGTTTTGGTTAAAGAAAAAGGTAATAAAGATGTTTTAGCGATACTTAAAGAAAGCATATTTACATCCAGCCAGTTTTTTATAATGCTTAGCCCCTTATTAGCATTTTATGGTTGACAGTATCGAAAGCTTTTTGTAGGCCCAAAAAAATCCCTAAACATTTGTTTCCATTGTCTAGACTACTAATAATTTGCCACGTAACCTGCATTATAGCATTTTCTGTGCCTAAGTTATTTCGGAAACCAAATTGATTTTCAGATAGTAAATTGTTTTTTTCTAAATATGAAATTAATCGATTTTTAATACATTTTTCGAAAATTTTAGTTAAACTAGGTATCAGAGATATAGGTCATTAGTTATTTGTCATATTTTTATCACCTGATTTATATAGAGGCACAACAACGGCACACTTTAGATCATTAGGGGAAACGCCCTGTTGAAAACATAAATTAAAAATATAAGTTAATGGAATCGATATAGGTTCAATGATTTTTTTGAGAGTTTCTGAAGAAATCCCATCTAATCCAGGTGCTACATTATTTTTTAGTGATTGGGTGATGGTTTGCAATTCATCTTCAGAAACAGGGTAAATAAACATGGATGCAGAAGATGGATTGGTTTGGCAAAAACTAGATATGTTTGACGTCGTGTTATTTATTTTACTTGCAATGATATGTCCTATATTAGTAAAATAGGTATTAAACTCGTTTGCAATTTTAGTACTATCTGTAATAATTACACCGTCTTTGTCTTCTATTTCCTTAATGCAATTGTTTTTATTTATTTCTACATTAGTTGCTTCATTTATGGCTTGCCAGAATTTTCTGGGAACGCCCTTAACACTATCAAATTTGGATGAAAAGTAATTAATCTTCAAATTTCTTATGACAGATGTAAGGATATTCCTATAACGTTTATACTTCCTTTGTAACTCCGTGTTAGAAGGATTGTTTCTTATCTGCTTGGCTAGTGTATCTCTTGTGCGAATAGATTTGACTATCCCGCTAGTTATCCAAGGTTTTATTTTCTTATATTTACTAGGTATGTTAAGAGGTACCATAGTTGTATTTTTAGCTATTAAATTGCGCAAGATGTTGTAAAATAGTTGAAAACTCATTTCAGCATCTCCGCAATTTAATACTGAGGTCCAGTGTTCATTATTTAAATCTGTTAGTAGTGCATTGTAGTTAATACATTGTTTATGGGGATTGTTGATAATAACTGGGTCTTTTTTACTTTATTTTGAAAACTTATGAGAGAGAAGATTAAGTAGTGGTCTGTAATTTCAGTGGTGTATACACCCGGTGTGAAACTAAAAATATTGTTAGAAGATTTGACAAATATATATTAAAGACAAGATTTAGAAGAAGGACGAGTGACAACTTGCAAGTAATTTAAGAAACCATATTCTTGCATAATGTCCATGTATTTATTTCCATCATGATCTAAATTGTTTTCTAGGATTTGTATGTTAATGTCGCCAATGAGAATATGATTCTTATTATTTTTACATGACATCAAAAATTCTTCATACCTAATAAGAAAATCATCCTTGTTTAGATTAGGAGATCTATAAATAGCTGACAGCATTAAAGAGTTATCATTATAATCTAGATTTAGATGTTGATAATTACATTGATCAATTTCAATATCAATGGAGTGATTATTAAGACAATTTTTGTAGTATACTACAATAACATCGCATTTGTTATAATATTTATTGAGTTTACAATTTTGTTATATCCATGTATATCAAAACCTGAGTCGTGATTAAGCCAACTTTCCGTCAGTATTATGATATCAAAGTCCTGTGTGAAATTTTCTAATAAAATGCAAAACTCCGCAAAATTTCTGTTTATACTGCGAATATTTAAGTGACATAATTTTAAATCGGATGGGGTAGAGCTTATGTTGTTGTTGCATAATGAGATACCATCATATACTATTGTTGGAGTTTGATTATGACAGGAACTATTTAGTGCTGTGAGATAATCTTTACTCATGACAGTAGATAAATTTGTAGGTACTGATTTTGGTTTATTTAAAGTTTACCAATGTCATATGAAGAATTGATTTTACTCACAGGGCTTCTTTCATCTCTGCGAGCAAAAACTTTTCCATCCCTTGTCCACACGAACTGGTATCCTTTGATTCTTGCCGCATGTCTTGTTTTGTTCAGAAGGTCTCTAGTTGCCATGGTAAGAAGGTCACCAGCTGTGATCCTTGCCCCAGGCTGTCCAAGTTGCAGAAATACTCTGGATAGAGCTATCCCGGGTCCGCTGACATCGTCCTTGGCCGAATTTTTGAAGTTTTGTAGCCATCCATCTCTGCTCCTCCTCTTCATGAATTTTACGACAATGGGCTTAGCCTTGCCCGGTTTTGCAGGTAAACGATGCGCTGTGCTGATGTCCGTCATAAATTCTTTTCCGCCTATTTCTTCAGATACTTTCTCCACTATTTTGTACACATTTTCTTCTCTGGTATCTGGGATCCCGAAAATCACTACATTGTCTCTGCGCGAGTACTGCTGCAACTCATTAAGTTCATGTCTCAGCTGCTCGTTCTCTCGCGACAGGGACACTACCTCACTCCTCGTGGATTTCAGCTCAGCCCTTGTTTCTGAGAGTTCCACACAGAAAGAGTTGAATTTATTTGAGATAAATTCTACTGATTTTCTTATGTCACACACTTCTTTTTGAATTGACAACTTGAAGCTTTTGAACATGTTTCTCATTGCCTCTATAATTTCATTTTCAGTATTCTTTTCCGTCTTGCTTTCTACGACACAGGGTGGGGACTGTTTCTTTGCGCGAACCATTCTTCTTTTTTATGACTGCTTGCACCGGAACACACTAGCACACGTCCGTAAGGGTCGGTGGTCTGAACTGGTTAGTTCATAGGTTTATGTGTAAACAATTTCCAGGGAGGGGCAGCGGCCCTACCCTGCCCCCCCTTCCGGATGGCCATGTAACCTTCACTGGCTGTACACAATACTTATTAAATTCATCAGGTATTATCACAATTTTACTTCTATTACTGACATTACGCTCCTTATTTATTAGATGCCAGGTGGATTTACATTTGTTATTGGTACTATAAATAAAATCATAATAAGGATTACTTTTGGCTGCCTTGAGTTTATTTTTGTATTCTTTGTTCAACATCATATATCTGTCTTTAATTACATCCTCTCTTGAAATCCAATATACGTCATATAGCCATTTAACCTGATTGTTTAGTGTCTTAAGTTCGTTAGAGTACCATTTGAGTTTCGGTTTATTCACCTTATTCATAATTATAAGAGAAAAAGCTGCATTAAAACATAAAATACAAGATCCACGAATCTGTTAAAAACAGTGTCAATATCATTACAAAAATCATGCACAAAGTACCACCTGTTTGCAATCATACTAAAAAATATTTCATAATTAAGATTACTATAATGACATGATGGAATTTTACAATACTGTGTACTTTCAATATTAAACCTAAAACAAATAACAGTGCTAAATGATCCACAATACATGGATTCAACACATCCACCTGGTTAAGAGATTCATGGTAATCAGTAAAATAAGTAAAAAAAAATTAAAAAGTGATAAAAGTCTAGTTGATTTTATCCTGTTACAATGAATATTATATGATGTAATAAAATTATAAAATCTGATTACTCTCAAATCAGAATATTATAAGAACTCATAGATCTAAAAATTATTCTTGCAATTTTTTTATATTAATAATAATAATAATAATAATAAGGTTTTATTTTGCCTGGCAGAGTTAAGGCCATAGGGCCTTATCTTCCACTCAACCAGGATAAATACAAAATACATTAAAGTAATACCTACAAAAAACAAATACACTAGATACCATATATAATAGTAACGAAATGCTAGCAATAGAATATTAAAATATAAGAAAATAATGAGTCCAATAATGAAAAGAGAAAACAAAGTGAATTAAGAATTACATATACTCGTAATTGGGTGTGTGTATATAATCCTAATATAATAATATAATATACACTAAAACTGGAACCTAAAACTAAGAAATGAACAAATTTAGGCAATATATGCTAAGTGATATAAAATATTGTACAAAGTAAATTAACCTAGGTTGTGTAACGAAGATACCTCAGTAACTTAGACTTAAAAATCTGTAGACTCCGACTACCCCTGATGTCCGGCGGAAGGGAGTTCCAGGTGCGGGTCATGGCTATAGTGAACGAGGTAGAGTACAAAGATGTCTGATGGCGTGGAATTGAAAGTAGGCTGTTATTCTGAGATCGCGTGTCGCGGTTATGTTGGGAAGACAACAGTGAGAAACGGGAGACTAAATAATTAGGTGCAGATTTATTAAGTATTTGATAGAGAAGAGTTAGGGAGTGTAGTTGGCGTCTGTCCTTTAGTCGAAGCCAGGATAATTGCTCAAAATAACCTGAGACATGATCATATCGACGTATGTTGAATATATGACGGACACAAGAATTCTGAACACGTTGTAGCTTACAGGATAATTCAACACTTAGGTCGGTGAACAAGACATCACAATAGTCGAAGTGTGGCATCACTAGTGACTGTGAAACGTCTGTTTTAGTTTAGTAGGCAGGAAATTTTTTAGTCTATTTAGCGCATGCATAATAGAAAATACTTTTTTACATATACGTTTAATTTGTGTATTCCAGGTCATGTCAGAGTCAAAGTACACCCCAAGATTTTTTACTGTTTTACTGTAAGGAATAATCACGTTGTTCAAGTTCACAGGCAAAAGTTCCGTGTGGTTAATATAAGATAGTAATCTGTTTTTTCCAATCAGAATGGCTTGTGTCTTGTCTGGGTTCAAATTTAGTCCAAATTTTGCTGACCATTTACTGATCGAGATTAAGTCGTCATTGAACTTTGCAAGAGAGTCATTGATTATATCAGGCCGAAAATGTAAATATATTTGAAGGTCGTCTGCATACAGATGATGTCGGCAATGTTTTAGTACTGTGGAAATGTCATTTATATAGATTGCAAAAAGCAAGGGACTTAATACAGAGCCCTGTGGTACACCTGACCTCACGAGACGCCACGAAGAAGATAGATTGTTGTGAGAAACACATTGTTGGCGTCCTGAGAGGTATGATTGTACCCACGTGACTACTGCATTTGATAAGTGTAGTGACCTCAGTTTAGCAATTAACAGGTCTGCGTCAACGGTGTCAAAGGCTCGCGAAAAATCAAGTAGGGTTAGAGCAGTCACTTCACGTCGGTCCATGGCCTCACGAATATCTTCACTGACCTTGAGAAGGGCAGTGGAGGTACTGTGATTTGATCTGAAACCAGATTGTAATGGGTCAAGTAGATTATAAGTGTTTAGATACTCAGTCAGCTGCTTGTGGACGATGCGTTCGAGGGTTTTCGATAAAGTCGGAAGTATACTGATAGGTCTATAGTGCTTGGGGGTGTTTGGAAGATTTACTTTAGGAAGAGGTCGGATGAGAGCATTTTTCCATTGTTGCGGGAAGATGGATGTGATGAGAGAGGCGTTGTAAATATGGGTTAAGGTAGGAAGAATAACTTCGATTATTTTGTTTAGCATTAATATATTAATGCCATCCGTGCCTTCTGCTTTCGATTTATTTTGGGAGAGTGCCTTTTTTACTTGTAAGGGCGTTACATTGGAGAAAAAGAATCTTTCATGGTGTGGAGGAAGGGGTATGGTTGACAGATAATTAATAGTATTTTGTTTGGTGAGGTCATCTAGGGTATTGGTTGGTAGGGTAGTGAAATATTCGTTCAAATCATTGAGAGGGATGTTGACAGCATGGGCTTGATTTTTTTGTTTTCCTAAACCCATTGCTTTTAAGTTACTCCATAAGTCGCGTGTAGTCATAGTGGGGTCAATCAGTCTATGGCAGTGCTGGATCTTGGCGTTTCGTATCATTTGCGTAGTTTTGTTTCTTAACTGCTTATAGTTTGTCCAATTTTCGTCGGTTTTACTCCGCCGGAAAGTACGGTATGCCGCATCACGGTGAGCCATGTGTTCTCGTATGGTCGAAGATAACCAAGGGGCAGAAGGTCGTGTAATTCGTCTAGTCTTTAGTGGTGCATGTCTGTCATATAACTGGAGTATCATATCATTAAATGCTTTTAACTTTTCGTCAACAGAACGTAAATGCCAATTAGAATTTTTAGAACTCCCCATAATTAAATCACAGACTCTGACAGTAATAATGCTTCTTCAGAGTTCCAACCTACTTTTTGTTTTGGATTCTTTGAATAGGATTCAAACCAGCTTAAGGGAGCACTACCTATTCCACTCCCTGAACTCAGTTTTGGAATTACAATTTTAATGTGTGTCTTCAAATCAAGATTTTGAAAATTGGGAAATCCTTCAGAATAGCGTAGCCAGCCATGCTAAGCCATTAGCGACCGTGCCCCTCCGAGCCGCAGGGAACAAAAGAGAAACGATCGGCGCAAGGGTAAAATTTCCCGTCATATTCAAGTTGAGACAACATAATAAACCCAGCGCTATTCAGTATATTGCTCCTAAACTAATACAAATGTTCCTAACCTAACATAACCTGTCACTGACCTAGAATTTGGCTGTCACTACTTCTAGAAGCCTTATTACCCTTCCACGTCTTTCCTAAAACGTCGTTACATGGCACCCCGCGCTATGCAGAATACTGCTGCTAAACTAACATGACTGTTCCTAACCTAACATAACCCGTCACGGACCTAGAATTCTTAATGCAGAAGCTTTTTTACCTCCACATCTTGCATAAAACATCGCTACAACAGTCGTTTATCTACCGAATTCAATCGGCATGTAATCATGTTCGTAATATTGGCGACATTGTAGACTTGGTCCCACTCAGTATGGCCCGGTTATGACGGCGGTCACCTTATTCTCAAGTTTAGCGGAAATTTGTAATCTTAAAATCTTGATATTTCTAATTTTTTCTACAACCTGCATATGGTAATAAACTATAATGGTTAATATGGTTTGTTATAAATTGAATGCAGTAAATCTTTCCTATAAGGGCACATTTTATTAGCTTGAAAGCATGAAAATACGATGAGTACTGCTGTATTGGTATCTAAACCAACATAATTAGAATAAAGAACAAAGCTAAAATAACACAAATAAGCATGACAATGAGCAGAGAATGATGTGAGTAGTGTTCCGTGATATATAACGACACTAACTCCAACTTTTACTTTAATGACCTTGTCACGTAGCAAATGACTACGTGCCTAGGAAACCATTCCTAAACAAAGGAAGGGTTGGGGGACCGTAACTAATCGATATTGAACATTTTCATGATTATCGATACTGCCCTGAATTTATTTGAATTACAGAAAAAGGAGAGGTGCGCATGCGTCGACGGGGAATCGACGAGAGAGGAGTTGAACCTGAAAGACGGTTACAGAGTACGTGCCTGACTACGAGAGAGAGAAGTTGAAAAGGCAGAAGGGAGAAGACGAGACTGGGATGTGTGACAGCGGTAGAGGCGTCCTGGCATGATGGTGTGTCAGACTTTCATCTAAGGAAATTCTGAATGGGAATTTCACTGATATGACTATATGGAGATAGTCGTTAGCTGGGAAAGTACATCACGTCCGCCGGTACGAGAGACCGCTTCAGCGAACACCAGCTGTGGAGAGAAGAGTGGGTCACGACTGCTCAGTCTGGACTAAGGGAAGATGTGGACATCAGGAAGTAGATGGAAACAGTACGGGATCAGAGGATAAGATGGTCATCACCCGTTGAGTATCACATAAACATTTTCTTTTGTTTTTGGGAAATGGGAAAATTTTGAGGAATTGTTTCTAAGAAATGTGTGGCGACTAGACGCCGTAAATGAAGGATTAAGAGTAGGGTTAGAAAAATAGAGGTGTGATAAATCTAGGGTGAGGCAATAAAATACAGTAATCCAACCCGTTTCTATTTCTGGTCTAAGCTAAATATAAAAAGAGCAGTAAAGAGAGTGACCGTGGGATAGTAAAGATAAATCTCTATACTTGGGTTTCTATAAATTTTTTCCAACTTGAAATACGTGTGTTATCTATAATACGACCCTTCAGAACACGAATATAACAATAATAATAACCAGTTCCTTCCGCCCTTCCAGAAAATACCAATTTTCCATTACCGTCACACAGTTTACGCAAGAAAAGTAGGAATGTTTCAAACAAAAATAAATTATATGGAGGCAAACATTTTTTTCCCACTTGATTTACATGTGTTATCTATAACTCAACCCTTCTGAACACGAATAGAACAAAAATAATAACCAGTTCCATACGCACTAGGAGAAAATTCCGAATTTCCTTTCGTGACACACAGTTTACGCGTAAACTGTGTGACACGAATGGAAAATCGGAATTCTCTCGAAGTGCGGAAGAAACTGCTTATTATTATTGTTATATTCGTGTTCAGAAGGGTCGTATTATAGATAACACACGTATTTCAAGTTGGAAAAAATTTATCCTACACAGAATGAATTTTTCTTTGAATAGTTCCCTCTTTTCCTGCAAGAAATGTGTGGCACTAATGGAAAATCGGTATTTTCTCGAAGTGCGGTAGAAACTGCTTATTATTATTGTTATATTCGTGTTCAGAAGGGTCGTATAATAGATAACACACGTATTTCAAGTTGGAAAAAAATTTACCCTACACAGAATGAATTTTTCTTTGAATAGTTCCCTCTTTTCCTGCAAGAAATGTGTGGCACTAATGGAAAATCGGTATTTTCTCGAAGTGCGGTAGAAACTGCTTATTATTATTGTTATATTCGTGTTCAGAAGGGTCGTATAATAGATAACACACGTATTTCAAGTTGGAAAAAAATTTACCCTACACAGAATGAATTTTTCTTTGAATAGTTCCCTCTTTTCCTGCAAGAAATGTGTGGCACTAATGGAAAATCGGTATTTTCTCGAAGTGCGGTAGAAACTGCTTATTATTATTGTTATATTCGTGTTCAGAAGGGTCGTATAATAGATAACACACGTATTTCAAGTTGGAAAAAAAATTACCCTACACAGAATGAATTTTTCTTTGAATAGTTCCCTCTTTTCCTGCGAGAAATGTGTGACACTATTGGAAAATCGGTATTTTCTCGAAGTGCGGTAGAAACTGCTTATTATTATTGATATATATTCGTGTTCAGAAGGGTCGTATTATAGATAACACACGTATTTCAAGTTGGAAAAAAAATTATCCTACACAGAATTAATTTTTCTTTGAATAGTTCCCTCTTTTCCATCGAGAAATGTGTGACACTAATGGAAAATCGGTATTTTCAAGAAGTGCGGAAGGAACTGGTTATTATTATAATTATATTCGTGTTCATATGGGTCAAATTATAGATAAGACATATAACTAAGGTCGGGAAAAAATTTTCCTTCCATGTAATGAATTTTTGTTTTGTAACGGTCCTACTTTTTCTGCGTTTATTGTGTGACACTAATGGGAAATCGGTTTTTTCTCGAAGTGCGGAAGGAACTGGTTTATATTATTGTTATATTCGTGTTTAGAAGGGTCGAATTATAGATAACGCATGTAACTTAGGTCGGAAAAAAAATTTCCCTCCATGTAATGAATTTTTGTTTTGAAACGGTCCTATATTTCTGCGTTAATTGTGTGACACTAATGGAAAATCGGTATTTTCAAGAAGTGCGGAAGGAACTGGTTATTATTATAATATTATATTCCTGTTCATAAGGGTCAAATTATAGATATGACATATAACTTAGGTCGGGAAAAAAATTCTTCTATGTAATGAATTTTTATTTAAATACTTCCTACTTTTTCTGCGAAAAATGTGTGATATTAATGGAAAATCAGAATTTTCTCGAAGTGCGGAAGGAACTTATTATTATTATTGTCATATACGCGTTCAGAAGTGGTGAAATACATGCAAAAACATGTATATCATCTACAATAACATTTTTATTGCCATATAATTTATATTTCTTATATTGTTAATATTATTACTCAGAAAATTGCTTAACATTAATTTTAAATCGGAATGTATTTATTGTGAAATTCGCGTTCAGGACGATCGACTAATATAGAAAACATGTATTACATGTCAAACCAGATTTTTACTGTTATATTTATAGGTTTAATAGTTATTTATAACAATTATAATTATGAAATTAATGAAAACTATTATCTGCCCACCCAATAATTCATTCAGCTATGTATCAATCCATCCATTTATACATCCATTCATTTTTCATTCATCCTACCATCCATTCGTCCATCAATCAATCCAGTTATCTAACCAACCATCCATTAATTATTAATTGATCCATCCACTTATTACAGAAGTCATTCATCGATCCATTATTTAACTAATTCATTCACCAAGCAATCCACCCTTCATCTATCCATTAATTAATGAATTAGATACATAATTAATTAATTCATCCTCCCATCCATTGATGGATCAATTAATGCATGCATTTATCCATCCAATTAGTTAATTAATTCAACCGTCCATCCATTTATTTATATATCCATAAAGCATTTGATGGATGGTGGGTTAGGTGGGTGAAATAAATAATTTCGGATGAATGAATGGATATATTTATGGATGAATGGGTAGGTGGGCTAATTAATAAATAAATTAATGAATGAATGGATTTATTAATGGTTGGTTGGATCGATGAATGAATGAATTTATTGATGGATGCATGAGTGGATAGATGGGTGGATGAATGAATGAATGAATGTATGGATAATTAAATGGTGGAATACATGAATTAATTAAGGGACGAAGGACTGGATGGATGTATGGATGATTGAACAGATGGGTGGATGAATGGTTGGGTGGATGAATTAATAGACAATGGATGGATTAATAATTTTAGTTAAAAATGAAAATTAATTATCTCATTGTTAATAATTGGATGGTTGGAAAAATAATTTATGGATGAATGGATAATTCGATGGATGGATAGATTTATTGATGTCTGAATTGATGGATGGGTGGGTGGTAGGTTTGTTGGATTAATTAGGGGATGAATGGATGGACTGTTATTAATTATTTAGTAAATATATTGATGGATGAACGAAAGGATGAATGGATGGGTGGATTCACGGATGAATTAATTGATCAATTAATGGATGGGTGGATTGGTTAATCAATGAACTAATCAATGGATGGATGAATAGATTAATGCAAAATTTAATTTACATACGGATTTGATGGATGAATGTACCATCCAACCAGCCATTCATCTATCAATCAAGCCAACCACCCCTATAACCAAACATTCATCCGTCCATTAATTAATTTATTATATAAATAATTCATTTAACTATTTCATCCACCCATCGATCCAAACATTCAGCTATCCATTAATAAATCCATGCATCCATTTATCCACCCACTCATCCTTTTCATTAAATAATTCAACAATACACCCATAGATTCATCCATCCATCAGTCTATGAATGGATGGTGGAAATAATTTATTAACTAGTAACTGGATGGATGGATGAATTTAAATATTTATTTATGGTTGAATGGATGAATGAATGTACGGATGAATTAATGGATGAACGGATGGATAAATGAATGGATGGAAGAATGTTTCATACCAAATTAAGATTATTATTTTTTTATGAAAGGACAATGTTGAAGACAAGTATTTTAGAAAACAACAACAACAACAATAATAATAATAATAATAATAATAATAATAATAATAATAATAACAACAATGTGAAGAAAGAAATTGAGTAATATTTAAAATGTTTCTCTGTTAGCTCTTCATGAAACATGAAGCAAAACAGCAATTAAACAATGCTTTTTCTAATATCAAGCTTCAATTCGAATTTGTCTTAGTTTAATAGTGGTAGTAGTAGCCCTACCGGATCGCGCAAACGTCTCCTGGAGATCCTTTAGGGGGATATCTGCGGCGAATTTATTTCCGGGGTGCGCCAGTCCCCTACCTCACATTTAAACCTAAGTACAACACAAGCACCCAGTCACGAACCAGGGAAAGAGATTTTTCACTGCTGAATCGAACCCGGGCCGCCGGGTGGAAGGCAAGCGTGCTACCGACTAACACAAGGCGGGGGGACACTTTAATGTTAATTGATCACGAATTAATATTTGAAAAAGTTTCCTTATTCTACTTCATTAAAACACGAAGGAAATATGAGTTATTACATAAAATACTCGAACACGGTTTCTCTCCATGTATTACATAAAATTAAGCTTCCGTTCGAATTTGCGTAACCCCAGCGCTCTTATTTTAATATAACTTGTCATTGAGGAAGTTCCTATTGTTTTCCCGACCGGAAATTATACGAAACGAAAGCTTCCATTCTAACTTGTGTAAATGCAGTGTGATACTAGCTGTCAGGTTGGTACTGCTCCAAAGTCAGATGTGGGTTTAATCATCAAATAGCCGTGGTAGAGAATACTATGATTTTATATGGGGAAAATCACGACTTTAATTACTGTTTTTTGAAGCCTTCGTGGCAAGTACAAAGGTGTGTGACGTGTCAAAAAATTCTGTGAACATTCCTGAACGATTAGAGTGGTTTTTCACATCGATAAAAAAATTGGTTTTCATGAAAATCGAAAACTTAGTTCAAGTGCACTTATACCTGATTTTATATGGGGGAAATCACGACTTTAATTACTGTTTTTTGAAGCCTTCGTGGCAAGTACAAAGGTGTGTGACGTGTCAAAAAATTCTGTGAAAATTGCTGAACGATTAGAGTGGTTTTTCACATCGATAAAAAAATTGGTTTTCATGAAAATCGAAAACTTAGTTCAAGTGCACTTATCCCCGGAGTTTTACTGTGTTCACACAGATCTGTATTCTCAGTCTTAATGGGCTCAGGAATGTTCTTACGATCTTCTGTAAACAGAAGTACTTCGTGAAATGTTTCTGGAATTTCACAGGACGATGTCGATGTCTCTAACTTCGAAACTGTTACAACATCTGGGTCTATATCCGCAAACTTGAAGGTTTTGGTTATATCCTCACACTTGAAGGTTTTGGTTATATCCTCACACTCATCGGTATATTGGTGTTCCACACATTGTGATTGGAAGTCTTCTTGTTTTATTTCTGTTCCATCGTATTTTAATGTTGTCGCAGTCTCCATTATGTGACGTGGTGACCTACATACAGGACAGAATTTGTTTGTTTGTTTGTTTGTTTATTATTAGCCAGTTGTACAAGGTGTACAAGGCTAAGAAAAATGATGGATACATAAGTTTACAAAGATACAATAAGTTTACAAAGATACAAATAACTATGACAAACCCACAAACATCAACAGTAACGCGGACAAAGATTAAAATTTCGTATTGTAAATCGTAGTTACCTGGAGAGTGTTAACTCGTGTGTTATGGAGCAACTAAAGGTTGCAAATCAGTTGAGCAATTTTGATTGCCACAACGGTCAAACAACAACTGATTGCAACCTAATTACAGAAGACAAGATCAGCAAATTCAGCAATATAAAAGTGTGGGATTAGGATATGGAAGAGTTGAGTCTGGTCAGTGTGGTGTTGCCCTAATCCTCACCACCTGGACCTGTGTTGCTGTTGTGGTGTGCACCCCTGCAGGAGTCTACATAAACCGAGGTAAATAAATTCATGTTATAGTGTATGACTGTGTACTCATTTAATAGGATCACCCTAACATATTTGGTGGAGGCGAAAGGACGATACCCTACATAGGTACCTCGAGCTCGCATTTTTAATTTTATAATTAAAAGCCCCAATAGCATTACCAATAATACTAAATGAAATTAGAAAAGTATTTATCGGATAAATTAAGTAACAAAAAAAAAAAAAGTTTGTGAAATATAATGAATTAATGAACACAGACGGAATTTACACTTTTCTGGCAGACAAATTTAGAATTATCTAAGTTAGATGTACTACAGGGCAGCAGTAAAGCTGACAATGTAGAAGTGAAAACAGCTGATACTAACTCAGCTCCTGCGTAAACATTGAACAAAATAGCCTTGTAAGCATGAACGAGCAAGGAAGTGATTTGTCACCTGCTAGGTTCGGGGGTAATCATTCAGAAGACATAGTAACTTACATAGAGTCATTTGATAGAATTGCGAGGGCAAATCAATGGAACGAACAAACGCAGGCATGCAAGTTACCAGTATATTTAGATGGGGCAGCGTTAGCTTGTATAGAAGAACTAGAGGCAGAGTTAAGCCCAGGCCAGCCAACTATCCAACAGATCAAGGCAGCGTTGAAAGCTTCATTTGGGTATTTAGATGAGGAAGGTAAAGTTTTAAATTTAATAGAGAAGAGGAAGCAGGGGATCAATGAGACAGCTACCGCCTACATATTAGATATATTAAAACTATGTAGGAGATTAAACAATGCCATGCCGGAAAAAGAGAAATTAAAATATATTATACGGGGTTTGAGGGGTAGTTTGCAAGACAGACTTGTGCCTTTGGATAATTCAACGCTAGAAAAATTGAGGGGAAACCTCCTAAGAATAGAATCAAATAGTCTGTGGTTAGAGAAAACTATTGAAGAGACCACAAACCCAAATGTCAGAACAGTGGAAAAAGAAGACGGAGATAGCATTCAAACACTCGCGGATAAGGTAGCAGAATTGGCAATCAATAGAGTAATGGAAACTACCAAGGCAAAAACGCCGGATTGCTGCCAATGCATGCAGAACGGGCAGAATAACCGAGGATATGTAGAATACAATAGAATACAAAGAAATCCTCAAAATACAAGAAGAGGTAATCAAAGTAATCAAAATCCCGCTAATGGTAGACGAATGGACCGAAGCTGTTCAGGGAGACCAATTTGTGATTATTGTGGGAAAATAGGGCATCACAGAACTGCATGCTGGGTTTTAAACGAGAGACGGGGGGCACCAAAACACACAATTTTAAGGCGTGTCCCAGAAGAAAAATGTCAAACATACAAAGAAAGTCAAGCAAATTCGGTAGAACAAATACCAATAATCGAAACAGAAAGGGGTGAAAAATTTCGAAAAGTTCATAGTAAGAAAGATGGAAATTGTCTATTTCGAAGCGTTGCTTTAAAAATCTACGGAAACCAGGACAGCCATGATAAAGTACGACAAAAAACTGTGAATTATGTTGTAAATCGGTGGCAAGAATTTAAACACATAGCAAGTGACGGAAACGAGAAATTTTTCACATCGATGCACGAATACTCTGATTACATGCGACGATCTAATGTATATGGGACGGCAGTCGAATTAAAGGCAATTAGTGAGGCATTTAATATGAACGTTATAACATATATATGACGGGAAGCTTGTAAAGCCAATTTTGAACCTAGGAGACGGAGTATCAAGTGGCAAAGTTGACCTTCTATTTACAGGCCCTGCAAATAGTGGACATTATGACTTATTAGTTCCAGTAACATACCCACAAATCACACAAGAGAATACAATGAAGCGTCATCTCGAAAGTGAAATCTGCCTCTGGTGTTTATATTCAGGTCACAGATTAAATGCGTGCCCAATGGTAAGGAAAGTATGGGTGCCAAAATTAATAAGGAGGCTGGCGCAATTGAAAAGGAGGAAAATACTAAAATTTAGTAATCCCCATGACATTCGGCAGAAAAGACAAAACTTTAATAAAAACATACATCAAAACAGGGATAAACAAATTAATACCAATAATGGAATACTAGAGATAAAAATGCAGACATCTAGTCCTTTAAATATTGCAATGGAAATATTCGGCAAGCCAATTAAGGGTATTCTAGACACCGGTGCATCGGCCTCACTTATTAAAGCAGAAATAGTACCAAAAAAGTTCATTAGGAAGTCAAAACAGGATGTAGTGTTACATACAGCTAATGATGGAAAACTCCGTGTAGCAGGAAAGGTCATGGTAAATATGAAATTAGGGAAAGCATGTATAAGACATCCAATGTGGGTGGTATCGGATTTAGCAAACGATTGTCTGTTGGGTAATGATTTCAGTCACCGATTCAATGCCCAAATTAATTTTGAGGATAGAAATGTTAAATTCCAAGTTCACAACGAACAAGTTAAAATAAAATTTGAGAAACAAGAAAGCCAGGAAAACTACCCATTCCTTGAGATGCAGGTTGAGCAGCTGAAGGTAGAAACCCCAACAATAAGGGTTGCACAAGAAGTCGAAGTGCTGGCCCGTACAATGCAAAAAGTTAAAGTGAATATTAAGGGTAATATGGAAACAAACGAAGGACTTTTCACGCAAGATTTAGCGTTAGAACAGAAATATAATATTATTATTCCTGAAGCCTTAGTCTCAAATACAACTGAATGGATTTTCTTAATAAATGAATCGAATAGAAATCACACTCTATTTAAGAATGCCAAACTAGGGACAGTAGCTGAGATTAGGGATATAAAGCAGGACAAAGCTAACACAGAAGAATATATTTACAAAACACAAGTAGTAACAGGTTCCCCAAATATAGATAAAATTGATGTGAATCCACAACTAGAGCATTCACATAAGCAAGCTATTTCCGACCTGTTAAATGAATATAATGACCGCTTTGCATCTGGTATAGACGACCTTGAAGTAACAGACGTATGTGAGATGCGCATACACTTAAAAGATGACATCCCAGTTCATCAACCCCCATACAGAGTAAGTCCCAAGGACAGGGAAGTAATAATTACAGAAATAGATAGATTATTGAAAGCACAGATCATAGAACCTGCCATAAGTAGCTATGCTGCACCTATTCTTATAGTACCTAAAAAAGGAGGAGGAAAAAGACTTGTAACCGACTATAGGAAACTTAACAATCTCATTGTAGACCAGAAATACCCTCTTCCTCGCATAGACAGTATTTTAGACGCTCTAAGAGACGCTAAGTATTTTCATTGTTTAGATATGTATAGTGGTTATTACGCTATTCCAATTGCAGAGAAGGACAGACATAAAACAGCATTCATAACGGAAAATGGATTGTTCCAGTACAGGGTCACCCCATTCGGGTTAAAGTCAAGCCCTGCAGTGTACTGTCGAATGATAGATTTAGTATTAAGTGGCTTAAAATGGCACACAGTGCTATCTTATGTTGATGATCTTATTATTCCCTATAGATCAGTAGAGGAAGGCATTGAAAAAACAAGAAAAGTTTTAAACAGGTTAAGAGAAGCTAAATTAAAACTAAATTCTAATAAATGTCATTTTGGTTACGAAGAAATATCTGTTTTAGGTCATGTGGTAAATGCACAAGGTATTTTACCATCACCAGAAAAATATGAAGCAGTAAAAAGTTGGGAAAACCCCAAAAACATAAAAGAATTAAGAGGAATCATTGGTTTAGCGTCATATTTTAGGAAATTTATACCAGAGTTTGCACAGATATCGGCGCCATTAATGAATCTCCAAAAGAAAGGTGTTAAATTCGAATGGAAGGAAAAACACCAAAAATCCCTCGAGATACTCCAAGAAAAATTAACAAATCCACCTTTACTAGCTCATTTTAGGGAAAATGCTGAAACTACACTAGCAGTGGACGCGTCACAAATTGCGCTAGGAGCGTGTTTGCTACAAAAGGGCGACGATGGATTAAATCACCCTGTAGTGTATATAAGCCGTAAATTAACAGAAGCCGAATCGAGGTATCCAACAACTCACCGCGAGTTAATGGCCCTTACATGGAGCTGTGTAAAACTTAGACATTATTTAATAGGCATACATTTTACAGTGCTCACAGATCATGCATCTTTACAACATTGGAAAAGCTTCGATAATTCTGCACCTAGAGTTAATAAATACATAATGAGGTTGTGCGAATTTGATTTTACAGTGAAATACAAGAGAGGCAAGACACATTTAGACGCAGATTCATTATCAAGGATGCCACAGGTCCCAGTTACAGACGAACCATTAGATGAATTTATTGAATTACCGACGTATTCAGTCAGGGCTGTTGATATGGTTAGAGAGCAAAGTAAAGACACTGAATTACAGCTCATAAAACAAGCCATAGAAAATCCCCAAAATACAGAGAGTAAATATGCGAAATTATCAAGACGATATTTATTGGAAGATGGAATATTATATGCAAAAAATTTTAATGATTATAGACAAACAAAATTATTAGTGGTACCAAAGCAATTGCGAGAAGAAATACTAGAGTCATATCATTCAGATACCATAGGAGGAGGACATTTCGGAAGATTTAAAACTGTGAACAAAATTAAAGAAAAATACTTCTGGGAGGGGATGTACACGGACATTGACAAGTATATTAAATCTTGTCATGGATGCCAGGCTAGAAAGCGTCCACCTGGTAAACCCCCTGGCTGCCTGCAGCCGTTACCAGTAGATAAAATAGCAGACAGAGTAGGAATAGATTTTCTGGGCCCATTTAAGAAAACAGCTAGTGGAAATAAGTATATCATAGTAGCAGTAGAATATCTAACCAAATATATGATTGCAAAGCCAGTACCAGATGCCACGGCACAAGAGGCCGCAAATTTTTTAAGGTCAGTTATTTGCAGGCTGGGATGTTTTCGGGAATTACTTTCAGACAGAGGACTGCATTTCAAAAATGCAATGATTAAAGAGTTGGCGTTAAGAATGGGAATTAAGCCAATATATACCACAAGTTATTCCCCAAGCACGAATGGGCTAACGGAATCATTAAACAAAGTGATTGCCAATTTTTTAGCCATGTTCACAAATAAGGATCAAACAGATTGGGATTTATATGTAGAGTTAGCTGCTTTCAGTTATAATGTAAGTAAATCAAAGTCTACGGAGTATAGCCCATTCTACCTACTACATGGGTATAGTGCTAATTTACCACCAGATGTTTCAATCTTAAAAACCGAGAAAAATCAGGAACCAGTGCTCCAACGGATTAAAAACTTAAATAAAGATAGAGAGAAGGCAAGCGACAACATTAGGAGAGCACAAAAGGAACAGAAGAAAAACTATGATAGAGTCCATAGACCAGTATCATTTCATGAAGGTCAACTTGTGCTAATATGGGTTCCCAAAAATGAAAAAGGAAAAAGCAAAAAATTAACCAATAACTGGTGGGGCCTGTTTAGGATAATTAAGAAAGTAAGCAATCTTAATTACATAGTCCGAATAAAATCACGGGGGAAATGGATTGAAGACACCATTCACGTGAGAAGAATGAAACCATTTTATGGTAGGAGACCTAACGATTGCTATTAGTACTAGCAATAAAAGTAAATTGAAGTTTCTTCGCTCCCCAGCATGAATTATTAGGTACAATATGAAACTTTTAACACTGTATATATTGTGTATATAATAAGTAGGCCTATAATGTATTTTTTTAATAAACTTGCCATCAAGCAATCGGGTCTTTATGCTAGCATGAGAAACAGTTAGTTACAATGGGTGCATTTTTTGATGAAGTCATGTTGAAATCAAGTGTGTTAAAACGCAACGTCTGGAAAAATCAGCTGACAAACAATTTGCTGATTGTAACATTACATAAGAAGCAGATGACTTAAGTTATTGTTTATTGTTTATTGTTTACTGTTTGTTTGTGTTAGCATTACATACATTATTGCATGTCATTATTTACATTATTTACATGTGTACAAGTAAAAACAAATACCAACAGAAATACTAGTTTTAATTGAGCATTTAAAATGCAAGGTAAGCGCCTAGTACGCTTGAATTATGTCATAGTCAGCATTCTTTATGATTGCTGGATTAATTTTCTCCATTCAATATAGGAAGAAGGTCAGGTCATTTTATGTAATTATTATTGCAATAGTCAATAATATATATTACATGTGTTAAAAAAAAGGGGGTTATATATAATATATATATACAATAAGACATACGGAAAACATATTATAGTCCACAATTATTAAAGAATGTCTTAATAATTTAATAATATGACTTTTCTCTGTTTCAGGTGAAAAAAAAAAATATGTGTAAATCATTTAAATCATATACAGTGAATTCTCGATAAATCGGACCTCAGTATGCCGGACTTCGGATAACTCGGACAGATTCTTGGCGATCGAGACCCAGATCTATAGCAATTCTACGGCCACTTCAGAACTGCAAGAGAAGTAATTATTCAAAAGCAACAGAAAAAAATGTGTACACAGAAGGACATTTACAGTTTAGTATTGGTTAATGGACTCCTCTAGGAAAACAAAAACAATGAAAAACTTTGTTGCTGGTTGAAAAAGTAGTTTCTTTCGGCCTAAATCTTCTCAGAAAAATATGCTCACAGTGCCACATCAATCATAATTTTGTACTAATAATGTAACAGTATGTATTTCAGACTCTGACTAGAAATTTCAAAATAGAACTGTAGTGTTATTCTATTTTGTTCCAATTGTAAGTGTTAATATTATGTTCTGCCTCATACGTTTTGTTATTCCAACTTAAACACGAAATTTCATTACTTAAATACCCTTTCCTAATTTACTCTCCATAAGCCGGATATTTCATAACTAGGACAGAGCCCATGTTAGTCCGGTTTATCGAGAGTTCACTGTAATTACTTTTTTTCACAATGATTTCACAGAAGCAGCTCGAGAAGAAAAATATATACACTTAAATAATACATTCAAGAATGCATGCAAAACAAATAGAAAAAAATTGGTAATGTAGGCCTACATAAATAATTATGACGGTAAAAAGAAATATACTCATGTGCACAAAAAGGGGCCCCGAAGAAAGAAAGAAAGAAAGAAAGAAAGAAAAAGGTTAACCATCCCTCAATACCATTATACCCACCCTTCCCACTTAAAGATTGTACATTTATAACTAGATAAATTTTAAAAGAAGTATCAATGTATTTTTATGTGTGTAAGAAATGTTATTATGTATTTTAAGGTTTTTAATGTTCTATTTAACATCAAATATCAATTCATTGTATGGAGATTAGTACGTACACTTCTTAATTTTTAACATTTCGGTAGAAGTGGAAAGAAAAACTCAAAATTCTTATAGAACAGAATTTTTTAATATTTTGAATTTTGTTTAAAGACAGTTTTTATTTAAAAAAAAGGTATTTATACACAAACTATGAATTATAAAGAACATTTAATGTTTAATTTTGTTATATTGAGATAACAATGTATTTCAAGTTCTATAATAATTTTCTGTTCGAAATAATTTCTAATGATGCACATTTTTTTCTGTTAACTGTGTATCACTATTTTGTGAATGAATACTGACACAATATTGCATTCACTTAATTTTCTCATATAAAAATGTATGTTTAAATAATAGGTGCAGATTATATTTATAAGAACTGTTATACTAAGTGACAGTTCATTGAAACAATTTTACCTGATTGATGTTATAGATATTATGTCTTATGTTTTAAATTACAGAAACATTATTCGTATTGTTAATAGGCTAATGTGCACTTAAAAACAAATTAATTTATTAAGAAAAAAGAGTTTACCAAAATGAAAAGACAAATATTTCAATTTGCTTGTTGAATATGTGCACATATTTTAAACAGAAATTAGAGGGTTAAAAAAGATTTAAGTAAGGAAGAACATACAAAAATATGTAATAGAAAATTATGCAACTGTGGTTAATGATCTGTAGCTTGTGACAACAGGTATATGTACTGGATGTAAATTGCAGAGTGGTGCACATTCAGCAGAAACCATCCTACTCCTCTCAACCACAACCCGTTAACCTTGCAGACTATTGCACTGACCGACATCGCTCTGTTATCAATCCCACCGCAGAAAATACTCGCTGTAGTTCATAGCTGATACTGTACAACACGTATCTTCATAAAATATGGACCACATGAACCTAGGACCAAGGACCAAGGACCAAGGTACCTACAGTCACATACACCATGAAGGAGGGAAGGGTGTTATGGAGCAACTAAAGGTTGCAAATCAGTTGAGCAATTTTGATTGCCACAACGGTCAAACAACAACTGATTGCAACCTAATTACAGAAGACAAGATCAGCAAATTCAGCAATATAAAAGTGTGGGATTAGGATATGGAAGAGTTGAGTCTGGTCAGTGTGGTGTTGCCCTAATCCTCACCACCTGGACCTGTGTTGCTGTTGTGGTGTGCACCCCTGCAGGAGTCTACATAAACCGAGGTAAATAAATTCATGTTATAGTGTATGACTGTGTACTCATTTAATAGGATCACCCTAACACGTGTATCTCATAGCCCGTGACTGGCGGCAATATTCAAAACGATATTATGGTGATGGTATTGCAGTTTATTTTCTTCTTTTTCCTTCTAATAAAACAGCTGACTGACACAGGATGAAATAGTGAGAATGGGTCATGGTAAGTAAACATTCCATCCAGCATTTGCTTATACGACTATGGAAACCATTGAAAACACAAATCAAATTTGTAGTCCACGGGATTTGAACTCGGGACCTCAACGTATGAGAGTCTTAGAGGTTACCATCTCGGCCACCTCTCTCATTCCTAAATATATTGCTTTCTGATGTATTCAATATTTTAATTATAAGAAATAAATCCTGTGTTAACAGTCTAAATTACCAATAGGAAATATATCCCTTTTCAGAGATCTTGCCAACATCCACGTATTGGAAAATACAACTATTGGAAGTTCCCCCTTCTGAAGATAGGCTTCTGCACCCACAACAAAACAAAGCTTTTCACTCTGGAATGAAACTATACAACAGTTTACCAAATCAACTGAAATTATACAACAAATACGTAGTTTTAGAACCTCTACTGCTTTTATTCCGTTCAGAAATAACCAGGAACCACAGAATTCAACAACCACCACTTCTGTACAGAAAAATGATTCTACTGGACATTTACAAAGTCTTAGTTAAGTTTAATTATAATTTGTTTATAAGTCTTTGCGTGTCTAATCTCAATTGTACTTTCTACATTAATGATGTTAAAAAACTAAACTCCTTGGCACTACATCCCTGAAGGGACAAGGCCTACCACCGACCGCTGCGTCATCTACCACAGGCAGATGGCAGGATTGGGGCGATACGATGTTACTGGACCAATATATTATTATTATTTCAATTATTATTGTATTTTATCACCCTCATCGTCATCAAAAGTTGTCCAAGAGTTTGGCAGGCACAAATAGAGACTAACCAGACAGAGCGCGATAAAAGCGTGCGTTGCGTTCTATACGTTACAAGCGGCTTACGCGTTTCCCGCTTTTGCAGTCAAATGAATGATCATTCTATTCGATGGCCACACAGACAATCGCGCGTCATAAGAGTGCGATACGAGAATCGCTTTACTCGCCAGAAAGTCAAAGTAGTTTGATATTTTATCGCTTAACACGCTTCATCAGTCGAGAGTTGCTGCAATACTTCGGCAACCCACGCGGAACATGCACCTGCATAAACAAACCTAAGAAAACAAACAAGGGTGTTCATAGAGCAGGGCATTTAAATCACAGCCAAATCAGCGAAAAAGAGGATACACAATTCTATCTCGCTGAAGTTTTAAAACATAATACTTTCTTTGTTTTTTTTATTTCAAAATCCGAATAATTGCTAGTAGTTCACTTGAAAAGGGAAGCAGCAATGAAAGTATTCTTACATATATAAATTCGAAATTAGGCTTCAATTTCAGGAAGTCTAAGTACAAAAAGTACAAATCGTGAAAACCAGGATAAAAAAGTAAAACACACATGGAGAAAACTGGGAACAAACCCAAGTTTTGAATGAGTGGAGAAAATAATAGAACGTGAAACAAACCCATCAATCATCAAATTTCAACAGTACAATATAAACGAGATAAAAAAGTTTCGTAATATGCAAGAAGTTTAGAAGTTTATAATAATAATCACTACCAAATAATGCAAGTATTTAAGTGAAGTAATATTATAAATGAAATTATTTATTTCCATAATATTTTAGGATTAAATTAGTTTAACGAAAATTCACTATAGCATAACTACAACATTAAATATAATTAGTATTTTTAAAATGTGATGTGAAACATTCATATAACTCCCTCTACCCTTAACGTAGCCTATTCCAGTGTAGAGTACACGGCTGAATTGCAGTGGTGCGCATTCACTTGTATCAGCCTCGTTTCCAAGTCGAATTATTCGCCAGGCAAGACCAAAAAATCCAAGTCTATGTATAAAATGAATGAGTTATAACTAGCTAGCCTTCAGATAATTTATTTTGGAGAAGTTTTTCAAAAAAAAGTTTTAGCACTTAGTATAATAGGCCTATATTATAGTAGGCCTACAAATGAGCCTATAAAATCGTTAAACCTATTTCGAGAAAATTAATAAAAATGAAATTTTCTTCAAATAAAGTGCTAGTTATAATGAAAAGAAAGTCGATGCTGTAGGCCTACGTCGTCGTTTAGTAAGGAACACGTGCACCATGTTTTGATCCTCTTTTTATTTCCTGATAATGCACATTGCTCCTATTTACAGCCATCTATTATTCCGCCACGATAGGTGTTTGTTCCTTGTGAATTAAAATGTGCAATTTAACGTTTTAAAATAAAAACTCACCTGAGAGTTACAACTAATCTTTCCTCTGGTAAAATAGATCTTCTGCAATTCAGTTCCTTCTTTTCCAGTTTCTTCTCAATCGCCTTCAAAATCTGCTTGAATGTGCTTTTCGACATCCGACAGTTCTCATAAAACTTTTCCGGATACTCACATACATTTTGAAATAAGGTATGGTATTTCCCATATTCCAGTCTTTGTCTGTTAATTTTATGAACCCACTCTCTCTTTCTCTCTGGTATGTCATCTAGTTTCCACGACAAATTCTCACTAAGCAAGAATAATTTAGGTGCTCTATTTGATAGCGCCATTCTACTGTAGCAGCGTGCGAGATTCCAACACGCTTCTTCTGTCTGGCCAGTATCGCTCATCGTTCAACTCGCTTCAAACGTATCGCAAAAACAGCTTCTCGCTAAAACGTATCGCACTACTTTATCGCTTTCTGTCTGGCCGTAGACTAATACTACTTTTGCATTTCTTTGATTAGCTTCAACTAAAAATGTTTAGTATGCAGCAGAAGTTACAAAATTAACTCTAGACTAATTAGTTCGAATACAATCCCTAGTAGCACAGATCGTTGGGCCAATGTTGGGAAATGATCGCCATGTTTCGTTGGCTAACGGTTAGGAATGTCCGTCGGGGTTCCGTTGGCAAAGTGCATTTTACCCAACCAATTGCCAACTGTAGCCAACCAATATCCAACAAAATCCCAACAGTTGGGAATGTTCGTTGGCGATCTGTTGGGCCATCATTGTAATGCCAACAGAATGCCAACTGTTGCCATCCGAATTCCAACATAATTCCATCCATAAGCCAACCAAAATCCAACGATTTCCCTACATTCCTCCATTGGGTTCTGCTTTTTGCCTTGGTTTCATGTTTATTTTGTCAAAATTAGGTAGTTGATAAAATATTTACCCCAGCAACTGCAATTTAAGAATGACTTATAAATCCATGCAAATCTTTCGCACTTCACCCCTTTTGATAATAGTCCAAGAAAACCAAGTATTTAGCTAACTAATAAATTCACTCATACAGATTCACAAAACACAGTATACAGTTCATATGTTGCTCTTAATTCAACCGTATACTGTATTTTGTGAATGTATAAGAATGAATTTATTAGTTAGCTAAATGCCTAGTTTTCCTGGGCACCTATCAAAAGGGGCGAAGTGCGAAAGATTTGCATGGACTTGCTAATCATTCTTAAATTGCAGTTGCTGAGGAAAATATTTTATCAACTACCTAATTATGATAAAATAAACATGAAACCAAGACAAAAAGCAGAACCTAATGGAGGAATATAGGGAAATCATTGGATTTGGATGGCTTATTGATGGTTATACATTGCTTTCACTGTACGACTTGGCCGGCAATCGCACGGGCCGCTCCGTCACAGATAAACCGCATGCGGGGCCAGGCGCATGACATATCACGGTACTCCCGGCGAATCGTATATATTTCCGTAATTGTAATCACAATAAAATATGAAAATATAAAATAAAAATACAAACTTGCCTTATCACAGGAGATGTTGGAAATGCTGTCCTTCTGCATCATTACATCTACGGCACCTTTTGAGGAAATTGCTATTCACACGCAGTAGTTCTAATGTATAATTATGTCGTGGCATTTTTAAAACACTTCAAGCAAAACTAAAAACTACTTTAACCATAAAAAAACACAAACACTGCTGTAATAATTATTCACGTGTGAACGCAATCAGATCACAAGCTAGACTTCAGCGGTGAGACGAGGCATCACTTGGGCGCTTGATGCATGAGTCACGGATAGTCGGCCCGTGCGATTGCCGGCCAAGTCGTACAGTGAAAGCACTGTAATACTAATGGTCGAGAACTTCATCCCATGAGGGGTTAAGGCCTACTACCCATGTTGCATCTTCTTCCTCCATTCTTCTACATTGGCAGATGGTGGTCTTCATGACTGAAGCCGCTATTTCTTTATCAAGTGGCTCCTCGTCTTCATGAGGCTATGTGCACCCTGGTCCAGAATTCTATATCTCAGAAAAATGGTGATACATGGTATAACATAAGGAAAGAATCTTGGCTATAGGCTAAATAAAATTCAGAGAAATGAATAATGAATAGTTTATTGTTATTGCTGCTTTACAAGTTATGGATAAGTCAGATATATATATTATGAACTACATAACATATATTAATAAACTTCATTTTTATGTAATGTGAGAATAGTTGATTTATGTAAGTTGATCTTTCCACCTTATGCCCTCAATATAGTCTAGGAAATCCAAGAATGTTACCATTAACGTTTACAATATTATATGGTGTTAATCTTTATATTCTCATATAAGTAACAATGTGCAATCTTTTAGCCTACTGTGATTAGTTAATTTGTTATACAGCTGTCTTGTGACCAGTTATAGCATCACCATTATTAGGCCTATACGTTAGAAATATAATCAACTCTATCAAGTAACTTCCATTCTCTTTGCCTGTATAATTTAAAAACATAGTTCATAACAGGGTTAAAAGGCGTATTTACATTATGTTTGAAAAACAGTCTAATCTGATTAGCTTAACATGTAAGAGCTTTATTTCTAAAATGCTGTTCCATCTATTTATATGCACTTAGATTAGCTTATTCATTATCAAATAATATTTAAAAGACTTCAATATAGGCTTAAAAAAGCTTTAAAAATTTGTGTAAAATCTCTTCAAAATTCATAATAATTCTATTTATTATATTCTTAATTTACATTCAATTACAATTTTGATTGTAAGATGCAGTTTGTAACATAATCTGAGTGTGTTTGAAAACAGGCTGCTTAGGAAAATATTTGGGCGTATGGGAGAGATGAAAATGGGGACTGGAGGAAACTGCATAACGACGAGCTTCATAATCTGTACTCGCCACCAGATATAGTAAGGGAAATTAAATCACAGGGAATGAAATGGGCTAAACATGTTGTGCGTATGGGGGGGGAAAGACATCTAAAAAATGCTGAGTGGGAGACCCACTTGGAAGACTTAGACGTAGGTGGAAAGAAAATATTAGGATGTAGATTTAAGGGAAATAGGATTTGTGGGGGATAGTAGGATGGAATTAGTACAGAATTGGGTTGAATGCCAGGTGCAAGGGTATTTTATTTTTATTGTGAAATATTAGGTGACATGCCAATCGCAATTACGCATTACCGGCGTTGAGCAGCGGCTACAGCCATGACGGCATGACCTGCAGGGAAGCGTGGCAGGTGGCATTCGGGAAGCAGCCAGGCGAGTGGGGCACAAAGTTCCATTATTCCCATTTTATTCCATAATCTAGTAATATTTTACTTTTACTGACTGATGTTAAGATCATTTCATTTTAAATTGAATTCTACAAACTGTAGCCTATTGGGGTTATAACCAAAATTGTGACTGAATGTAGGCCTAAATTAAGAATAGAACAGATAGAAGAAATCTGAAGAGATTTTACATGATTTGGTAAAGATGTTTTAAATTACCTAATCTATTAAGTGCACATATAGGCCATTAGGGATAGATGAAACAATTTGATGGAAAAGGATTCTAGCAATCAAGTTAAGCTAATCAGATTTGACTGTTATTCAAACATAATGTAAATGCATTTTTTAACCCTGTCATGAACTATGTTTTTAAATTATAGAGGTTGAGTTGATTATATAACTAACGTAGGCTTACAGCTCTATCCACAATGTGCAGTTGGCAGTCTGTAGTTGATAGTCAAAGTAAAGTATGGTGAGTAATGTACGCCATTCACAAAGTACAGTTGCAGTCAGCAGTCGAGAAATTCATCTTCGACTACCGACTGCAAGTTACATATTACGAGATTGAAAATTATTTACTAGTGCAAAGAAATAGATTAGGTTACTATGAAATGCAAGATGTGTTTATTATAGCCTAGATATTGTGCGTTATAAATCGATTCCTTCCCATTATTTGTACTGTAAAATGTTTCCCTAACCTCAATGTTGGCTCAACTTACTGGCAACATTCCCTGGATTTCTTAGACTATATAATGAGGGCATAACGTGGAAAGACTTACATAAATTTATATAACATGCGTTTACATGAAATACTAAGGCCTACGGTAACATGCACGGTATAATAAATCGAAATACTTGATTCTGACACATAACTGCATGCTCCATATATGCAGGTTTGAAATCTTGAAAATCCCAATTGAGCTTGCGAACTGTTCCAATTTAGTTGCTTATGCTCCTTCTCTGCTTTGATTTCCTTCTGCCTTGATTTCAGTAAATCATCTGAAACAAAAACAGGTACCTCTTCAATTATAATGTAAATTTCGAATAGCCTATAAATGATAGGCCTATTTATTTTTAGAGGCTGTATTTCATGCAACACTCATAATACAGTATTGTGTAAAAATGATAACGTTATATATTCAGAGAACAATCAAAGGGCTTACCTAATATTATGTATGAAATATGAATGAGAATCAAAACAGTTAACTTCTGTACATATCAAGATGGCGAATGAGGAATGACCGTTGACCGTTGACGGCCTGTGCCGAGACCTACGAACACGCCCGGAAATTGCCGAAGACTGGTGAGAAGATAAATGCGATCATATTCCAAGGTTGGCCCACAATCATAAGCCCAACGGTAGGGCGGTAGGTAACGCCAACCAAAAAATGAATGGGCCCAAAGGAGGAAATTACAACGAACCTTTTCCCAACATATCCCTACCATGCCAACCAAATCTCTCGATTGGGCCAACGAAGTGTGCTACTAGGGATGCTAATCTGTGCTAATCTTAAAGTTAGTTAATAACATGGATAAGTTTTTTTTATTTATTTAAGCATATTGTAACGTCTTATAGGGGGGTTGCCAACTATCCCGTATATTCCAATAGTTTGGACGGGAATCCCGGCTTCCATATTTTTGAAGATATATCCCTTATTTCAAGAATTACAGTCCCATTCTTTTAAATTCGTTTCGGTGCGATATTTTCATGATGGTCATATATGAAGCATAATTGGTATTTGTAGGAATCCAGGCCCGGTGGACCTTGAAATATGGGATCCGGTTACATATGAATATTTTGAGCCATATAATACGGAGGACCAATGAGATTCTGGATTGAGTGGATACTGTAATCGTGGGTTTGCACTTTCCAATCTTACCAAGATGCATACAAATGTTTAACAACAAATTAATAACAAATTTATTCTTAGTATCAAACAGCCAATACATTAATGTTATTCAAGATATGTTGTATTGCGTAATAATTAATACTGAAGCTTATTCTTTAAGAGAATTGGTATTTCTTATTTCTTGAATTACCAAAATTCAAATCAAGGAGAAATGGCAAGTAGCCCAAATTTCTCAAATAAATGAAATCATGCAGAATGACTTAATAGCAAAATACAAATAATGAAGTTCCCTTTATCTAATATGAGAGCTCATTCTTTGAGCTAGAAAAAATCCTGGCCTCAGCCTGACTGAAAACAGTTACTTAACTTTTAAGTGGTGGTTGCGTTCTCATTTTGGAGTGAGTCTGAAATGTTCTCTCAGATATCGGCTCATGCGATAGACGTTGTGTAGATATGCGTCTGAGATGATGCAGTAGGCCTCGGTGAATGCCGGTTATGCTCTTGCTTGCGTAACTCCGGTGAAATCCTGGATTAGCTGCTGACACTGTGGCAGCGGAATGCTACCTCCAATCGTGCATGGCTGGTAGGCTTCGAGTAGGACTGTCGCCTTGGCGGCCTGTAGAGGTGTACAAATCTCGATTTTAGCTTGCCCATACCCGCTTGAACGCCAGGCAAGCTAGTTGCCAGCGTCATAACTAGCAAGCAGGCAGGTTTCTTTAAGCTTGCATGGGTCAGGTAAAACCTAGCTTACGCAAGCCATTATAAGCTTGCGACATTCCTATCAGCTAAACAACTGTAGTTGCTAAGTGTAGGTAATACTTTCTTGCTTTTCTACATGCTGGTAGAAGAAATTCACCATGCAGATAAATAAAAGGTGGATAAAGTATTAAAAATCGTTTTAGCGTCTTAACACAATTATTATTTTTATTATTAGGTAGATTTCGAAGAAAATTTCGTTCATATCTTTACGTTTCATGCCTCCCTAATACGAAACCACCGCCTGTTAAAAAAATTGTGATATTTATATTTATATACAGTATAATTATATATATACATATATATATACATATATATATATATATACATATATATATATACATACATATATTTTATATATATATATATATATATCTTGACACGCTAGCGGCCGTAATTATGAAGATATTTGAATCAAATTTTATTATGTTATTTCATGGAATATGTCATGGCTAACTGTATTGCAAATTCCAAAGCCGACATATGATAAGTGTAAAACAATATGTTGTCAGGATAACCGATTTACATTTGTTAAATTCTTTCTAATATAATACCATAAAATAGGCACTAGATTGAGCATTACTCCAATACCGGTCAACCGATTTGGTCAAATATCAATAGGTTTATTTTCCAAGGACGTAATAAACGTGTATACAGTGGCGTAGGAAGGGGGGTGCGGGCCGCCCCGGGTGCCATCGCCCGGGGGGTGACAAAATAACAATGTGTCTTTGTAAGTAAAAAATCGCTCAAGGGAGTTTAAAGAAAATAATATTATTTAAAACAATTAAATAACCTTAACAACTTTCTACAAGTCAATATGCGTGTTGAAACTTCTTTTAGTTTTTAATGCAGTCAACTGGCCGCTGTGTTGATACGAACAATAATATTATGTTTAGGGGGAGGGGTGTTTATTTCTGCCAATGCTTGTCTCTGCAGTTGTATTAATTTAAACGAGACTTCAACAATCGGTGATATTTTATATCACTCAAGCCGCAGCCAATTCTACCCGCTGCGACAGGCATGACTTTGATGAAAATAAACTTCGAATGTGAGTTGACTCCGAAGTCTCCGGCAATGTAGATTTTGACCTGGTATGTGCGCATAATATTTAAGAATAGGTTATTAATAATACAGTTCCGTAAAATTGTTACGTTACATTACTTGTTTATGAAATTGATTAGGATCAACCTATAAAAAAATCTTATGTATAATTCACATAACTTCCTCTGCCCAAATAAAAGTTAGCCTCCCCTTAAAACAAGAGAAAGTCGTCTCCATCTTCGTGTCACATCCCCAAAAGATACCTTAACCAAATAAAAAAAGTTTGTTTTCGTACGATTTTCCGTTGCAAGAGGCCGTATTGCAAAGATCGCGTATTCAGTGTGGGTGGCTTAAAACTACCCTTCAGAGAAATATTTCGAAAAAGTGTTTCAAATAAAACTTTAGCTCTTTGTATAAGCAACCCACGTGCAAAATTTAAAGATAATCATTAGAGCCGTTTTCGAGAAAACTTTCTTTATGTGAAAATAAGGAAAACTTGTCTCTAATCTTCGGTTCACATCTTGAAAGGTACCTAACATGAATACAAAATTTTGTCCTTTAATAAAAAAAAATCATCTGTTCAAAATTCGAGATTTCGCTTCGAAAACAAAATATAAAAATATAAAAAAATCACTCCAAAAATAAAACTTTGCACAATTTCGGGAGTGTATTTTGGCCTAGATGGTGAAGCCTTAATAAGATATTACAATAGCCTATGGGCATATTTTAATTCAGAAATTATTATTTCAATATAGAAATTTTGATTAGTAAGTCAGAAAGGCTTAATTTCGGGATTTTCTCATGATGCAATCAGGGTGACGCTGTACTTGTGCCTGTCAAACTCTAAGGGATAGCAGTAACGCTTGTGAACGGGAATTCCCAATTGAGTCCGTTTAACAGAATTTTCAAAGAAAGACGCTGGATACAGTTGAATAATCAGCCAATGGCAGAGCCAGATTAGTTATGGGATTAAAGTTGTAAACCCTTTTATACACGAGATATCGTCACTTACGAGAACAGAATGTGAGGTTATATAAATGGCAATCCTTCAGTTGCCCTGCATAGGTTCAAGTCCTATGCAAAACACCGTTAGCGTAAGCAAATTTAAGTTATAGGATAGGAACCCGTTTTCATTTCCAGCAATACATTTCGTATGCAGGTATGGAATCGGAGTCGAGATCATCGCATTGCGGGCTTCGCCGCAATGCTCTGATCTCAGTTAGCATATTTGGTCTGGTCAGCACAAGCACGCATTGTTCTTCGGTCCGTCACCATGTAATGTATTATTTGATCGCCACTCGCCGAGTACAGACGTCCTCCAGATTCACCCATACTGCCGCCTCATTGCATTAGCTTTATTATAATATTACAGTGGCTAATATCGGCGTACAAGTTTTAAATAAACTACAATCAACATTATAAGTGTGTATTATTTAAAAATATCGACCACACGAAATCCCTGAGAGAGTTTCACAAATAGCCGAGGAAATACAAACAACGAGGCAGTACCACATCAAATTTTGGCTCCCAACAGTGTGGCCTAACATCGATCAACGACGACCTACTTCAAATTTTGGACACCCAACTGGGGCTTACTACATCAAATTTTGGCGACCAACCGTGCGGCGATCCTAACTACTTCAATGGTAACATCAATAATTCGTGAATCTGTCGCTCACGAAAACAGTATATATCTGTCTGTCTATATCGTACTTTAGAATAATAATAATAATAATAATAATTGCATATATTGTCGTTTAACAGTACAATGTACAATGTACAGCATAATCTGCTTGATATGATGTATGTCTTTCCTTAATCCTAAAAAATTGGCTGAATTAGGTTAACTATGTCTTATATGCACCATTGGTAGCACTGGTTACAACACGGTGACAACATGGTAACTCGAATTGCTTTATGGATGGTTGATTCGTAGTATGCCATGATTTCGGAGCTTAGTTTTGTTTTTATATAACACTAATTATTACTAATTTTTTTAATCCGTTGAGTTTACGAGTTACATCAGATAAATTTGTCGCAGCTGCACTATCGATAAACTCTTAAACTCTCGTGCGATTACCTTTGACTATCCAAAAAATAACACTTTGAACTGTTCCGTCTTTTCATAATTTAAATGGGGGGGGGGACAAGAAATTTTCCGCACCGGGTACCACCTAAGCTTGCTACGCCACTGCGTGTATACCAAGTTTCATGAAAATCGTATAAAGTGCATAAAGCGCATTTGAGTTATCGCGCTTTTTTGTTAAATATTACCATAAAAAGGCACTAAATTGGGCATTATTCCGGTACGGGCCAACCGATTTGGTCTAATATCAATAGACGTTTTCCCATGGACATTATAAATGCGTAAACGAGTTTCATGAAAATCCTACAATTTGTATTAGAGTGATCGCGCCTTTAAAATACACACTAAATTGGGTTTTACTCCGGAATCGGTCAACTGATTTGGTCCAATATCAATAGGGTTCTTCCCATGGACGTTATAAATGCATATACCAAGTTTCATGAAAATCCGATAAAGCGTATTTGAGTTATCGCGCGTACAGACACACGGACGGACAGACATTTTCCCGTCCCCCACACAATCTCATAAAGTACCATACTTGCACTTAATAAAAGTGGTATAATAATGTACATTACATGTCAAATATATATATATCAGTCAACAGTATTTAAAACTCTATATCCATTTTATTGTCAATAAACTCTTGTATAGAGTAAAAAGGAATATTAATGAGCCGGGTACTGACAGTTAATTTGAATTTCTTATAAATAGTTAGTTTTGCTGTGTCAGGTAGTCTATTTTAAAAAAAAATTACACAGTTGCTTTTAAAAGAATTACCAGTTTTGGCCTACCTATGATGAGGTACGTTGATCTCACTTTTCCCTCTAGTATTGTACATATGAAAGTCTTCTCTGCAGCTAAATTCTGTAATATGTGATTTAGTATGTGTTAGTATGCGATAGATATAAAGATTAATCACCGTCATTAATTTAAGTTTGATAAAAAGGGACTTACAATGTTCAAGTTGCCTACTTCTAGTTATCGTTTTTACAATTCTCCTGCCAGTACTACTACTACTTCTAATTTAGTTCCGGTGCTTTTATATAGGAGAACATGAACACTATTGTCCCAAACATTTGGGCAGTCTCAAAGGTGACGAAAAACCCCGGGAGAAACCGACCTAGTTAACTTGTCCTGACCAGAATTCGAACCCGGGCTCGCTGCGTGAGAGGATCGAACGCATCCCCTGCGTCACAACATTGGACAACAAATTACCGGGAGATATATCACTTCTAAATGTAGCTTTTGAAATGCTTTAATAAGCTGACTGAGTTACAATTTAAAAACCCAGTTTATAAGAATTATATCGTGAAGGATGAAATCGGCTGAACATGTTGCACGCATGGGGGAGGAAAGATATATCTCAAAAGTATTGACTGGGAGACCCGAAGGGAAAAGACTACGTGGAAGACCTAGACGTAGGTGGGAGGACAATATTAGAATATATTTAAGGGAAGTAGGATTTTCGAGAGATTGGATGGAGTTAGCCCAGAACAGGTTTAAATGGCGTGTTCCATAAAATAGATAATATTCATTTAGCTTGCTGAAGAATTGTCTATTGCCCTTCAGTAAGCAAGTAAGTTTAGCCTGTAAGTAAATGAAATCCGTGGAAAGATTTTTTTCTGTCCAAAGAAACTGTGTGATTGGTTTTTGAATGAAATGAACTTTCCTGCTAACGGCCTTGAAAGGCCACCTACACATAATTACACAATTTGAACTGTAATAGCGAAAACGAATGATTCGATAGTGCACAAAATATTTTCTGCCAGGGTCATTCCATGTCAAGTGAACCAATTTTTTGTCAATTTTGAACATGACCATCTCCGATTTTAGTCATACTTGGTTGTCATGAAGTACCACCTGAGATATGTTAAAGTGCAAAATATCAGATTTTTATGTGTTGTAGTTTTCCAGTTATACCCTTCTGAAATATGGAAAAAAACCAAATTTTCTGCATAAGTGCAATCACAAAATGACGCATAAATCAAGCTGGAATTGACATAGATGAGTGGGAAAAGTACCAAAATGTAGCTTATATTATGAGCTTTAATTTGATATGTCACACGAGTACTTTCGAAAAAAAATATTTTCAAGGTTACCCAAAAAAAATTTGAAAACTGAATTTTTCAAAAACCTATATTTTGAAAATTTTGAAAAAAATCTCACAGAAACATACATATTTCAGCATCATGTCCTACAAGTTTTGTTATGGGATCGAAATGGGATCATATTTTTTTACATTTATAACAAATACTATGCACGCTGGGTAAGAATATATGACACAGGAATATTGCACTTAATTCTAAAATTTCATTACAATCAAAAAGAAAAACTTACAGAAAACATGTTACCTTCCCTTCTTCAATGACAAAAACGTGAATTTATTGTCTACAGTAATTTTCTAGAGCCATGGTTGCCGCATCCATCTCTTCCTTCGAGAGGTAATAACTACGGCCAGTGGGACATGTAGGTTGCACAAGGGTGAGGATCTGAGAGAGAGGCACAGTCAGTTTATTTGGACAGTCACTTTTGAAAGTAAATGATGGAGAAGGACCTGCAGGGTGCAGAAACATCAGTTCCACTATCTGTGCTGTCTCATTTTTGTCCACAACTACACCAAGCCACCAATGATTGTTGTTCTCACATGTAACATATCCTTTTACTTCTGCTAGCTTCAGCCTCTGTTGCACACGTGGTCCTAACACTGAAAAAGTGGATGACTGTTCACTTCTTGAAAATACCTTTGTCAACAACACTTTATCTGACAATGGGATGAAACTGTGGAACTTCTGTGTGCCTGGTATTGCTTTTGTAGACAGAAATCTGTCTGCAAGTATTTTTTCCTCTTTGTTGTATTGTGCTTCATTGAAGAAGAAGAACTGCATGGAGTCGATGTTTTCCTCACTCCATGTAAACAGCTGTGCTGGTGTCATGATTTGATGCTCGTATGGCCGCTGTAGGCTTGCCTTTCCTGCAAGTCTTTTCACAGTACCACCCAGACCGTCACATACTCCTTTCCCATGGGCTGTTGCATAGAAATGCCACTCTGCCTCAATTCCAAAATCATGAACATGGTGGCATAAGTTTGAAAAGTTTTTTCTGTTTTTAAATTGCGCAGCTGCACCATCTGAGAAGTAGTAAATTTTTTTCAAATCTCTAATTACTTCCAACTTCAAATGAGAGATAAGCCTTTTCTGGAATAAATGAACAGCAGTGGTGTCATGCTGTAGACATTCAGAGATACATACAATACTTTTGTAGTGTATATTATGATCATTGTAGTAGACTGCTATAGGAAAAATAGTTGCTTGATCATTGTTCCAATGAAAAGACTGGGCTTCATCCTGTAGTACAAACGAATAATTTTCTGCAAAGTCCATACATACCACAGCTTCATTTACTCCAATATTCTGCTTCAAGTGATTATAATATTCTGCCTGTCTTCTTGCAATAAAAGAATGTCTCTTCAAAATCAACAACTGTTCACACAAAGTTTCTATAAACTCATCTGCAGTTTTGATGAAGGTTACTAAATTACATCTGTCAACAGAAACCCACTGCTTGTATGTAATGTTGTCCACCAGTTCATTATCTAGCAGCAACTGTAACTCATCTTTCAAATTATCTACACCTGGACATGAAGGACATTCATTAAGGTGGCATGCTGTGCCTGGCTCTTCACACATTAACTTCGCTAAACAGGAATTATAATTACTTATATCTGTGCCATCATTCAGTGTAATTTGTTTGGATTTCAACACTTGTAGCATTAATTTAACATTCTGATGCACTGTACAAACGCATACTGTGTGGGTACCACTTCCTCCAGCCAAGACGCAATGTTTAGGTCGTAAATCAGCAAATTTCGAAAATCCAATCTTATCAGTAGGATTTTTGTTTTTGAACAGCTCGTACACTTCCTTCAAGTTGCCCATCACTAGCCTCTTCTGTACATGAATTCTACTACTGTCACCCGTTTTCACAGAAACAAAGTCTTTTTTTCCAGGCATAAGACGGCTGACATCATCACTGTTGTAGAACCCTATTACCTTCTCAATCACAGATTCATTTAAAACCTTTCCTGGTTTAGGATTTGGTGTTGCCAGAATACCCTTCGCTTTCACCAATGCTTTAGCTTTTCTTGCCATTCTGTTGCTAACCTGAAATTCATTTTGTATTTCACTGCATGACCAGCTTTTAGGTAGTACTGTTAAAATTTGCAATTTTTCACTAACACTTATATTTTCTTCTTGAAACTTTTCTTTTAGCTGACAAATGACTTCACATGATTCTGATTTATGGTCAACAGTTTTCTCTGTATTTGTACTTGCTGCTGTTAGTACCTTTTCTGTCAAACATTTTTTTATTTTACTGTATTTTTTATCACAGTATGATTTCATTTGCAACTTCCTCTTAGCAACAGGTGACTCCTCTAGAGAGCTTAGAGACTTATTAAGGTACTCTAAGGTAACATCTAAAGCTACAAATGATTCATCAACATTAGTAGGCCTAGTGGTATTGGCTACTGGTACTAAACAGTCATCTGTTGTATCTGTAACCTGTTTCTGCTTTGATAGTTCTTTCCTACAACTGTCACAAATTTTCATACCTACCACAATGGTGTCAAACATGTCACACATCCAGTCAGTAACAGGCCTCACACTTCTTTTCACACCCTGATGTCTGTCTTTCTTGAAAGGGTTGCAGCAGAAAATCTTTGCTGTTTCACTTACTTTTTCAGCCATACTGGGGAAATACACAATGCCTATTTTAATCACTGAACCCACTACTTTACATGCAGCAATACAGTCTTTGTACAGCCTTTGAAGAAAGGAAGCACACTGCATGAGAGTCAAGGCACAACTGAAGCCAGGTCCAACAGGTTACAACTTGCATTCCCTGGCTGACTCACATGCTTGCAGACTGTGTTTACTCATACCCATTTGACCACTTGCACAAGTTGGTATATGCATGTTGGTAAACAACTCCCTGGACAAAGGAATGGATTTTAGAATTAAGTGCAATATTCCTGTGTCATATATTCTTACCCAGCGTGCATAGTATTTGTTATAAATGTAAAAAAATATGATCCCATTTCGATCCCATAACAAAACTTGTAGGACATGATGCTGAAATATGTATGTTTCTGTGAGATTTTTTTCAAAATTTTCAAAATATAGGTTTTTGAAAAATTCAGTTTTCAATTTTTTTTTGGGTAACCTTGAAAATATTTTTTTTCGAAAGTACTCGTGTGACATATCAAATTAAAGCTCATAATATAAGCTACATTTTGGTACTTTTCCCACTCATCTATGTCAATTCCAGCTTGATTTATGCGTCATTTTGTGATTGCACTTATGCAGAAAATTTGGTTTTTTTCCATATTTCAGAAGGGTATAACTGGAAAACTACAACACATAAAAATCTGATATTTTGTACTTCAACATATCTCAGGTGGTACTTCATGACAACCAAGTATGACTAAAATCGGAGGTGGTCACGTTTTTCCATTGGTTCACTTGACATGGAATGACCCGCCAGTTTTCGCTTGTAATTCGGGAACAAAATAAAAAAAAAATAAAATTAAAAAAGAAAATCCTGTTTCAAGGCGCATTTGTACACCATCAATGATAAAGATTTCAGATCTCTCAGTATCCTAGACTTGGCTGGGCATCACTCACAGGCAGACAGATTAATTATTAATTATTTTAGAAATGAACAAAGTACAGTTACGTACAGTTAAATTCTTACGATTTCTTGCTGATGTGCCACAGGTCAGCTTATTATATTATATTACTCTATTATTATCATCAACACCTTCATTCAACATAAGATCTCCATAGGCTTCAAGGTGATTATAATTTAATCTAGAACAAAACATCTAAGAAAAAAAAGTGTGCGTGGAGCGCCACGCGACAAAAGTGAAACTTGTTTTAATTTTTATTTCTTCAATTTTTAATTATTGGATTTTTTTCAATTTTTCATGATTAGACTTTTTAATATTGGGTTTTTGGACTTTTTTAAATTTCGGATTTTTTAATTTTTTCAATTTTGATCTTTGAATTTCTTAAATTTTGGATATTTATTTTCATTTTGTTTTTTAAATTTTGAAAATTTGGATTTTCTAATTTTGGATTTCTTATTTTTTAAATTTTGGATTTTTTTAAATTTTGGATCTTTGAATTTAATTTTGGAATTTTTTATTTCTTAAATTTTGGATTTTTGACATTTTTATTGTTTGAATGAAAATATTTAAAGGTTGGTTGTAAATGTGTCCCTATCTTGGAGCCTTTTGGACAAATGGAGCCTTCTGATGAATAGTCCATAGTCTTGTACAGTCGGTCAAATAAAAAACATCGGGACTCGTATGCAGTTATAATTAAAGTTTTAACGCATTAGTTCACAAGTTTCCTATAAAAAACATAAAATACAGGTCATTCTCGGAACATATGAGGTCATGCGACAGGAGGGGAAAAATGAATGAGGGAAAAATTTAACAATGCGGAAAGCGCAACACACATTCAACTTAATACATTGTTATAATTTATTTATTTTGCTTTGCTTTATTCTTATTTAAGTTCTTCATTATGTTATCTTCTATTTTCACTACGTTCCTTATTATTAAATGCCACAGATATGCATTTGTTGTAAATCATTCTTTCTTGCTTTCTTTTGTGTGTGTCCAAGATTCGACACCAAAAATGATAATTCATTAGAAGTAATTATTATGTTATTCCAGTCATTGCCACATTTGAAAAAATATACATAAATAAAAATAAAAGGATATACACAAACCCACTAAGGATCGAACCCTGACCCCACACAATCAATTCCGATGCTTTGACCATTACGCTGTTGCGAACACATGAGAATAGCCTACATAATTCTGATGAGATTGCAATATCCAAGCTTGAAAATACGATTAAGCCAAAGTTATTGATTTTGCACTACAAGTACTGGTATTGGAAAATAAAATCTTAAAAAAAACGCTCCTCGAATAAACTCATACTCATAAAAATTAACTATTCTCAGTACACAATTGAAAACAAAATGAACATTTCAGTATTTTATTACAAAGGTATTTCAAAATAATGAATGTTGTTGCTTTAATTTAAGTATTTGGGTTAATAATAAATTTCGAATAATTTGTGCTTAATGTTACAAATTTTTTTGGGGTGTTAAATTTCTCCCATTAGCCCCCCCCCCGTGGATCCGCCCCTGCTATATATTAACTTCAAGATATGATATAAGTTGTCCATATAAAATGTACTCAAGAATAGAAAACAAACTTATGGATCATGGTGTATGATCTCTTCGTAAGATAACACAAACAAGTTCGACATCAGCCAGGGAAAAAATAAAGAAACTATCACAAACTTTTACTTTTATGACCTGTACAGAAAACGGTACAGTTCTCGGAATTTCTCAATATCAACCTCAATAAGAAACTATATGCTGAATTACTCTGTCTCTTGATAAAGAAGAATTGATGTCAAACTTTCACAAGACTTTCTCCATCCTAACAATGGACCTTCCTATTCTCTGGCGTGTCACATTCTGGAGGCCAAACTGTAATTGTACACATTCAATTGCAAAGGTTCATGCATGACAAAGGCTTGGTATACATTATGATAAGTTCTTCCTGACCTGGGCGTTTTCACCAATTTAATTGTTTTGTGTAATGTCCAGCATTAGTCAGCCAATTTGTATGTGGCGCCGCGGCAGTTTCCTTGCTTTGTGTCTTTACCGTACATAGCTGCTATCTGGTGGTGATTTGTTAAAATTTTGTTTCCCGGCTACAAGCCTACGTGACATCCTGCGTCTTCCTCTCTCACAATGGTTGCCATGGCTGTAAATTTGTTCCTTGTTCTGGCTTGCAAGGCCTGGGCTGTAGCGTAGGGTTCCTTCCGCTTTAAGATCCCTAAAAATGTGTTAACTTTGTTTCTCATGAATTGTTGTTAATGCAGAAATGTTTGTAATGGTTTCGTTAGAGTAATGCCTATAGAGTATGAAATCCAATGATGGCATGGGTCATGCTTGGCCATGCCACCATTCTAAGCCTTAGACGTCTTCTTTGTTTGTATTAGAATTTTGATTCTTTTCCCATCCTTGCTTTTATTACTGTCGTGGCTTTTGTTTCCATTGCTTAGTGATACCTGTAGTAACTTAGGTTGGGTCCGTTATTTATATTTTCATTGTAATAGATGATTGCCGTTTTCCTGCCCTTGCCGCTGTTTGGCATCTATCGTTGATATTAGCCCATTTCGTGTAGTTCTAATTTTATTTCTTCAAACATTTCTGTGTTACCCTCATTCTTTTAAGTTACTTAATATTATAATTTCCTGCCCCTTTCATTTTAATTATATTTTTAGTCAGTTAACTTAGTATTAGGAGATGTTGTCTTGGCGAATGATTTGGTCCAACCCACCCGCCCTAAGTGATACACTATTTTATATCACGATCTAGCAAAAACTCCCTTCTTCTCCACCACTTTTCTGTCCTCGTCCTCCTGATTGGATGTTGGAGGTGTGATGTCATATCGCTAAACAAGATATGATTGTGGATGAACAGTGTGACAAACCTACAAAGGTACAAACCACCACAGAATACGCGCAAGATACTAGCTATTCGTAAGAAATGGTGGTTGTGCTATTCAGTATATTGCTCCTTATCTAACATAAACGTTCCTAACCTAACAAAACATCGGAGGTATTCAGTACATTGCTCCTTAACTAACATAAATGTTCCTAACCTAACAGTTGGTAACCGTGTATCGCTCATAAACAAAAAGCATCACACAGTCCGTGGAAATGTGAATATCGCGTGAATTGGTCCCCGTAATTGGGATTATGCCGAAAAACCAAATGCTGGTGTCAGGCTCGGATATATAAACTTGCTCCTCCCAGGAAACCAATTATCCTTTGGGCAGGCCCATTCTTAATCTAGGTTAGCTTTTCCTTGGGTGGGGACCTGCACTTTCCTTCCACATTTCCCATAGGGGGTTCATTCCTCTCATGAACAAGCAGATGTTTTTTGAGACTCGATTTGTACATAAAATTTTTATTACACACCTCACACCTAGTGTGTCCAGTGTGACTGAGCAAATGTTTGTTGAGATAGTATTTGATGGTAAATTTCCTGTTACATATATCACAGGAAAATGCTTTCTGTCCAGTGTGAGTGAGCAGATGTGTTTTGAGGTTCTGTTTAAAAGTAAATTTCTTGTTACAGACATCACATGAAAATGATTTCTGTCCAGTATGCGTGAGCAGATGTAAATTAAGATGCGCTCTCCGGGTAAATTTCTTGTTACAGACAGCACATGAAAATGATTTCTGGCCAGTGTGAATGAGCAGATGTGTGTTGAGACTCCCTTTCCGGTTAAATTTCTTGTTGCACACATCACACGAAAACGGTTTCTGTCCAGTGTGAGTGAGCAGATGTGTGTTGAGATGCCATCTACGAGTAAATTTCTTGTTACAGACACCACAGGAAAATGATTTCTGTCCACTATGAGTGAGCAAATGTCTATGGAGATTCCTTTTAAGAGTAAATTTCTTGTTACAGACATCACACGAAAATGCTTTCTGTCCAGTGTGAGAGAGCAGATGTGTTTTGAGATTGTCTTTTCGGGTAAATTTCTTTGTACATATATCACGAGAGACATTTTTGTCTCGAGTGTGAGTACGGTGTTCATTGTTTCTAGAAGGGGATGTGCTCGTAAAGACAGCAGGTGAGTGTGGTAGCAGTAGCTGATCATCTTCTTCATTATTCCCTGCAGACATTCCTGAAACTTGCGCTAACTTGCGAATAGTGCTGCATGCTATGGAATCTGTATTCTCTCTTTTGACTTCGTTTAACTGTACCGTTTCAAATATAATGGGAGGTTCACAATTTGTTTGTGTTGGAGAAATCTCTTCCTTAATTTCAATCTTAATATCCTCAGAATTATTCCTTCCAGAAATTCCTGGAACTTGTGCTAACTTGCGAACGGTGGTGCGTGCTATGAAATCTGTATTCTCTCTTTTGACTTCGTTTGACTGTATAATAGGTGCAGGTTCGCACTTTCGTTGTGTTGGAGAAATCTCTTCCTTAATTTCAATCTTAATATCCTGAGACTTTAGTGAAGGTTCCATTCTGTATCACTCTCAAAGAACAGTGCAGTTGGATGCCAGCGAATTTGCTACATGCATGCCATCGAGTGGCCGTGATTAGCGCTATTAGGTTGTAGACGGTAATGTTGCTTCACTTGGATGCTCCCTGAATAGGTCCTTTGGGCGTGGGGGCGGAAGGGGAGGAGGGAACGATCACAAGTTTCTTCTTGTTTCCCGCTTATTGCTAGACCATTTAAAAGCAATAACGGGACAGCGATGTGTTATTGCAATTTGCAAGTTTTTACGTTAAAAGCAAGAATGATAATCTTTCTTTCTTTACTTTCCCTAAGAAATATGCCAGAAAACAATTGATAGTAGCGTGCAGTGGCGGATGCAGAATTTTTTTCGGGGGGGATTTGAATTGGTAGAAAGAATACTAAAAAAAAAAATAATTAACTTACAAACATAATTAGAAAATAAAACTGTACATATATAGCCTTTTTTCAAATTTCGGGGGGGGGGGGGGAATATGACCCCCCTATCCCACCCTCTGCGTCCGCCACTTGTGGCGTGTAAAATAGAAACACTTTCAATTGGACTACTGTGTTTCAGTACTTGGTATTGATGTTAAGAGACAAGAATTTTCAAACCGGATACTAAATAAATATTTTAATGTCATTTCCTCTCAATTTAAAAAAAAAAAAAAATACATGACATTATTATGTTCTCTCTCTTAGTTTTTTTTCTTTCTTTTCTCTCTTCTATTCCAACTTTCATTGCAACAGTAAATTAAAATATTGTATGAAGTAATATACTTCGCTTTAGTTTTGCATTTCCAAAGGCTGTAATTATTTCCATAATTTCTCTCCGGCTACTGATTAACAATATGGACCAATAGCACAATATTAAATGCATGCTGGCACACAGATTAAATGAAGATCTTCTAGAAAATTTATTTTCTCAAATTCGAACGCCTAGTGGATTACATGATCATCCTCCATTAAATTGCATTTACAGAATCACAATGATTTTTTTTTTTTAATAAATTTATTAACATCATGTCCCATTACACTAATAATGCTACATGATTGATTGTTACAACAATACACAATACATGTTCTAGTACACCTTACTACAGTAGTTATTTAAGAATTTAGAAAGATATGTTATATACAATGATTATATTAGGCAAGAACCCTGGAGTCATCTAGAGACAAACCAACATAACTGATCATAATGAAGATGAATTTATATTAGCAAAAGCTCTTAATAACACCGAAATTACCTTACCTGAACCAAGCTGTCTGACTCCTGAAGTAGATGACTGTAACACTATTCCAAATGCTGAACACAACATAGAAATATGCAAGATTGGAATTAAATAAAGCGAAGGAGATGGTTTGGATTATGTAGCAAGATATATTGTTAACAATTAAAAATATAAATATCCACACCTTGGTACCTTAATTCAGAAAATTCACACAGAACATGATTATACCTTACAACACCATCATGGATCAGATATCTCTCATAAGGGGGCTTGATTTTGCCATCGGACACTTGGTTGAACATTGTTTCAATCTTTAAATTATTTCATGGTGTCAGCTTTCAACAAGGAAAAGAAAAAACATTTTAAAGGACTTCAGACTTCATAGCCAAGATGTTCCCTCAGAAATTCTTCCAACCCGTTGTTAGAACTTTTCTTCACAAGAATGAAATAATTTAATTCCCAGACCTCAAGGATACAAGAGGAAAATGTTAGGGCTGGATGATTATGAAATGATGAAAATTAACAAGAAATACAAGAAAATAAGCAATTAACAGGTATGTTATAGTACATTTTTAATTTTATTTATCTTTTGTTGCATTCATATAGGCCTAATATTTTTCTAAGTTGAAAAAATAATTCAACTGCTTATGAAAAGAGATTAATTTTTTAAGTTTGATGCTTCAAATCATTACTTTAAAACCATGCTGAAATGAAATTTATATATAGAGGTCTACATCTTGTTCTTTAATATAGCCTATTTTCTACACATCATAAAAAAAATCCCTTTAGACAGGCCTACAGGTTGAGGACGATTTTGAAGTTCTTTTGGTTTAATTTATTGTTGCTGCGCAGTATGGGTAAGTCAACAATTAGAGATATTCAATTTGTATCTATTTCTAGTATTAATGTTATGTATATCAGATATTATATTATATTATATTAGTGTAAATTAGAATAAATATAAAGCAACTTATAGAATATGAAAAAAAGTATATACATTAAGTATTTTTAGTTGAATGAAGGAAGGTTTACAATGTCCATCAGGCTTTTTTATGCACAATTATTCTAATTACTCTCTTTTTACAAAGCAGTATCTCCTTGACATGTGGACTACTTCCCCATAAATACACAATATGACTGTGAACTGGTGAATAAAAAATATATCTGACACCATCAAGGGGAATATAACATGTGAGTTTTCTGAGTAGGTAAGTGGTTTGAGGCAAGTTCTTGAAAATTTTATCTATATGATACTTCCCTGAAAGTTTTGAATCAAGTTCAAAGCTTGAAACATTAACATTATCAAGATCATTTGTTAGATATTTCAGTTCAAATTACATGACCTGTGTTTTACTCTCATTCAAAAGAATTTGTATTTAGCAATCTTGTAGACCAGCAGTACTGACATAGGATCAGGGCCGTCGCGTGGTTTGTTGGCGCCCAGGGAAAGATTTCGTCAGGCACCCCCCCAAAAAACTCAATCTCACGTGTACCCACCCGACATTCCACCTATCTGTAAGGATTCAAACACAAACACACAGCGAGCGACGTGATGCGACACTATCAAATACATATAAACATTTGGGATTAAACACGCAATGAACGACGCGACTTGGGGCGACGTGGACTGGACAAGTTCCAAGCCGCATCACGTCCAGTCGCTCATTAGCCAAGTTGCACGTCGGGTTGCGTCGCTGTCTGTGTTTTTGTGCCCAAAAGAGACACCTAATCAGATTACCTTACAAAAATACCAGAAATAAAATTATTTAAATTTTTTTAATAAGATTGTATTGAAAATCAAATTAATACAAGTTTAGTAATGTTAGAAAATCTTAACAATCATAAAAAATGCTATAGACGTTATTAATGGACTACAAATTAATAGTGTGGGAAACCTCGATACATACATTGAATAGAATATAGAAAAGGGAACCGCGTTTATCAAATTAAGATAAGGTACTAAACATTAAATGGCATTCGCCAGGTTTTTGCACGAGCAAATGTCGTTAGAATTTCCTTCTAGTTTATTTTTTGTGCTTCATCGTTTTCAATGGACAAGATGGCCAAAGAATTCAGTCTCTCCTGTGACGGAAGTTCATCGTAAATGTCTTTATAAGGAAATATTTATTTTGGGATAGCTTAGCAAATATAGATCTAAAGTTATTGGTGTCAAATATTTATTTGTTCAATAAAAACATACAACGTAATATTCAAAATTCAGTTATACCTAACTTTAAAAAATATGTTATGTACCAGGTACATCCTACTTATTTTTTCAAATTTTGTTATTTTATTTTTGCGTTGCCACAGCGCCCCCCTGGTCGCGGCGCCCGGGGCGATCGCCCCGCTCACGCGACGGCCCTGCATAGGATAACAATAACAATAATAGACCGAAATAGACCATTTTTAGAACATCAGAAGAAAGATAAGGAACAATATTCTTCTAAGCAAAAATAAATTGGAGGATAGTTAATTACAGATATGGTCTATATGAAATTCCCAGGAAAACCACTGTCCATAAACCAGTGCTTAGCCACATTAAAGTTAATATCAATGTTATTTAATCCAAACACGTTTTTGTTTCTTCCCTTATGGTGGTGTCATCTGCATACAACTGTTCCTATTGACCTATTGCAATTGTCTGCTCCTAAATTTAAAAAGTTTTTATATAAATGTGATGGTATCTACACCATATTACAACATACAAGAATTCCAAAATGACAAGATCAATCTTTGTAACGTTACTGGTAATTTGTGAGGAGAAATTTGTATATGTAAATTTCTAAGTGATGCTGGTGTAATATAAAATATTATGTTATTATGGTATGTACAATTACTTAACTATCTCTGTTACTTGACTAAGGCCCGTTATTACCACCTCCAGTAAAATATTTACGGCTACTTTTACGGTTACTTTACTGACAGTTCGATTTTACAATATCTGGTTAGGTGAGAATATTATAGGAGAAAAATTCCTCCGGCACTGGGACTTGAACCCAGGACCTTTGGCTATTCGCGCCAATGCTCTACCAACTGAGCTAAGCCGGAGCTCAATTCACAGCGCCAGATGGAACTTCTCTCCTATGACTGATTGCCCTAATGGTCTACCTCACAGACAGACAAGTTATGTCATATGCAGTACTGTGAGGCACACTAAGTAGTGATTTTTGTGACCGGGCTCCCACTGTTATTGTACAGTTAACATTCAAGATAGATATACAAGCATTCATGAGCCACAGATTATTGTCTCTGTTGGACACTACATGAGAATATTATAGGAGAAAAATTCCTCCGGCACTGGGACTTGAACCCAGGACCTTTGGCTATTCGCGCCAATGCTCTACCAACTGAGCTAAGCCGGAGCTCAATTCACAGCGCCAGATGGAACTTCTCTCCTATGACTGATTGCCCTAATGGTCTACCTCACAGACAGACAAGTTATGTCATATGCAGTACTGTGAGGCACACTAAGTAGTGATTTTTGTGACCGGGCTCCCACTGTTATTGTACAGTTAACATTCAAGATAGATATACAAGCATTCATGAGCCACAGATTATTGTCTCTGTTGGACACTACATGAGAATATTATAGGAGAAAAATTCCTCCGGCACTGGGACTTGAACCCAGGACCTTTGGCTATTCGCGCCAATGCTCTACCAACTGAGCTAAGCCAATCAGTCATAGGAGAGAAGTTCCATCTGGCGCTGTGAATTGAGCTCCGGCTTAGCTCAGTTGGTAGAGCATTGGCGCGAATAGCCAAAGGTCCTGGGTTCAAGTCCCAGTGCCGGAGGAATTTTTCTCCTATAATATTCTCATGTAGTGTCCAACAGAGACAATAATCTGTGGCTCATGAATGCTTGTATATCTATCTTGAATGTTAACTGTACAATAACAGTGGGAGCCCGGTCACAAAAATCACTACTTAGTGTGCCTCACTGTACTGCATATGACATAACTTGTCTGTCTGTGAGGTAGACCATTAGGGCAATCAGTCATAGGAGAGAAGTTCCATCTGGCGCTGTGAATTGAGCTCCGGCTTAGCTCAGTTGGTAGAGCATTGGCGCGAATAGCCAAAGGTCCTGGGTTCAAGTCCCAGTGCCGGAGGAATTTTTTCTCCTATAATATTCTCATGTAGTGTCCAACAGAGACAATAATCTGTGGCTCATGAATGCTTGTATATCTGGTTAGGTGTTAACTGTTGGTAAAAAGCTCTTAACTGGCAGTAATCTTTACTGTAGGAAAATTTACAAGTCAACTCCTAACCGGAGGATGTTTTGAGGTTATGCTTCTTGCGAACTGAATTAAAATGGAGAGATAAAGTTATTTAGCTGTTTTCGTAATGTCACTGGTGATGAAGAACAATGCCAATATATGTAAAAATAAATAAAAACAATATTGAAATCTAGATCAAATTATTATGAAAGTTTGAACAAACAATTGCTTTACTATTTGCTTCCTCTACCCGTACATCAGATCATATTTGGGTTTTTCATCCTTCGGGGATGGGGTTTCGAAACGTGGTACCTTTCTTTTCATTTTTACAACCACTTTATTTGAGGAGGGTTTTATTCTTATTTAACAGGAATTGTATAATAAGTGTAATATATAAACTATATAGGCCTATACATAATGTATTTTAATATGTTATGCTAAGAGCTAATAATTTCATTTGAAAAACATCTCGTAATATATCCTGTAGTTATTAGGTACACATTTCATACACAAACTTATTAGGGTTTAGGTCTTGCCTGGCAAATTATGCAACCTTTTTAGGCTAAGACAACTGATTGCACACTACTGCCCGTACTGTGTACTGCAAACTATAATTAAATTCAGAGGAAGTTGTATATTTCACAATAGGTTTTTCTCATACGTCTTTTTGAGCTTTGCTCTTATGGCCACACCTTACTGTGTGTTTATTTAGTTTGAATTATATGACGCTTTTTGTCGATATCATTCAGAAACAATTATTCTTCACTTGAAAAGAAATTGCTGTGTCTATTTTTTTATATCAGCCATAACCTCATTATCCATTGCAAAACCACACGAAACAATGAAAACAGAAGAAAACTGCTGCAAACAACTGAGAAACGCTCGTACCAACTGCTATGATTTTTGTCTGATTGCGTTAACCGGGAGTAAACTTTAACTAGGAGATGATAAGAACAAAGAAGCATTTACTGGAACTTTACTCCGACCGTAAAATAACCTACCAGTTAACATTTACTCCTACTTAACTGGACATCGTAAGAACGGGCCTTATAGTTTTAAATTTATATGTATTCCTGTATTTCTGGACATTGTCTATAGCTTTGTAACCTCAATGGCAATATATTATTATTATTATTATTATTATTACAAGACGGGGTCATCTGGTAGATTATAACTAACATCATTAATCAGTATAGTGCACAGGAGAGGGCCCAATATTTAACCATAGTTTGTTCCATAGATTATATCCACAAGATGCAAACTGGTATCATTCATAGATACCTACTGCTTTTTTCTGGTCAAATAAGAGTGTAAAATCATTAAACTGTTTTCACTCAAACCACAGAGTCTCAACTTACAGTTAAGTAATTCAGTACCTCATAGTCGAATGCTTCAGTGAGATCACAAAGTATCAGTGACACAAGACATTTATCTTCAAAGGGATGTAAAATATAGTTTACTATATTTTCTTAGCAAAGAAAGTCTCCAAAATCAAACAGAGAACAGCAAAAGAGATAACGATACAAAGGAGGCAACAGGAGCTTAAACACAAAATACATCAAAACAGAAGACAACAGAATACAAAAAACCTTTGAGGCAGGAGATATGAACACATAGCTAAACATGCAGAAAAAATCAAGCACCTCCCTAGAAAAACAGCAGTAGTGCTCTTCAGACTGGAAACAGGCCACGACTGTCTAGATGACCACCTTAATAGAATGGGAATTGTCCCCAGAACCAACGGATGCTCCTTGTGCAGTGAAAGTGTCCTCCTAAGCAAGGAACACCTGCTACACTGCAGGTGATTACACCCCCGAGAAAAAGAAGAAACAAGTTATAGCAGGACTCTATTGGGAAGCAAGAGGACTTATGGTGTAAACCAAGCTCCAACCATTTGAAAATAACAACATACCGTATCTTCTAGAGCTAAAGATGCTGACATTCTTTTTAAAGCCATATTGTGTAGATGTTACTTTATATTAACATCAAGAAGTGATATAAATTGTCCATAAAAAATGTACTCAAGAAGCTTTGACATAATAAGAAACAGTGGCAATGGGCGCCAATTTCTCAAGTTTGAGGTATCACCTTTCACATCAAATGGGCTAACATTTATTATTTCCAAGGCACCAGGAAAAATTCCTTGTAATCAATACCTGTTGAACAAATCAGTGGTAAGGCAATAACTGGTATGATCCTTTTCATAAAGCAATTAGATAGACCATAAACATCTCAGCCACCAGATTGTGTTAAACTTTTTCCTGCACCGTTATCATCATCAACAGACACAGTACTCGAATTAAACTCTGTACTGTATTTTGGTATTGATCTTTCACAATAGGACATGGCCTCGTCTAATTAAATTATATTGGACGGATGTTAGGTATTATCTCAACTTTACATCCATTACTGACATTACGCTCCTTATTTATTAGTTGCCAGGTGGCTTTACATTTCTTACTGTTATAAATGAGATCATAATAAATATTAGTTTTTGCGGGAAAATAACACATTACGACCCGACCAAGCCCCCCACCACTACGAGAAACCTAGCGGCGGCATTAGAACTACTAGGAAAGTAGCGACGGTGGCGACATCTAGTAAGGAAATGGTGAAAGAGAAAAATAATTTACTTTTCCTTTATTCTCTTCTTCTCTTCCTTTCCCGTCTCTTTCCTCTCTTCCTCTCACCTCCTCTTCACCCTACCTACCTATTCGAGACCTATTCCTAACAATAAATTTTGGATCGAACGGGGATCGAACTTATGACCCTTAGCATCGTAGCCAAGAGACTTATCCATTACGCTACGAAGGACAGTTGAGCAGTGAAGGAAGTTCTGGTATATTTTAGTTATCTAATTTAGTTGGCGCTAGCGAGTGTTAACGCAAGAATCGGGTTTTCTAATTTTGAGATGGTTTGTTTGTTATGAAAAGAGTAGTGTTGGTTCAAGGGAATTTTTCTGCATCAATTAACACGGCGTTTTTTAAAATTGGGAAATATTATGTAAATTTCGATTTTTTATATATTGTGAATTTTTTTTTCTTTCAAATCGGTGTTTAAAGATCGTGAAATATGATGTTTGGTACATGGGTATTGTTTTAATATAATTCGTGATATATTATTTTGTTTTTATAATCGTTTTTAAACATTGTGATATATTATGTATGGTGCAAGGCAATCATTAGAGTAAGCTGCGGCTTAACACAGGAAGCTGCATTACCGGCGCTTAGTAGCGGCCGGCAAGAGCAATAGCGGGCGGAGGGGAAGCCTGCCTGGCGGAGAAGGCGACCGGGCGGATGGAAAGGGGAGCCGCTCGGGTCGCAAAGTGTTTACTTGCCGTTTTTGCTGCCTTCAGTTTATTTTTGTAGGCCCTATACTTTGTTTAATCATATATTTGTGTTTAATTACATCCTCTTTTGAAATCCTTATAGAGATCATATAGCTATTTCCCTGATTTTTTAGTGTCACAGTACCATTTGACTTTTTGTTTATTTACCTTATTCATAAATATAACAGAAAACGCTGCAATAAAACAGTGAAATACAAGATCCATGAATCTGTTAAAAACTGTGTCAATATCATAAGAATCATACACAAAGTACCATCTGTTCGCAATCATACTAAAAAATATTTCATAATTAAGATCACTATAATGTCTCAATGAAATTTTACATCCCTTTCTACATTCAATATTACAACTTAAAACAAGTAACAGAGCTAAATGATCCGCAATACATGGATTTAACACATCCATCTGCTAAAATGTTTCATGATAATCAGTAAAAAAAATAATCCAAACATGATAAAAGCCTAGTTGGATATATAATAGGATGTATTAAAATTATGAATCGTAGAATTTCTACCACTCCACTTATTAAAATCCATGACTCTGATAGTAATGTTGCTTCCCCATAGTTCCAACCTATTTTGTGTTTTCGATTCTTTGAATAGAATTCAAACCAGCTCCCTAAACTCAGTTTTCGAATTACAATTACTATGTGTGTCTTCTACTCAAGATTATGGAAATTTATAAACCTAAAGCTTGATATTTCTAATTTCTTCTACAATCTGCATTTGGTAATAAATTATAACGGTTAAGATACGTTTTTGGTTTGTTATAAATTAAATATAGCCTAGTTGATCCTTTCAATATCAGGTGGCATTTTATTAGCTTGAAATCATGAAAATTCCATGAGTGTTGCTGTATTGGTTCCTGTTCCGTTAATAATAATAATAATAGTAATAATAATACTAATAATAATAATAATAATATTTTATTGCCATGGAGTCGGCCACGGCGGTCTAGAGGTAGCGTGACCGCCTCTAGATCCGCAGGGCGCGGGATCAAACCCGGCCACGGTCGATGGATTTTTCAGGACATAAAAATCCTGGGCACGGAGTCCTCCAGGAGGGACTTTAAGCTGGGGGTCCCGTGTCGTAGATTTACGGCAAGTAAAAGAACTCCAAGCCTAAATTAGAGCCTCTGGACTAAATTTCTCGGCCTTTTCACGTCCAAGAAATACTTAGTTTCCAGAGGGGGGTTGCGAGGCGATGGGCTTACCACCTGTCCCTCTACCCTCTCTCGGAAAATAAGCATATAAAAATTAGTATAGGTAATGAAACCTCCACTTGGAGGCCCCTTCGCCCCACCTGGGGATCATAGGGTACCAGATACAGATACAGATTGCCATGGAGCTTATCAGCTATAGACAACGTTAATGGGTTATAGGCCTACATGCATGTAACAAAATAAAATATACAATAAAATTAATATAGACATGTAGATACACATGCATGAGTTAATACACAAATTGATAAAACATAGGTTACACTATCATGGCTAATTTTTTTTTATTTTTAAATTATTACTATAAAACAGGGCAAAAATCAAATCTGAGGCCAAATAGAATCGGAGACCAATGGGTAAGCCATAGTTTATTTTAGGATTGTACATTGGGACCAAATGAAATCTGCTCTTTGTAATTTATATTGTTTTTAGTTTGTCCTTGTCATTTAAGATTTCCTGTACATCAAAATAATGGTGTGGTAACTAACCAGTCATATAGAGTCTTTTTAAATCTTGTAATAGATAGCTGTAAAAGTTCCAAAGGTAAACTATTATATATTCTTATGCCAAGCACATCGAAACTGATTCAAGATTTGGAGAGTCTATGATAAGGTAAGTACAGCTATCGTTTTATATTTCTTTGCCTCTCGCCGACCGTTGGAATTTTGTTACAAGCAGCAGGTAGTCCGTGTATTCCAATTCAAAAGACATCCAGTTCCCTTTCTAGTCAATGCTTGTCCGAGCTCAAATCTGCTGCCCGTTGTAAATTTAAGAAACGTTTTTGTGCACGCTAGTAGAATCTCTTCCCCTACCAGGAATAGTTACGGGACAGACTGACAGAGATATAATACGATGTCTGTAGATACGTTGCTTATTCCTTGTATTATGAGAGTGAATGTCTTGTCTTTGTTCTATTCCTGTTAAGTTTTTCTTTTTTACGTAGATAAGCAGTGTGTATATGTATAAGTTTATTACAGTCATGATTCTCGTTTTAACAAATAATGGTTTACAATGTGCTAACTTATGAGAATTTATTATTCTGATAATCTTTTTCTGCAGTAGGAGAATTCACATGACTGTTACTACCCCAGAGCAAGATGCCATACGAGATTACGCTATAAAAGAAGGCAAAGTAAGCTGTTCTTACGTATGTGTCAGGGATGTGATTTTTTTAGATTTCTTATTAAATATATGACTCTGGACAGTCTAGTCGTGATATAGTTGATGTGGTGTCCTGGATAGTCTACTGTCAATCCATAAGCCCAGAAATTTTACATTATCAATATCTAAATTCCTTTCAATTCCTTTAAACTAAATGTTAGGTATTGGGTTTTATCGTTATTAAGCAAAAACCCATTGGCTCTGAACCATGTATCAGCCATGGATAATGTTTCATCAGTTAATATTTGAAGGGTCTGGTAGTTGGCACTACTTTCCAGAAAAGTTGTATCATCTGCGTATAAAGTAACGTGTGTATACTAATTTCACTTTAAGTTCTAAGTAGTTGTAAACAAAGCCACGTGACAAGGGATCGCCTCATTGGCTAGTGAACGAACTGTAACTTTTGCTGCTTTGTATGCACACTCTTGCTGTTAATAAAATAGTTCGGTTCAAACCGTACCTTTTTGTAGCTATCTTCATGCAGAGAAATTTAAAAACGCGTTGCTGAAGCAGATCTGTTTATGAAACAAAATTAATTTGGACAGATTTTCCTGACGCATAGTAACTAAGTGAACTAATTAAACCGTTACAACAGATGTAAATTGTAGGCGTTTACGGTGGCTGTGCGCATGCTCAAGCACGCCATCTTGGAACGAACTTGCCATAGCCCCCTCCCAAGAATTTGGTATTACCTGCTGAATGTGCGTTCATTTATTTATTTATATTGGCTATACAACACGTACGTGAGGATAAGAAAGTCGTGTGCTAGAACAAGACAAAAATTTCGTCAAAAGTTACATGTAACCTACAGCTCTGACAGGGTTGGGGCGGTTACAAACAGAAATTAATGAATAGTAAACAACATTCAAAAAGAAAACGCCTCTAAAAAGGGCAGCCAACATTGCAAAATAAGAGTAATTTTTTATACTCGTTAATATCTTCTTGTTAACTTTCTATGACCTTCTTAAATACTAATATTCAGCCTAATTTTGTACAGATGTATTGATCTTTTCAAAATAAATATCACATTTTTCAACAATGGTGCATGTCATAAAAAATAATTTAAAAGTACTATTGAGAACACTGGAATATACACAAATCCTCATTCCGTTTATTTCCGCTGCGGGTAATCTCCACGTGGTATTGTCACATGCTCGGCGGAGTGGTACATTAGAGTTTGTTTACATCTACTTTGAACTTAAAGTGAAAATAGTATAGGCCTAGTTACAAAAGATGCCAGATCATTAATCATTATAACAAATAATAAGGGGCCAAGCACTGACCCCTGAGGCACCCCACGTTTTACTTGTAATATTTTAGAGTGTTCCTTTCCCATACATACGACTTGCCTTCGATTTGTAAGATATGATCTAATAAGCTTAAGGGTTGTATCTTTAATACCATAATGATTTAATTTCCTTAGATGACTGTGGTCGACAGTGTCAAATGCATTTCTCAGGTCACAGAAGGAGGCCCGTGCAAGGTTCTTAATTTCAAATGTATGAAGTATCATTTTACAAGGGAGACTACAGCATCTATGGTTGACCTGCCTTTCCTGAATCCAAACTGGGATTCACTGAGTATGTTTGCTTCATCTATGTAAGCGCTTAACTGCCTGTACATAATCTGTTCAAACACTTTTGCAAACACTGGTACTAAAGATATTGGTCTGTAACTAGCTGGACTGTTGTGTTCCCCTTTTTTATATACAGGAGTGACCCTTGATAACTTTAACATGTTAGGGAAGGTACCATCTGAGATGCATTTGTTTATACAAAACATGAGTGGGTATACTATACAGTTCACTACTTTTTTAAGAAGTTTGTTGCAAATATAAACCAATGTAATTAGAATAGAGAACAAACTTATGAATCATGGTGTATGACCTTTTCCTAAGATAACACAAATAAGCACGAAAACGACCAGGGAATGATGTGAATAGTGTTATGTACATTCCAATGAGGTATGAGGGGTAAATTGAAGACATTCAGAGTGCAGTGCAGTGTATAAAGTGGTTAAATCGAAGAACATGAGGCCTGTAGGGCACCAAAGTGATTATCATTGTGATATGTAAATCCCTTGCCAAACAAGGAAATATTAGCAACGCAGGGGACAGCTGAGAAACTGTAACTCCATTACAATAAAGGAAGTGCTCATCATAGAAGACCGTTAAAAGAAGCAAGGCCATCTTGAAAACATCATGCCAGGGAGAAACGACTGCAGCGCTACCAACAACGCACAAGACAGTGAAATATACCTCTGCTCACCATGCTCTAAAGAGATAGGAACAAAGGAGGCGGTCGGATGTGACGGTCCATGTGGAACATGGTTCCATAGAGAATGCATGGGAATGGGAAGTGGTGTTTTCAATACTCTTAAGTCGTCGAAAACTAAACTTCTGTGGCTCTGCCCCGAATGTAAGATAAGTATTGAAGAATGGAGAACTGGGAGAAATACCAGCTTACAGGACCAAATGGCAGAATTACGAGAGGAACTACATCAAATTAAGCAAGAACAGACTGAGAAATTACAAGAGGAACTCCATAAAGCTAGACAAGACCAGGTGGAAGAATTAAAGAAGGAACTAGGTAAATTTAAACAAGAAGCGGCAAATTTGCAGCATAGCCTGCTGGACAAACTGAGCATGATCGAAGCTAAGATATGCTCACCTAAAGGGGACATTAGCAGCAACAGACAGAGGGAAAAACCACCAAATCCTAAAAGCGAAGCCTGTCAACCAGAAAGCAAGTTGATGCAGGGCAGCCAGATCAATGGCAAGGAGCAAAAACAAAAAGAGGGAGAGACAGTCGATGAGGATCATAGGGAATCGGTAATAAAGAAGACAAAGGTAAGGAAAGGACAGAACCCATCAAACACCAGTACCACTAGCGCGGCAGAAGCCATAGAGCCTCGAGAGACAGATGCAGACGCGGAAGGATGGACAAGGGTAACTGGAAGACGCAGCAACATATCACAAACTAGTCCACCTAAAGAAACAAATCAGAAACTTGTACGAGGAACTAGGCAGGGAGAAAACAGACTTCAAGCAGCAGAGAAGAACGGCTGGGTATATGTAGGAAGACTCAGCACAGAGACAACCATGGAGGATCTACTAGAGTATCTGCAAGAGAACGGGATCAACGGCAAGATTAGTTGCAACATGGTAAGCGACACAGATACGAGTAGGGCCTTCAAGATAGGCATACCACTGAAGAAGGTGGACAAAGTGTACGACGAATTCTTTTGGCCGACAAATGTGATATGCCGGCCGTTTCGTGGACCATGGAGATATAGAGGAAGACAGCAAATGTATTAGGGTGCTAAACTGGAATGTCGAAGGGCTAAGGGCTGAGCAGTACGAAAAGTGACGTGTTCATTGTCCGATCAACAAAACTAACACAAAAACAGATATAGTCTTGCAATATATAAGTGAAGAGGGCATGACACTAGTGAACAATGAGAAAGCACTTACATACGTCTGTCACAATGGGGGCAGTGCAGTAGACCTGACCTTCGTTAGAGGATATCAAGTACAAAGACATGGGCTACTGCTGGAAAATGAGGGGGCAGTGCTGAGGAAACATATACCAGTCTTAACAGTTTTGAACATGGGGATTGAGCAAGGCCAACATATTCACAAGAGACTAGGGAGGGCACTCGACACCGGGATATTAGAGGAAAACAAAGATAGAATATAAAATACTGTAAAACCAGACTAAAAGTTTTAAACAACGGTGGATAACTCAAAACACTCACCATCAGCACAACGTTTCGACTAGATCCTTCTAGTCTTCCTCAGGCACTGGTTGGTAGATCAGCTGGGTTGAGTGTTGCAACCCCCTCTACGTCACCATCATCATCGGTGAGGGGTGGGTGGGTAATTTCACAAAGTGGACGCTCTGATGCATGAAGAAACATGGTGTTGCGTTGGAATCTCTTAATCCATTCAGTAGGAATTGCAAAGTCAGATTCAGGGCATTTTTTAAACTGCCAACTAATTTTAGGGGGAACATTGTCCTGAACCATTCTACGAATTACGCTAATCCATTCGTCTCCCAGGTCACCATCGTAGTTATTGACACATTTATCCTGATTACTGGCAATATGAACAGCTTCACAAATCTTTCTTTTAGTTAGGTCCCTTTCAACTTTCACCACTTCCAAATCTTTTATCCTATGTTTTAAGGAAACCATATGTTGACTTAATCCAGTGTTGGTCTTCAAATTACGAATATCCCTAACATGCTCCTGGAGCCTGATTTTAAAAGCCCTCCCAGTTTCGCCATAATATACCCCATCACAGTCATCACAAAGAACAGAGTAAACCCCTGGGGCGTCAAGACGGTCTATTTTGCAACCAACTTTTTTATGTTGCGAGAAAATATTCTCCAAAGTACTCCCTACTTTAAAAGCAGGTTTTAAACCATATTTACATAGCACTTTGCCAACATTCTGGCTGACACCTGGTTTATAAGTAACACTAACATATTTGTCTGTGGGGTTTTTTTCTTTTTTACTTGTCTGCTCAAAACCCGCTTTTCTCCAAATCCTTTCAATAAACTTCCCAATGTACCCATTAATTTTTGCAAGCCTAATTATGTTTTTCTTTTCTTCAAACAGATCTGCAGGATTATTACAAATTTTTAAGGCTCTAGTGACAAAGTTTTTCCACACATTAGATTTAGTTCCATGAAAATGTGCTGATTTTTTATGAATATATTGTTCACATTTGTTAGGTTTCCTATACACACCGGTAAACACACGAGGAGCGACAAAGCGAATACGTAAGTCAAGAAAATTTAGACAATTGTTAACTGATTTTTCAATAGTGAACTTGATACGATCATGACAAGCTCCAAACTCGGCTAATAAGTCATTCGAAATGTCACAATTAGTAATAACCAGGGCATCATCGACATATCGTAGATACATAACCACACTTTCCACATTTTTAGTGATAATAGGGTTCTCTAGATAGTACATAAATATGTCGGACACAAAGCCAGAAACAGGGTTGCCCATAGCCAATCCCTCGTCCTGGGAGTATATTACACCATCGAAAATGAAGACATTATAATTAGTACACGCAGCATACCATCTACAATATTCATTTGCCACAATCGAGTCCACACCTTCCTTGGTTAACCATCGAAAAAGGTACTCGCCAGATAAGGCCCTTGGGATACTTGGATATAGGGATACCACATCAAGGCTGAAAACACACATGTCATTATCGACATTCAGTCTATCCAATTTATTCCTAACCTCAAACGAATTTTCAATCGACCACTTTGTTCTTGGACTAATTTTCGTCAGTCTTTCAACCAACAACTTAGCCAGGCCGTACACAGGGTGGTTATACATGGGAATAATCGGTCTGAACGGTACACCCTCCTTATGAGTTTTGGGGAGCCCATAACATGAAGGTAATTGGGCTTTTTCATTCCGCAGCTTACTTTTTCCATCGTCACTAATGGTAATACTCGATTCAATAACTTTCACTACTTCCCTTTGTATTTTAGTAATCGGGTTGTGAGGGAGAACAGAAAAGTCTGGAGGCATAAAACAATCCTTCATCTTCTTAGTATAGGCATCACGGTCAATAAATACAGGGAAACTCTCTTTATCACTTTTCAACACAAACACATTATTGTCACTCAGCCATTTTTTAGCGTAAGAAATCTGTTTCACAAAAGTACATGACCCACGGTTATATCCTTCTCTTTTATGTTCAGTTTCAATGGTAGCTGAAATCTCACGCGTAAATCTACTTCTTTCATTGGGATCATCAATAAGTTTCGACCCCACAATTGCCGGAGCAATCATATCCTCAATGTTCAGTTTTACAGGAGGCGGAGCAAATTTGAAGCCATACTTGAAAAGGCCAGAAACCTTGGTAGGAATATCTATATTGGTGAGGTTAACAAAATGGCTTTTTTCGGAAGAATTATCCACAGCGAGGTGAACGCCGCCATATTTAGGTACACCATACTTAGCATATTTTGTGCCAATTCTGCGTTTAAGGTAAGATTCGTGTTCCGTTACCAGATGGTGATGTCTCTGTATGACCACATATAAATTTTCACTTGGAATACACGAAGTCACCAATGAATGCATTTTATAGGTTTCAAAATTAGCTTTGTCCAGCTCCATATATGCCTCATCGATACACTCACGGAGCATATGGGTTTGTATTTTGTGTTTGTAGATACCCATTGAAACTGAACATAAAAGAGAAGGATATAACCGTGGGTCATGTACTTTTGTGAAACAGATTTCTTACGCTAAAAAATGGCTGAGTGACAATAATGTGTTTGTGTTGAAAAGTGATAAAGAGAGTTTCCCTGTATTTATTGACCGTGATGCCTATACTAAGAAGATGAAGGATTGTTTTATGCCTCCAGACTTTTCTGTTCTCCCTCACAACCCGATTACTAAAATACAAAGGGAAGTAGTGAAAGTTATTGAATCGAGTATTACCATTAGTGACGATGGAAAAAGTAAGCTGCGGAATGAAAAAGCCCAATTACCTTCATGTTATGGGCTCCCCAAAACTCATAAGGAGGGTGTACCGTTCAGACCGATTATTCCCATGTATAACCACCCTGCGTACGGCCTGGCTAAGTTGTTGGTTGAAAGACTAACGAAAATTAGTCCAAGAACAAAGTGGTCGATTGAAAATTCGTTTGAGGTTAGGAATAAATTGGATAGACTGAATGTCGATAATGACATGTGTGTTTTCAGCCTTGATGTGGTATCCCTATATCCAAGTATCCCACGGGCCTTATCTGGCGAGTACCTTTTTCGATGGTTAACCAAGGAAGGTGTGGACTCGATTGTGGCAAATGAATATTGTAGATGGTATGCTGCGTGTACTAATTATAATGTCTTCATTTTCGATGGTGTAATATACTCCCAGGACGAGGGATTGGCTATGGGCAACCCTGTTTCTGGCTTTGTGTCCGACATATTTATGTACTATCTAGAGAACCCTATTATCACTAAAAATGTGGAAAGTGTGGTTATGTATCTACGATATGTCGATGATGCCCTGGTTATTACTAATTGTGACATTTCGAATGACTTATTAGCCGAGTTTGGAGCTTGTCATGATCGTATCAAGTTCACTATTGAAAAATCAGTTAACAATTGTCTAAATTTTCTTGACTTACGTATTCGCTTTGTCGCTCCTCGTGTGTTTACCGGTGTGTATAGGAAACCTAACAAATGTGAACAATATATTCATAAAAAATCAGCACATTTTCATGGAACTAAATCTAATGTGTGGAAAAACTTTGTCACTAGAGCCTTAAAAATTTGTAATAATCCTGCAGATCTGTTTGAAGAAAAGAAAAACATAATTAGGCTTGCAAAAATTAATGGGTACACTGGGAAGTTTATTGAAAGGATTTGGAGAAAAGCGGGTTTTGAGCAGACAAGTAAAAAAGAAAAAAACCCCACAGACAAATATGTTAGTGTTACTTATAAACCAGGTGTCAGCCAGAATGTTGGCAAAGTGCTATGTAAATATGGTTTAAAACCTGCTTTTAAAGTAGGGAGTACTTTGGAGAATATTTTCTCGCAACATAAAAAAGTTGGTTGCAAAATAGACCGTCTTGACGCCCCAGGGGTTTACTCTGTTCTTTGTGATGACTGTGATGGGGTATATTATGGCGAAACTGGGAGGGCTTTTAAAATCAGGCTCCAGGAGCATGTTAGGGATATTCGTAATTTGAAGACCAACACTGGATTAAGTCAACATATGGTTTCCTTAAAACATAGGATAAAAGATTTGGAAGTGGTGAAAGTTGAAAGGGACCTAACTAAAAGAAAGATTTGTGAAGCTGTTCATATTGCCAGTAATCAGGATAAATGTGTCAATAACTACGATGGTGACCTGGGAGACGAATGGATTAGCGTAATTCGTAGAATGGTTCAGGACAATGTTCCCCCTAAAATTAGTTGGCAGTTTAAAAAATGCCCTGAATCTGACTTTGCAATTCCTACTGAATGGATTAAGAGATTCCAACGCAACACCATGTTTCTTCATGCATCAGAGCGTCCACTTTGTGAAATTACCCACCCACCCCTCACCGATGATGATGGTGACGTAGAGGGGGTTGCAACACTCAACCCAGCTGATCTACCAACCAGTGCCTGAGGAAGACTAGAAGGATCTAGTCGAAACGTTGTGCTGATGGTGAGTGTTTTGAGTTATCCACCGTTGTTTAAAACTTTTAGTCTGGTTTTACAGTATTTTATATTTCTGACCGGTGGAAAGTTTTATGGACTTTGAATTTGTTAAATAAAGATAGAATAGTGGGTATTCTGCAGACCATCAAGAATGGGAACCTAGACGAGACATACAAGGACATCGAGGGATTCATAAAAGCCGTTATCATAGAAAGCCCAAAACCCCGTAAGGCACAGAAGTGGTTTGACCGAGAATGCTATGAGCAGAGACGAGTCACGCTACTATGTCTACGAAAAGCAAGACAAACCATGAACAAAGAGGATCTAGAAAGATATCAAGTGACCAGGAGGAAGTATAAAAACATGATAAGGGAAAAGAGAAAAGAACATAGGGAGCAAAAGGATGAGAAAATGCTGAAGGAAGCAGAAGAAGACCCATACCGGGCATTAAGGCCAAAAAACCAAGTTTCCCAATGGATATACCGATGGAGAAATGGGAGAAACACATGAGGGAGATCCTAACCCTCAAGGAAACGAGGATTAGTGATAAGTTAGAAAATAGTATGCGTCTCACATCAATGGAAATAAGGAAGGCAATATCTGCAGGAAAGTCTCACAAGGCACCGGGACCAGATGGAATCTGCTATGAGTATCTGAAGCTGTCATGGCCCTTGCTGGAAAACGTCTGGAGAGAACTACTCAACAAGTGTTTCAAAAGAGGTCACATCCCAGCTGAGTGGCACAAGTCAGTCATCAAACTACTGTATAAAGGGAAAGGGGATGGAAGCCAGCCGGGATCTTATAGAGGAATAGCACTAGAATCAGTGCCCTTTAAACTGCTAACAAGGCTATTGACACAAAAGTTGGACACCTTGGTGGAACCGTTCTTGCCAGAAGAACAGTATGGGTTTCAGCGTGGCAGATCTACGTTGATGGCCGTGGAAAATTTAATCACGGAGATCCAAGAAAAACTTAAGAGTCCATAAGAAGATGTATACTGTCTTCATTGACTTTAGTAAGGCATTTGACACAGTGAACAGAAGGGTACTGATAGAGATGCTCGAGACAATGGTAGGGCAATCAGAGATGACAAGGCTAATCTCCAATATTCTGTCAGAAAATCAAGTGCAGGTGTGTGACGGGCACTCCAAATCGAATTGGATAAGCCAAACGGTTGGTGTGTTACAGGGCGATCCATTAAGCCCATTACTGTTCAACATTGTCACAAGTGATATAACGGCTAAAATCAAAGAAGGTGCACAGGACACGAGCATCTACATCTACACGGATGATATGGCTTGCGCCTCAGAAAATCTGAGAGACCTACAGAAAGCGATGGACCTCATCAGAGTGGGCGGAAGAAAATGATTTGACAATAAATGAGAAAAAGACAGAGTTAGTAGTCTTTAGAAAAGGTGGCAGATTGAGCAGAGAAGAAGTAATAACGTGCAAGGGACAGCTGTTACGGCCACGGAGTCATTTCAAGTATTTGGGAATCACCTTGCAAGCAACTGCGACAGCCTTCAGAATACATATCAGGGAAAGACTTGTTGCAGCTATAAGAAGTATAAGCGACATAAGAAACATATCGCGAATGTCGTTAACCACTGCTATGAAATTATTCCAGGCGAAAGTTGTACCAGTGCTCACCTACGGACTAGAATTAGTTTGGGAACATCTATCAAAACGGCAGCTAGGGGAAGTGGAAAGCCTAAAAGCAAGATTCCTAAAAAGGGTTCTCGGGCTCTCCAAATATGCAAGATCTCAATACACCTATGTTTTGGCAAGGGAAACATACCTATACAAGACCTAAGATTGCAGATGCTTCTGCCATCTACAGTAGCATATAAGGAATTAGTACTGGAGCTGCAAGCAAAGCAGGATAACATTGACGAGGATTTTTACTCTACCATGGCTATGCATACAAGAGACTGGATGCAACCAGAATATGAACTGAGACACATGATGACGCGGCTTGCGGTGCATGGTTTTCACCATCACATTTGCAGACTGAAGATCTTCCATGAAAGGCAACGGACGAGTGCATTTGTGAATTCTACGGAGGCAGATGTGACAAATATCACGTCACAATGTGCACTAACAGATCAGTGTCGTTCATGCAGTTCTGCTTAGAAAACTGAATTGTGTCTTACGCGGACAGTAGTCCTGATGAAAATATTTATACTCATGCACATTGTGCACATTTTAATTTTAATTTACATTCCAATGCACTATATATATAATGACAATCTCCAACTTTTACTTTTATGAGCTGTACAGAAAAAGGTATACTTCTCAATATCCAAGATGCATTACAAACTCAATAGAAACTACATGCAGAAATAATCTGTCTCTTGATAAAGAATTGATGTCAAACTTTCATAAGAGTTTCTCCATCCAAACCATGGACCTTCCTTACTCAGGTGTGTCACATTCTGGAGGCCAAACTGTGATTGTAAACATTCAATTGCAAAGGTTCATGAAGGACAAAGGCTCGGTGTACATTATGATAGGTTCTTCCTCTCATGAATAAGCAGATATCTTTTGAGACTCGATTTGTATATAAACCTTTAATTACACAGCTCACATGTAGTGTGTCCAGTGTGAGTGAGCAAATGTTGTTGAGATAGTATTTGATGGTAAATTTCCTTTTACATACATCACAGGAAAATGCTTTCTGTCCAGTGTGAGTGAACAGATGTGTTTTGAGGTTGTGTCTACGGGTAAATTTCTAGTTACAGACATCACAGGAAAATTTCTATCCATTATGAGTGAGCAAATGTCTTTTGAGATTCCCTTTAAGAGTAAATTTCTTGTTACAGACATCACACGAAAATGCTTTCTTTCCAGAGTGAGTGACCAGATGTAATTTGAGATACCCTCTCTGGGTAAATTTCTTGTTACAGATATCACAAGAAATTGCTTTCTGTCCAGTGTGAGTGAGCAAATGTCTGTTGAGACTCCCTCTATATGTAAATTTCTTGTTACAGACATCACAGGAAAATGATTTCTGTCCAGTGTGAGTGATCATATGTAATTTGAGATACCATCTCAGGGTAAATTTCTTGTTACAGACGTCACACGAAAATGATTTCTGTCCAGTGTGAGTGTACAGATGTAATTTGAGATTCCCATTTTGGGTAAATTTCTTGTTACAGACGTCACACGAAAATAATTTCTGTCCAGTGTGAGTGTACAGATGTAATTTGAGATTCCCTTTTTGGGTAAATTTCTTGTTACAGACGTCACACGAAAATGCTTTCTGTCCAGTGTGAGTGAGCAGATGTGCGTTGAAGTTCCCTCTATGGGTAAATTTCTTGTTACAGAGATCACACGAAAATGCTGCTTTCTGTCCAGTGTGAGTGACCAGATGTAATTTGAGATACCCTCTATGGGTAAATTTCTTGTTACAGAGATCACACGAAAATGCTTTCTGTCCAGTGTGAGAGAGCAGATGTGTTTTGAGATTGTCTTTTCGGGTAAATTTCTTTGTACATATATCACCAGAGATAATTTTGTCTCGAGTGTGAGTATGGTGTTCATTGTTTCTAGAAGGGGATGTGCTCGTAAAGACAGCAGGTGAGTGTGATAGCAGTAGCTGATCATCTTCATTATTCCCTGCAGACATTCCTGAAACTTGCGCTAACTTGCTGCTGCATGCTATGAGATCTGTATTCTCTCTTTTCACTTCGTTTAACTGTACCGTTTCAAATATAATGGGAGGTTCACAATTTGTTTGTGTTGGAGAAATCTCTTCCTTAATTTCAATCTTAATATCCTCAGAATTATTCCTTCCAGAAATTCCTGGAACTTGTGCTAACTTGCGAACGGTGCTACGTGCTATGGAGTCTGTATTCTCACTTTTGACTTCGTTTGACTGTATAATAGGTGCAGGTTCACACTTTGGTTTTGTTGGAGAAATCTCTTCCTTAATTTCAATCATAATATCCTGAGATTTCAGTGAAGGTTCCATTCTGTATCACACTCAAAGAACAGTGTCACCGAATTTGCTACTGACTGGTTTTACATGTCATCGAGTAGCCGTGATTGGCGCCATTAGGGATGTCAAACTCAAGGTATGTTGACGGTAATGTTGCTTCACTTTGACGCTCTCTAACAGCGGCGCAACGGGGGGGGGGGGGGGGGGTTTGAACCCCCCCATTGATTAAAAAAAGGAAAATTGTACAATTTTTTTATGCCTGCTTATAAATTACTTAATACGAAGCTTAAAACTCGTTATTCAGCATCTTCATTTTTTAAATTTTCCGGTGGAGGACCCCCGAACCCCTCCGGATGTTATAACACCCACATATTGTCGGCCTGGTTACGCCTATGCTCTCTAACTAGGTCTTTTGGAGGGGCGGGAACGATCACAAGTTTCTTCTTGTTTCCCGCTTATTGCTAGACCGTTTAAAACAATAACGGGACAACGATGTGTTATTGCAATTTGCAAGTTTTTACGATAAAAGCAAGAAGGATAATCTTTCTTTCTTTCTTTCTTTACTTTTCCAAAGAAAGATGCCAGGAAACGATAGATAATGGCGTGTAAAAGAGAAATACTTTCAATTGGACTACTGAGTTTTAAGTACTTGGTATTGAAGGTAAGACGCCAAGAATTTTCAAACCAGTTGCTAAATAAATATTTCAATTTCTAAAAATAAAAGACATGACAATATTATGTTCTCACTCTTAGTTTTTTTTTCTTCTTCTCCAACTTTCATTGCAACAGTAAATTAAAATATTTTATGAAGTAACATATTTTGCTTTAGTTTTGCGTTTCAGAAGGCTGTAGTTATTAAGTGCGAGTTTGGCACTTTATGAGATCGTGTGTGGGGGACGAAAAATGTCTGTCCGTGTGTCTGTACGCGCCATAACTCAAATACGCTTTATCGGATTTTCATGAAACTTAGTATACACATTTAATGCCCATGGGAAGACGTCTGTTGATATTGGTCCCAATCGGTTATCCGGTACCGGAATAATGCCCAATTTAGTGCATTTTTATGGTATATATAACAAAAGGCCCCATAACTCAAATATGCTTTATCGGATTTTCATGAAACTTGGTGTAAACATTTATAACGTCCATGGCAAGAAGCCTATTAATTTTGGACCTAGTCGGTTGACCGGTACTAGAGTAACGACTAATTAGAAGTCACATTTTTAAAATTTTTGTCTACCGGTGAAATATTTTGACAGTTAACAGTATTCATTCACATATGCTTGAAACGGCTCGTCGTGTGATTTTTAGCCCTTTATTTTGAACTATCCAGTATGTGTCTGGTAACCACAAAACGACCGACCTCGGTAGCTCAGTGGTTGCAGAAGAGTGTCTATCTTATCTCGGGGGAACTTGGGTGGTGTGTTCTATATATATATATATATATACTAGTAATGATGTCACAATATTACTGGTATGACTAAGATTTATTTATGTCCAATAATGTCTTTACCAATTAACAACTTGAATATGTGAGTGATGAACTCAGAATGTCAGGACGGTAGAACGGTTTGTAATACTGCTGTTAATCTCGGTGATTTTATGTCGTGATGACGTGCAAATTGCTGAGTGTTGACAATGTCTGTATTATTCCTTGTAACCCACAAGTACTTACGTGCGTCACTGAATTTACCTTGGTAGTAACTGTAAATAAGTTCTACCTCAATTCCTAATACAAACTGCTTTTTATATTAATTATTTATTGATACCGTGAGCAGGACCCTCCTGATCACGATAATATGACTTTTTATAAAGTATAATATACTTCACTGGCACTTTGAAGCCAAGAAGCAAGGGATGTCTCCTGCACCGACTAACTCGGCGAAGGAGTCTTGAAGAAGTGTTTCCCTATCACCTGTGTTCCAGCGTCCATCGTTCCTTCGTTTATCTCTCCCCACTTATTTCTACAACCAATAATAACTACTATTAGAGCATTTTACCATGTTTTTCAATGAGAGATGTACTCTCATTGGTTATATTCATTTGAGCGTCTACATGCTACTCTGGGTAGGAAGTATCGCTTCCCAGCTCACTCAGTTCCAGTGATTACTCTTGGATTCTCGGAACAGCTATACAGACTGCTCTTCCCACTCAACATTCTCGGTACCTTCTTTTCACAGTTCCTAAGTTCTATTCTGTAAGTTTTTACCACAATAAGAGAGCACTTCTCAACAATGAGTGTCTCTTATATCATGCTGTGGTTGAATAGCAGAGTGTATTTCCCTCACTGTTTTTCCTTGAATTCTGTCTGAGTATCTGCAGTTACAATGTGAAGTTTTGCTAACTTGAAATTTATCTTATTAAAATATTACTAGACTATTACTTATTTATTTAATTATTGAATTTATTATCATTTAATATCTATTTCTTATGACGTTTAATTGTGGTACTATCAATGCTCAATCATATTTGATATACTCAATCTTATTTAATATGCTAAATAATATTTGATATGTGTTCTGATTATAACCATGTTCAATCCATGATTATGATCCTATCATACTGCCCAAAATTATTATTGTGAAAAGTGTATTTTATATTAAAATTCATTTTTAACAGGAATACTTTTTTACTCCTGAATTATTGTTACTTTTCTTACATAACAATACTCATGTTTACCTTTCCAGTACAGTGACCTATTTATTGCCTAGCAGAGCTCCAGGGTAATGTCATTCATTTTAACCTTCATTTGGTTCACTGACCAGTTATGAGTTATTGGCATTCCTTGTACCTGGTAAGGGTTTCTCAGCCTGCATGACATACCACAATCTTATCTCGCATTCATTCATCACCCTTCGCACATTTGTAAGCTTTGTTCCGCTATGACATCATATGCTTACGTCTTATTACTGGCGAGATTAATTTTTATGAATTTTACACAAAACATCACAAATTTAAACAACACATATAAAAACAAAATAATAGCAAAAATTATTATTTAATATACTTAAACTAAATATAGATATTCGCCAGTAGATTTATTACTGCTCGTCTTTATTATATATCTTCGCCAGTGGATTTATTACTGCTCGTCCTTTATTATATATATTCGCCAGTAGATTTATTACTGCTCGTCTTTATTATATATATTCGCCAGTGGATATTTTACTGCTCGTCCTTGATTATATTTACACATTTGATTACACTGTAAGCTTACATCACACGTAGTCTTCGCGATCACGTACTCTTACAATGTAAAACACACTTAACCCTTGTACCTGTTTATTACGAAATGACGCAAGCCTGTTGTCATACTGTTATACCCTTATTTCTTATTCTATATAAGGCCTAACAAAAGACAAATTGTATCGCCCAATAATCTTCCCAGTTTTGATATCAGCTACTTCAAAACACACCCCATTAAATACATTTGTGACGACATACGGTCCCCTGTAAAGAAGCTCTAAGCGTGAAATTCTTTTGTTTAGTGCCTGTGATAGATTTTTCCTTCTAACCAAGAGTTTGTCCCCTATTACTGGATTCCAGACCCGCTTGTGCCTTGTGGCCTTTTCTTTTCTCTTAGCTACGTTCTTCCGAATATTTTCTATCGCTATCCGGCAATAGTCAGTCAATTTCTTATTTACTCCGTCATGCGGGATGGCTATTGGTAGGCCTCTTATTAGGGTTTTTGGTTCGTCGCCAACCATAAGTCGTACAGGTTCGACTCCTACAATGGGATTTATTGTGTGGTTCAAAATGTCCTCTATTGGTTGGATATATTTCACCCAGGCATTGTGCCGTTTGTGACAGAGTGCTCGCAAGTATAGCGATAAATCACGCAGTCCCCGTTCCGCTGTGTTGACTTGAGGATGAAATCTAGACACATGGAAACACTTTATCCCGAGTTCCGACATCTTGTCTTTAAACTTCTTACTAGTGAACGGCGTTCCATTGTCCGACAGTACCGCTGTGATGGGCTGGTATTTAGGAAAGTAGTCTGAGGCAAGTTTTCTTAATACTGCAGTGGTAGTTGCTGTGCGCGTAGTGTACAGTTTGACAAAATGTGAGAAAACATCGTAACAGATTAAAATATATCTCATGCCATAAGCCCCTGCAACTAATGGTCCGTGAAAGTCCAACGCTACCAATTCCCCTTTTCTCTCTCTGGATACGGTCATTGGTATTCTATCGTATTTGACATTCATCTGTTTCGCTTTCTGACATAAGTCACAGCAGCTGACGTATTTTCTGATTTTTCTTCCCAAGTTTTTAATGTACATTTTATCCTGAATGTACAGCAACATTCTATTCGTTCCTGAATGGCCTAGCTTTTCATGGACGATAGAAATTATTTTAGTTTCTAATTCCTCCGGAATGTACACTTTCCATTCTTTCTTGTCCTTTCCACATAACTTATATATTACATTGTTTACCATTTGGTACTTTCTCATTATTGTTATCACTATGATCCTGATTAAGTTCTTCCAGCCCTAACCTTATCAGTTCTATCTCTGGGTCATTGCGCTGAAATTTTTCTATGTTCCTGAAATCGCGCTGCAAGGTCAGCTCACTGAACATCTTTATTTGCATAATCTGAATTTGATTCCCGTCGCTTCCTGTTGCTTCCGGTAATTCAGCTTTATTGCGAGAAAGATAGTCGCACAGGACGTTATCCTTTCCAGCCACATGCCTAATCTCCAGTTCAAACTGACTCAGTTCGTGAACATAGCGTGACAATTTACTATTTCCTAGCTTCATTTTATTTAGAAAGGTCAAACTAATGTGGTCAGTGTACACTACGATTTTCTTATTGAATACGTACTGTCGGAACTTAGTCAAAGCATGATACATCCCAATTATCTCCAAGCAAGTCACTGAACCTTTACTTTCAATCGGGGTTAGCCCGCGTGACGTAGTTGCTATTAGGTGTTTACTACCATCCTCATGCTCTTGCATTAAAATTCCCCCTACAGCTAGGCAAGATGCATCCACGTAAATAATATATCCCAAGTCATTCCTAGGCCTTTCTAACAGTACTGCCTTTTTGAAAGATTCTTTGATTTTCTGAAAAGCTTCCTCTTCTACATGAGTCCATTTAAACTTGTTTTGCTTCCGTAGCAATTTTCTAAGCGGTACGGCATATTCAGCGTATCCGGGAATGAATCTATCCTGATAATTAAAAATTCCTAGGACTTTTCTTACTTTCCTGACTGTCTTGGGTCTGCTAATATTCATTATTGCTTTTATTCTTTCAGGGTCAGCTGATACTCCATCCTTTGAGATAATATATCCTACAAATTTCACTTCATTACAAAATAAACTGAGTTTCTGGGGATTTATAGTCATTCCGCTTTCCAAGAACGTATTTAATACAAGGTCAAGTTTCTCTATATGGGTGTCAAAATCAGTCGTGTGAATTAAATAGTCATCCACGTATGCTGTTATATTTGGTCCAGTACCTTCCGGGAACATAACCTGGAGTGCACGTAAGAGCGCGCTCCCGGAGGTCCTCATTCCAAACGGGGTCCTACAGAATGAAAATACAGATCCTTGATGGACAAACGAACAGTATTTCCTGTCTTCTTTTCTTAAGGGAATCTGCCGAAAACTGGAAGTAAGGTCGATACTCGAAAAATATTTAGCATCGCCCATCTTAGCTAAGAGATGATCGATTGGTTCTGTTTTTACTCGATCAGGTTTCATATACAAGTTCGCGGTCCTCAGATCCAATGTCATTCTTAATGTCTTGTTAGCCTTATACACCCAACATATAGGACTGACGTACGGGGAATCGGATCTCTCTATAATTAAGTCCTGTAACATTTTTGCAATTACTTTATTGGCCTCTTCTCTAATAGACAGCGGTAATGGTCTGCTTTTATGATTAAATATAGGCGGATTATCCATGCTAATAGAATGTTCATAAACTAAACAGCATCCAGGGGAATTACTGTACACGCCCATATTACTGGTTAGCACATTAAATAGCTTATCTTTTTGAGGTTCCGTTATTGAGGTGATACTATCTACTTTATTTCTCAAGATTTCAAGGATTTCTGATTCAGTCAACCTATCGTTATATTCCCTTCCATTTTCATTCCCTTCCGTGGGTATAGGAACAGGGTGTTGCACTATTTTACAGGAATTATAATTCCTTTATTGCAACCAATGGCCATAGTATGATGAATAGAGCTCTGATGGAATATGTGGCAGGGGAAACAGAAGTACCCCGAGAAAACCTGCCCCGATCCCATTTTGTCCACCACAAATTCCACACGGATCCACCAAGATTCGATCCCGGGTCCCAGCGGCGGAAGGCGAGCAATGTAACCACTCAGTCATGGGGGGCTGGTTTTACAGGAATTAAATACATAACCTGATAATATATAAATAGTCGCTTTGTTCGTTCGGGGCTCTACCTCCAAACTCCCAGTGGGGCTCTGCCTCTCTGTGTGGTACTAAGAACAAGTTTTTTTATTTAATTTTTTATTTTTTTTTTATCTGACACTTTATCGAAGAGATACATTCATTGCATTTAGACTGCCGTAGCCCATAATAACTACTTAGCCATACTAAACCTTAAAAAAACTGCGGAACGACTTTAAGATTTTTCTGGGGTAAACATTTAAATTTAGAACATTCTGGAATTTTCTCGTCGGTTACACGCTAAAAGCTATAAGTCTGTCAAATTTCAGATTTCTAGCTCATGTGGAAGTGGGTCAACATTAATGCCTGTAAACATTTTCGAAGTTTCTTTTTGGAGGGCAAAAAAAATAAAATTTTGAACTTTTTTGAATTTTCCATCGGTTGTAGGCTAAAAGCTGCCAAATTTCAAGTTTCTAGCTCATCGGTAAGTGGGTAAACATTAGGTTGGGTTCGTTCCCCGGTACTTAATCGAATTTTTCTGAAGTAGAGAGGTCTGGAATGGGGTGTACTCAGCCTCCTGATACAAAATGAGGAGATACTTGATTGAGAAGTAGGATGTCGGATAGTAGGCCTAGTCCTTCTAGGGATGTAGAGCCAGGGAGTTTAGTTTAGTGTCAAATATATAGATGAAATTAGCAATACAGTATAGGTTTCGCCACAAAGTGGCTACATTGGCAATTAGCATCTATGTGAGGGACTTCATAGTTCATAGCTCGCGCTCTAACTTGCTTGCAGGCAGAAGCCGACGCGACGTGCTCTAAGGGTGAAGACAAGAATCACGCCTTGTTCGCAATCTGAAAGCGACGACGAAAACCTTTAAAACCCGGGAGTATTACCACGCAGTTACGCCTCTCGCACCCGTTACTAGCCGGCAAGATGAGGCAGCAAGTCGTGGCTTTCGGAGAGCGACGACTAACGCGTATTTACATGTTTAAATGACTTAAAATTGTCAAATATCAGGTGTAGCATGTTTTCAGTCGATAAGAACCTATCACAAAGACGATTTTGAAGTAGTTTAATAGTAGGCATATGCAGTACTATAATAAAATATTCTTTACATTAAAAACTGCTCGTTGTGCAACACTGCAACATGATCAGAGACCGCCACTGAATTCACATCATGAATAAAGTCTGTCGCGAGGCACAAAAGTATAAGAATGTTATTATGTTCTTTTTTTAAATATATTCACCTCTTATGAAATTATTTCACACAACCCCACAACACTGCACAGTCGAAACAAACATTTAGAGTAATCAATGAAGGGTGAGAACAGAAACACAAACTTTTTCATAACATCGCTGTTTTATTTGTTCAAATTATTTTAAGTTAGTAATCAAGCACACTCCTCGAATTCATATGATAGCATGCATTAACAGTAACAACTCTTCATAATGAAAACGCTAGACTTCAAGGAAATTGAAAACATGAGTCTTCCCTAGCCTTCTACTCCTGCTTCATCCATTTCAGGAAGAAACTTAACGCGTCATCTGTAGGGGTGCTCTGATTGGTTTGCTCAAAGTGAGGCAACCTGTATGTCTACAGACCTTGTCTCAACCTCACTATTTCCTCAGCTTAAAGTACCTATGGTAAGGATGTACAAAGTGGTTTTAGAATAGCATTAATAATTTTATAATTATTCTTAACAAAATCTGAAATACAGGGTGTTGCAAAACTCCCTACACAAACAGCTATGGATTGTAGAGGAGACCAAAACAATAACCATAGGCCGGAAACCAATAGGTACGTCAGCAGTCACCTTCAAAAACAGACATCGTTGAGTAGAAACAAACATCTCTGCGCATGAGAAACACATGGCACGTTGCAGATTGTACACAGTTTAGGTAGCTGTTTGCTTTAATTCATTCTGCTTGTTCTTAGGCAATGACGATGGAAGATTCGTTTTGTTGAACCCGTGGATATCCACATAGTTTATGGTGCATGCAATGGCAATTCCACAGCTGCACATCTCTATGCTGAGCAATATCCTGGCTGGTGTTGGATTGGCTAGGGTGGGCCCATTGTGTGGCCTGCTCGTTCTCCTGACCTTACCCTACTTGACATCTTTGTGTGCAGACTTTTAAGGAGTTTAGTGTATGAAACACCAGTTGTGTCAGAGGAGGATCTCCTTGTACGGATTCTTGTAGCTGCCGACCAATTGGGCCGCTATTGAATTGGAATCATGGAATTTAATTTAGTAGCAATAGTGGTACAACTATTGCTACCTACATCATCGGCCTAAGAATGGATTTGAATGCTTGGACCGACTGGCACCTTGTGATGGTTAGAATAAATAAATACGAGTATCAAATACTCTGGCGCTCAAATTACTATACTTCAAGTAAGGAGAAAGTACAGGCTTTGCATTACACCTGGTCACCTAACGTCAGAGATATATAAAAATTCTACAACAACTATCGCCCAACGATAGAGCTTATCAATTTTTACCACAACCTAATCTAACAACACGATTAATTTTCAAGCACAAGGTTTGACGTAACACGACATATCAAGATATAACACGGAATAACACAACCAACCAATCCAAACCAACCAAATCCTAACCTAATCTAACCTAAACCTAACCAAACCTTACCTTAGATGTACCTTATCTATTTCAATTATTTTCATCTTCCTAACCTAATCTAAGTAACCTAACCTAACCTAACCTAACCTAACCTACCCTAACCAAACCCATGACCCGAATCCACGACACCTGATAACACAAAATTCTGTAATATTAACATTAAATTTAAGATTACACAAGAAACGAGATAGCAAATTCTGTGACTTCATGTATTTTGTTACTTTGGGAATTTTATTTATTATTATCAAACTAAAGCACGTTACATTAGATATACCTTGTGTTCACTATCGTGTGACATAGTGGTATCATAATGACACTTATTAGGAAACTTTTTTATTTTGACATCGGTGTGGTATCGATTATTATCGAACACGAAACGATTTTAGACCTTGAGAGTAGGAGTGAAAACTATGTAATAAATAGCCTGCACATATAAAATAAAATAAATTCTGTCGTCTTAATTTAAATATCATACTAAAATAAATTGAATTCGTTTTGTCAAAATCCGTTGATTTCAAGAAAGCAACCATTAGGTAGCTTCGATTTGATCGACGCCATGACTTGCCATCTCTCGTAGAAGGAAAGAATTACAACAATTAGCTATTGCAAAGTGCATGGTGCGGTCGTTGCCGTTTGATTCAGTGACTCTAGAATCTCAAAATTTAAACATCTAGAGACTAATTAAGTTTGAACAAAAACAGTTATATGCAATTTGCCTATAATGGTAATTAAGATACTCGTATGAAAATTATAAAACTTGCGTTGCTCGTTTGTTAAACGAGTGGAAGAAATTAAGAAACTGAAGAAAATATATGATTTTATAAAAAAATATTATATCGTTTTTACTTTTGAAAATTTGTCTATATTTTATTCTCAGCAATATTATTATAAAGTTTCAAACTAGTAGCAGTCCATTTTGATTCTTATTGTGATAAAATAATAATTGTAGAGACTCTAAAAACACCTAAACTCACATATATTTCGTTAAGCACTATTCTGTGTAGAGGAGAGCTTTTAAATTCATAAAAAACGAATGAGTCGATTGACCTCAGTACTCGTAGTTAACAATATTAATATGTTTGGTATTTGTTCACAGAAGCTCTACTTCAACAACACTTAACATTTGCTTGAGACTATTAACACCCTTCAACAACACGAGGTTCTGTGAGAAGAGAATGAGATGCTAAGACAGGAACTGAGGACTTGCTTGTCTCATAATAACCTTGAACATCAGATCGAGATATTCCAAGGTTCCTCTCTAGAGCGTGAGTGACATTAAGAACTCTAGTGTAGCTTAATACTCTTGATAACCTAGTTTTATGTACAGTAGTCGTTGCTGTGATGCTCCTTTGTTGAAATCTGTCAGTTCACTTCCCATTAGAAAAACATTTTTCTATTTGATTAGCATAAATATTCAATAGTATTCCTAATAATCAACATTATGTCAGTCTTAAATTATAAAAACATTGCCGGCTGTAAGCAGAAAGAGGAAAGGTAACACAATAATGTGGTAATGTAGATATACAATGAGATACATTGTTGTCCTCAGCAAGCAATCACAAGCTTTAATTCAACAGGGACATGACATCGGAAGCTTTTTAGGGGGCCTATTTAGAATTATCAAACCAGTCATGTTGGAGGCTAAAGCTGAGGGACATGAAACTCCTTCAACAGGGGAAATAATCTTTCTGATATTGTAAGTAAAAACAAGATTAAAAAGTTAAAAATATTGTTGTCAACTCAACGTCTTGTCAACAGATTGAAAGGAAAGGGAAGGAAAAAGAGAAAATCAATACCAGAACAGGTGGCCAGGGATATATTTAGCGGAACAAACGACGAAAGCGGTCATAATGTACAAGATGTTCGGCTGTACCAGGTCAGAGTTTGACATTTTTGTGAAGAAATCTCTTCAGTCTCTTGTATTGAGTAACATCGCTATAATATGCAAACCCATCGCTCCTGTAGATCAGTCAGTGTTAGAGTATATCGTTTCGGTGAATAACAAACACTATACAGACTTGAATATTGTGCAAATGGTAAAGGGAACATTTATAGGCGATGGTTCTGGTTTAGTGGCCAATGAGAAACTTAGCAGTATTATAAACAATACACTGCATTATTTCCTATTTATTCAATTAAGCATTAATTTTAACTCCTTCAGAGGACTTCTTGTACTTTTAAACTCTTTTAGCCTATGGACAGGACGTGGCATAAGTTATTTGACACCGCTTCATGGTATTTGGATAATGCTTTATCTGGTCTCAGGGAGATTATACCAAGAACAATGGAGCTCTGGGGGCAGGAGATTCTAGCAAGGATTGGGTCGAGCGATTCAAAAATGGATAAGCCTCCAAGGATATGATTATGTTATAGGTAATCTACATAGGGGGCTGCTTAATGTTTCGCAACTAATGTTTCTCCAAGAGTAGAATAACAGCGTTGTGAGGAAATGTGGTACTTCGGGCCGATTTTGTAGAGAAGGTTGGTACTATTGAATGTTTAAATTATCATTTTGCAGTTTGTAAGGTGTGTATTTCATCTCTTGTTTAAGTGATGTAATAGTCCATGGTCCTGTACCTTATAAGTGATAACATTTATGAATATATTTTTAAATTATGTAAACTAATGTAACTTTTTACTATCTTAAATTCATCAGCGTACCATATGGCTTTCTGTTTATTCACCATATTCATTAATATAACAGGAAATGCTGCAGTGAAACACTAAAATACCAGATCCATGAATCTACTAGAAACAGTGTCAATAACATCATACACAAAGTACCATCTGTTTGCAATCATATTAAAAAATATTTCATAATTAAGGTCACGATAATGTCTCGATGGAATTTTACATTCAATATTACAGCTTAAAAAATGTGACAGAGCTAAAAGATCCACAATACATGGATTTAACAAATTTAAAGATTGATGGTTAACAGTAAGAAAATAATGCAAACATGATGAAAGCATAGTTGGTTTTACACTGGTACAATGAATATTATATGACGCAGTAAAATTATGAAACATATAATTTTTAAATCAGAGAAATATAAAGACAAAGACCAAATAAATTATTCTAGAAATTTTTTATTGCACATATGTTAGAATATTTGGCACTCCCCATATTAAAATCACTGACTATGACAGTAATGTGGCTTCTCCACAGTTCCAATCTACTTTTTGTTCTGAATTCTTTGACTAGAATTCAAACCAGATTAATGCAGCACTACTTATTCCACTTCCTGAATTCAGTTTTGGAATTAAAGCTTAAATGAATGTTTTCCAGTCAAGATTTTGAAAATTTGTAATCCTAAAAACATGATGTTTCTAATTTCTTCTGCAACCTGCATTTGGTAATAAATTATAACGTAACCGTTAGATATGTATATGGCTTTCTATAAATTAATGTAGATCTTTTCAACTTGGCATTTCATTAGCTTGAAACCATGGAAATACCATGCGTCCTACTGTATTGGTTTCTGTTCTGTTGCAAATATAAAACACCGTAATTAAAATATAGAGAGCAAAGATATGAATCATGGTGTATGACCTCTTCCTAAAATAACAAAAATAAGCACATCGACCAAGAAACTTTTACTTTTAAACCTGTATAAAAAAGGTACACTTCTCAATATCAAATGCATTCAAAAAAATAAGAAACTACAAGCCAAATTACTCTGTTTCTTGATAATAAAATATTGAAGAGAAAGAAGATAAAAGAAGAGAAAATCGAAAACGTTGTTCGACAGAGAGTGCTATCAACTGAGGTGGGAGGTGCTACATCAACTACACATAGCAAAACATAGTTGCACTCAGGAAGCACTACTGATATACTGAGAAATAAGAAGGAGATACAAAAGAACAATTAAGGAAAAGAAAAACAAATACATAGAAGAGCAGGCAAGGAAACAAGCAGAAAAAGCCCAGGGAAACCCTTTTGCCGCACAAAGGCAGATATCAAGAATATCGGCTGCTGGGATAGAAATTAACACGTGGGAGCAGCATTTTAAGAGTCTTCTCAACAAAAACCAAATGAAGACCACACGGGAAAAACGAGGTAAGTCACCTTTTCTGCAAATTTGAGATATTGTGTTTATAGTGTTCTCCAAGGTCGAATCTACCATTCTATAACAAGTTCATGCTGATAATGAGGTTAGTCACGAGTATATTTATATTTGAAGACACCACATACAGAAAGAGAATGAGGTAAGTCGACTCGAAATTTTCTGTCAATCTAGGTTTCCTGCCTATTTCGAAGGAGATCTGAAGAGATTTGTAGGACCTGAAGCTCAACAGTACTATTCCCAGCTTCCAAAGAAGACATAAATTAATGTGTTTGAAGGACAGTGGTTTCATAAGACGTGGTAACATTTTCAAAGCTTACTTCTTTATGAACAATGTTTATACTTAAAAAATAATCCATTTCAATATAAAACAAATATGCAACATTTTTTTAAACTAAGAATTAAATTGTTGTCCCGAGCTGATAATAATAATTTCAGATTTACAGGAAGCGTATTCGATTTCACTATGCATTTACGTCATTCTTTCCGTGTATTGAGTGCTGCAACAATGGTATTGCATTCATTTCTCAACAATTGTGCGACTCCAAGGCTTAATTTTTTTCAGTTTGCTTTATTAATAGTGCATGAATGTATATTAAAATTTTGAGTAATAGGTTGTTAATGGTTTTCAAGTTAATAGGTTTCAAACTTTAAAAATGCTCTCCTGAAAAATTTAATAAAAGTGACTTACCTCATTCTTCCCGTGTAGTCTTCAAATGGAAGAAGCATATCCTGCGAGCAAGACAGAAGAAACTATCACCATCCATCCAGTGACTGCTAAATAAGTAACAGAAGCCATCAAACGTGCAAAGAACAAAAAAGCGACCGGACCAGACGGCATATTCAATGAAAACATAAAGGAAACAGCAGACACATTAGTGACCTTTTGGACAAAACTATTCAATAAGTGCCTCGAAAATGCATACATACCAGAAAGCTGGAGGATGTCGACACTTAACATATTGTACAAAGGAAGAGGAAGCATACAAGACCCCAACTCATATCGCGGAATAGCGCTAGAGAGCAACATATACAAAATTTTCTCCACCATACTGAATAGGAGACTAGTAGAAGAGACAGAGCTGTTCATACCCGAAGAACAATTTGGGTTCAGGAGGGGAAAGGGACATTGCACGCAGCAAAGTGTTTAATACAAGAAATCGGAAACCACTTGAGATTGAACAAAGGCAAATATATGACAGTCTTTGTCGATTACGAAAAAGACTTTGACTCAATGAATAGACAAAAGCTACTGCAAAAGATAAGAGAAATGACAAGCCAAAAGAACGAAATGGAACAAATCATCAGCACAATTCTAGCCAACAATAAAATAGTGATAAACGATGGAATATGCACATCAAAACCTATAACACAAACAAATGGAGTTCAGCAGGGAGACCCGATGAGTCCGACGCTGTTTAACATTGCATCAGCTGATATTACCAGTATAACAGACGGATTGGATGTCACACTATTATTGTATGCTGACGATATGGTCCTGGGGTCCAACAAAAGGAAAGACCTACAAACTGCAACAAATAGACTAGAGGACTGGGCAATGAAAAATGAATTCAAAATCAACAGGAAAAAAACGGTCATGATGATATATAGAAAAGGGGGTAAAATGGCAGTGGAAGACAAGATAACATCACAGGGAGAAGAGCTCCAAAGAGTCAACTACTTTCTGTATCTAGGGATCACATTACAGATGACCGGAATGTCATTTAAAATTCATGTCCGAGAAAGAACAGCGGCAGCCATAAAAGGAATCTTCACAATAATGGACTTACGAAGACTTTCACTAGACACAGCACTGGAACTATTCATAGCTAAGATTATGCCAATAGTGACATACGGCATCGAACTGATATGGGAACACTTCAAAAAGGCAGAACTGCAAGCAATAGACTCGGTCAAAACAAGGTTTTTAAAAATGACACTAGGCATATCAAAGACAACACCATCACGGCTAGCATACGAGCTGATGAAGGAAACTTTCTTCATTGAAGATATAAAAAACAAAATGCTACTTCCAAGTACACCGCAAGTAAATGAGCATATTCGACAGAGGGAGGGAAAAAGAAAGGAAATATTTGAAGAATTTTATGCATCAGATGCCATGTTGAATAGAAGTTGGACGGGTCCCAACCATGAACTAAGAAGTGCCATCACATGCTTGGCTGTACACGGATTTCACCTTAAGTTCTGTGAAAAAACATATTTCCATCAACCGAGTGACGACTGCGTGTGCAATTTGTGCCAGAATAGATGTGAAAGATATCACTTTGACAAATGCAAAAAGCACACAAAGTCCTTAAGTGAATATAGCAAAGAGGAATAACATTCTTTGAAACAAAATCTATGCACCTTCGTGTGCCTTCCTACTATTATTATTATTAAAATATTGACATCAAACTTTCACAAGAGTTTCTCCATCCTATCCATTGACCTTCCTATTCTCTGTGTGTCACATTTTCCGGGCCAAAGTGTGATTGTACGCATTCAATTGTAAAGCTTCATGCAGGAAAAAGGCTTGGTGTATATTATAATAGGTTCTTGCACTCATGAATAAGCATATGTCTTTTGGGATGCCATTTGTGGATAAATTTCTTTTTACAGACATCACACAAAAATGCTTTCTTGTCCAGTCTGAGTGAACAGATGTAATTTGAGAGGTAATTATAGTTAAATTTATAATGCACGAAAATGCTTTCTGTCTGGTATGAGTGAGCAGACATTTTTGAGATTGTCTTTTCGGGCAAATTTCTTGTTACAGTCATGTTACTTGAATATACTTTCTGTCCAGAAAGAGTGAGTAGATGTGTTTTGAGACTCCCTCGCTGGGTAAATTTCTCATTACAGACAACACACGAAAATACTTTCTGTCCAGTGTGAGTGAGCAAATGTCTGTTGAATTGGTCTTTTCGGGTAAATTTCTTGTTACAGACATCACACGAAAATGCTTTCTTGTCCAGTGTGAGTGAGCAGATGTAATTTGAGAGGCCAACTATTGGTAAATTTCTTGTTACAGACATCACACGAAAATGCTTTCTGTCCAATATGAGTGAAGAGATGTGTTTTGAGATTGTCTTTTCGGGCAAATTTCTTGTTACAGACATCACACGAAAATGCTTTTTGTCCAGTATGAGTGAGCACATGTAATTTCAGATTCCGTTTGAGGGTAAATTTTTTGTTACAGACATCACATGAAAATGATTTCTGTCCAGTGTGAGTAAGTAGATGTGTTTTGAGACTCCCTCGCTGGGTAAATTTCTCGTTACAGACATCACACGAAAATGTTTTCTGTCCCGTGTGAGTGAGCGAATGTCTGTTGAGATGGTCTTTTCGGGTATATTTTTTGTTACAGACATTGCACGAAAATGCTTTCTGTCCAGTGTGAGTGAGATGATGTTTGTTGAGATTCGCTCTGTTGGTAAATTTGTTGTTGCAGACATCACACGAAAATGATTTCTGTCCAGTGTGAGTGATCATATGTAATTTGAGATTCCATCTCAGGGTAAATTTCTTGTTACAGACATCACACGAAAATGATTTCTGTCCAGTGTGAGTGAGCAGATGTAATTTGAGACTCGCTTTTTGGGTAAATTTCTTGTTACAGATATCACACGAAAATGATTTCTCTCCAGTGTGAGTGACTAGATGTTTCTTGAGATTCCCTCTCTGGGTAAATTTCTTGTTACAGACATCACACGAAAATGCTTTCTGTCCCGTGTGAGTGAGCAGATGTGTGTTGAGATTCCCTCTATGGGTAAATTTCTTATTACAGATTTCACACGAAAATGCTCTCTGTCCAGTGTGAGTGAGGAGATGTGTTTTGAGATTGTCTTTTCGGGTAATTTTCTTTGTACATATATCACATGAGACTTGTTTGTCTCGAGTGTGAGTATTAATTTCACTGTTTCCAGCATAGGATGTGCTTATACATACAGCAGGTGAGTGTGATATCAGTAGCTGATCTTCTTCTTCACTACTCCCTTCAGAAATTCCTGAAACTTGCGCTAACTCGTGAATGGTGCTGCATGCTATGAAATCTGTATTTTCACTTTTCACTTCCTTTGACTGTATCGTTTCACATTTAATGTTTACAGTTTCAAACGTTGGTTGTGCTTGAGAAATCTCTTCCTTAATTTCAATCTTAACGTCCTCATTCAGTTCCATTCTGTATCACTCACAAAACACAGTAGCAGTTGGACTCTGGCAATCGAATGAATGTTCAACTCACTGGTTATGCATGCCATCGAGTAGCCGTGATTGGCGCCATTCTCTACTCAAAGGCAATAGACAATAAATTCCGAACCAATCTCCCTAGTAGCACACTTCGTTGGCCTAACGGAGATATTTCGTTGGCATGGTTGGGATATGTTGGGAAAACGTTCGTTGTAATTTCCTCGGTTAGCCCACGTTACGTTTCCGTTGCGTCATGCGCTAAGTCCAACCGTTGGGGCTATGACGTTGGCCCAACGAGGGCTCTTCCTACCGTTCCTACCGTTGGGGTTATGATTGCTGGCCCAACAATAAATCTCGTTGTAATGTGATCGCATTTATGTTAAAATTAAAAAGTGTTGAAATAACATTATAAGCGTTAAATTTTCATTTCCTATAAAATAAAACAGTTTTATTTCATTAATTATTCGAGCTCTTTGTGCGCGTTACATGATAAAAATTTACTTCGCTCCACCTCTTCCTGCTAGCCTTCGGCAATTTCCGGCGTACTTCGGGTCATCACGAAGACGATGAAGAAACAAGTCATACAACAGTTATTCGCCATCTTGATATGTTCAAGAATCCGAATGGTGTTTTTACTTCTATTAATATTAGGGCTCTTTATTTGTTCTCTGAAAATAACGTTATCATATATTCACATCAAATATTCAAAATACGAGATGTATATCCTTCTTACTATTTATCATGTATTACACATCTCTGTAGTAAATAGGCTAGAAGAATTCTCGATTTTTATTTCAACGATCTAATAGCGTAGTGGTTAAAGCGATAGACTATAACGCAAGCGGTTCCGAGATCGAATCCCCATAGGTGCGAATTTTATACGATAGGAATAGGTAGGTAGGGTGAAGGAGAGGAGGGAGTTAATAGGGATAAGAGGAGAAAAGGGATGATTAAAGGGATGAAAGGGAAAATAAAAAATTAAGTTTTGTGTGCTTCTAGTATTTCCGCCAGATGTCTCTGCGCTGCGTAGTAGTTCCACCATTACCTAATAGGTGTCTCTCAACTGTTGGGATTTTGTTGTATATTGGTTGGCTACAGTTGGCAGTTGGTTGGATAAAACGCTCCTTGGCAACGGAACCCCGACGGACATTCATAACCGTTGACCAACGAAACATGGCGATCATTCCCCAACATTGGCCCAACGATCTGTGCTACTAGGGCTAAAGGAATACTATCTACTTTATGGAACCCGATGTACATTGCCGCGCTTACCTGAGCACGCCATTCAACCCTACTCTCTGCTAACTGCATCCAACCATCCCTCTCAAACCCCACTTCTCTTAAATCGATCCTAACATCAGTGGCTGATCGTGGGTGTAGGAACAGGGTGTTGCACTATTTTACGGGAATTATAATTCCTTTATTGCAACCAATGGCCATAGTATGATGAATAGAGCTCTGATGGAATATGTGGCAGGGGAAACAGAAGTACCCCGAGAAAACCTGCCCTGACCCCATTTTGTCCACCACAAATTCCACATGGATCCACCAAGATTCGATCCCGGGTCCCAGCGGTGGAAGGCGAGCAATGTAACCACTCAGTCATGGGGGGGGGGGGTGTTTTTACAGGAATTAAATACATAACCTGATAATATATAAATAGTCGCTTTGCTCGTTCGGGGCTAAACCTTCAAACTCCCAGTGGGGCTCTGCCTCTCTGTGTGGTTCTAAGATAAAGTTTTTTTTTTAAATATATTTTTAACTGACACTTTATAGAAGAGATACATTAATTGCATTTAGACTGCCGTAGCCCATAATAACTACTTAGCCATACTGAACCTAAAAAAAACTGTGGAACGACTTTAAGATTTTTCTGGGGTAAATATTTAAAATTTAGAACATTCTGGAATTTTCTCGTCGGTTACACGCTAAAAGCTATAAGTCTGTCAAATTTCAGATTTCTAGCTCATGGGTAAGTGGTTAAACATAAGGTGGAGTTCGTTCCCCGGTATTTAATCGAATTTTTCTGAAGTAGGGAGGTCTGGAATGGGGTGTACTCAGCCTCCTGATACAAATTGAGGAGATACTTGATTGAGAAGTAGGATGTCGGATAGTAGGCCTAGTCCCTCTAGGGATGTAGAGCCAGAGAGTTTAGTTTAGTGTCTAATAGATAGATGAAATTAGCAATATAGGTTTCGCCACAAAGTGACTACATTGGCAATTAGCATCTCTGTGAGGGACTTCATAGTTCATAGCTCGCGCCCTAACTTGCTTGCAGACAGCAGCCGACGCGACGTGCTCTAGCGGTGAGGACAAGAATCACGACGAAAACCTTTAAACCCCGGGAGTATTACCACGCAGTCAAGCCTCTCGCACCCGTTACTAGCCGGCAAGATGAGGCAGCAAGTCGTGGCTTTTCTAATGCGACGACCCCTCGCATTTAAATGTTTAATACCACAAGGACATTTTCGAAGTAGTTTAATAGTAGGCATATGCAGTACTATAATAAAAAAAATCAAAATATTCTTTACATTAAAAGCTGGTCGTTGTGCAACACTGCAACATGATCAGAGGCCGCCACTGCCTAACACTGTCTTTCCACTTAAAATCTAGGTCTTCGAGTCTCCGGCTTTCCCATTTGAGAGATTTCTATGGTCCCTCATGCGCTCAACATGTCTACCCTATTTCATCCTCCCTATATCGGGTGAAGAGTACAGTTATGAAGTTCGTCGTTATGCGTTACTATTATTTGTGCCTGTAATTATTGCTCCCAAAAGTTTGAATTTCTCCAGTTGTAAGTATTTACCGGCATTCTAATATTTTGTAGCGCATTATTTTGACGTTTCATGACCATATACTTAATTTTTCCTGTATTAATTTCTAATCCAACATTCCTGCAGGCATCGAAAAAACCTTCTGCATTTCTCTCGATTGAGTTTATGTCTTTGCCCAACAAGCAAACGCCATCTGCATAAGCTAAAATCTGATAATTCCCACTTAATTCTAGGCCTACCTAATTTTCCTGGACTTTCTTAACGGCATATTCCAAAGCAAAATGGTGATAGTGCATCTCCTTGCTTCAAGACGTTTTTACCGGCAAACCTATCTGATATAAGTTTCCCTATCTTGTCTCTTCTGCAGGTCTCATGTAGATCAGTCTAACTTCTTTGGTATCCCAAACTAAGTGAGGATATGAGGCCCTTGCACACGAGGACAACAGTGACCGCCAGTACTGGCTGCCAGAAGTGGCTGCCAATGAACCTCCCGGTCAATAGACTTACACACGGTCACACGGGACCAGTACTGGCTTCCACTAAACTCTTCTACTGTGTGCAGGAGTGCAGGGTGTCTTTTCAAGTACAGGGATGATGATAAAGAGTATGAGGAAGCATTTTCTGCGGCCGCTGGTGAAATTAGTATATTGCGACACAAGGATGGAAAGGCACGTTTACGGGTCGAGGAAACAGATTGAAAACCCGAGGCGCAGCCGAGGGTTTTTAAGTTTTCGAGACCCGTAAAATGCCTTTACGGTCCGTGTGTTGCATGCTATTTTTTGCACGACGGTTACTTATATCAATTCAATTATATTAATTGTGATATTACCTGAAAATATTATATATATATACAGTCCTGAAGAATAATGCTTATTTCAGAAAGGGATTCGCATTTGTTATTGTTTATGGCAACCGAATATTTATAAAGCGGGGAGGCCTTGGTCATTTCTGCTCGCAAATAAGCATTTGCGGGCGGTAAAGTAACTTTCCGCCCGTCGCCCCTAGCAACAAGTCACTTTCTGCCCGTCGCCCCTAGCAACAAGATTGCGTGTGGTAATGTCAAGTTACGATCCATGTAAACAACTTTCGTAAGTAACACTTACTAGCTAAGGAGTGCAAAAAATTGTTTGTTTGAGTGAAGAGCTACAAGAAAATTGATATTATTTAATTTTGTTAATGAAAGTAATTTTGTAACCTTTTAAAATAAAGTCAACGAAATACATTATATGCCATCATTGTCATGACATAGGCTACTCTTAAAAAGGGCTAATGCCAAAACAAACCTACTAAATTTTATGTCGACATAAAATGCACAGATACCTTAAGTCATCTGTCTCACTCTAGCACTAGAACGCCGGAAGGAATCAATTTGACCTCTATGTTTAGTAACATCTAATTTTTATATCAATAATTAATACAAAACAATTTGTCTTGTGACTTTTATTAAAGTCGTATTTTTATGAGCCAGTACACTCATCGAAAATGAAATTTTTCTTGGAATTCAGTTGTGTCCTCTGACGTTATTTACCTTAAACGTCTAGAGAGGTCATATTGACACCTTTGGGCAAGACTACGTTTTCTTTCATATTTGACATGCTGTCAGTGACAAGCAAATTTAAATAACTATCAAAATTCTGCTACAATAACAATGCCCTTTCAAAAGATAACCTATTCTGTTCCTCGTTCAACTTAGTTGTAAGTAGGAAGCTCTGTTGAAAAGAAGTAAAGTCCTGTAAGATGAAGCAAAATTATAATTTGTCCCCGTTACTTGAAAATAAAATACAGAACAAATGAATAACTCGGACAGTGGAGAGTTATTTTCAGATTTTGAAATAGAAAATGTTAGATATCCTGGAGAGTCTTCCAGTGAAGAAGAAGTAGCCTAAAATGTCAATGCAAATAAATCTGGAAAGAACAGTAAGTAAGCTTTATACATTGGTCTTCTGCGCTGGGAAATTTCATTACTAGGACTCGGTGTTCTAGGTCTTTTTTCTTTTTATTATTATTATTATTATTATTATTATTATTATTATTATTATTAGGCCTACTAATATTGTTATTGTTATATTTTTAATTTAATGAGCTTTTTATTTTTATACTAGCAGATGCCCACGCCTTCGCCCACGATAATTAATTCAAAAAATAAAAATTAAAGCATTATATTCATAAACTAAACGATTAATAAATTAGAAAGAAACAGCTAAAAACCCGGTTTTGAAGTGAATTCGAAAAGAAAGAGCAACATGGGAAAAACAACGTCAGATTCAGTTCCCTGGCCCAGCAAATCCCTTCATAGTGAGTTTCGTCCAAATCGAATAATGTTTGCCCATTTAGGCCTATATTCATTATCAGTGTTCCGTCCATGTTGAAAATTTAAGATGTCTGCGAGCCTTGAAATTAAAAACAAGTGAATCGACCAGGGTGGGTTTACAAAATTCAAGAGATCGCGATGCTTTTATTTCCAAGTATGACAAAAATAGGCAAAGCCACCTGCAATTGATTTGACAAATGAAATGTATTACTGAAAACTGATTCTTCGAAAGCGCAAAAATTGCACGTTTTCTGCCAGTTTTTCACTCGTAAATCGCGAACGAAAGCGAAAATTAAAAATCCGGCTTCGAGGTGCATTCTCCCACCTTTCAGTCCATCTATGTTTAAAATTTCAGATCTCTGCGTTCAGTAGATTTCGCTGGGCAACGCGGACAGGCAGAAAGACAAACACATAGGCGTGCCGAGGGGGGGTTTTGGGGGTTTGAACCCCCCCCCCATTGATTAAAAAAAGGAAAATTGTATAATTTGTTTAAGTCTGCCCATAAATTACTTAATACAAGTATAATGCGTGGGAAGCTTAAAACTCGTTATTTTGCGTCTTAATTTTTAAAATTTTCCGGGGGAGGACCCCCGGATCCCCCTTTTCCAGACCCCGCGGATGTTATAACCCCCCCCCCATATGGTCGGCCTGGTTACGCCTATGGACAAACACTTCCTTTACATAAACTAGCATGTTCCCGCGGCTCCGCCCGCGGTAATTATTTCAAAACTTAAAAATTAAGAGCATAATAGTTGAATCATAATATTTATTAACACCTAAATCATGTGGACTACATACCACGATTAGATAGCGTCGCTTGTAAAAGCGACCTCAGATTCGAGTTCCTCGGCCCAGAAAACCCCTGTACAGTGAGTTTCTTCCAAATTAAACAAAGTTTGACCATATTTAGGCCTATATTGATTATCCCACTTCCGTGTAGGTTGAAGATTTCATAAGTCTGCGGGCCTCGACATTCTAAACAAATGAATCGTCCAGGATGGACCTATAAAAATCAAGCTATCGCCCGCGATAATTATTTAAAAAATTAAAAATCAAGAGCATAATAGTTAAATCAATAGGCCTATATTTATTAACACCTAAATCACGTGTTTTACATACCACGATTAGATAGCGTCGGATGGTTAAAGCAACCTCAGATTCGAGTTCCTTGGCCAAGAATACCCCTGTATAGTGAGTTTCGTCCAAACCGAACAATGTTTGACCATATTGAGGCCTATATTGATTATCCCTCTTCCGTGAAGGTTGAAAATGTCATATGTCTGCGGGCCTTGATATTCTAAACAAATTAATTGTCCAGGATTGACTTACAAAATCAAGCGATCGCCCGCGATAATTATTTCAAAAATTAAAAATTAAGAGCATAATAGTTAAATCATTATATTTATTAACGCCTAAATCACGTGGACAACAAACCACGATTAGATAGCGTCTCCTGGTAAAAGTGACCTCAGATTCGAGTTCCTTGGCCAAGCGATCGCGAAAGTTTTATTTCCAAGGTATGACAAAAATAGCCAAAGCCAACTGTATTTGATTTGACATTGAAATGTATAAAAGAAAACTGATGCTTCGAAAACGCAAAAATGCACGTTTTTTGCCCGTTTTTCACTCATAACTCACGAACGAAAGCGAAAATTAAAATTCCGGCTTCGAGGTGCATTTTCCGACCCTTCAGTCCACCTATGTTTAAAAATTCAGATCTCTGAGTTGAGTAGATTTCACTGGGAATCGCGGAAAGACAGACAGACAGAAGGACAGACAGACACTTCCTTTTATTAATATAGATTAGCCTAAGCGTAGGTAGATAAACGTAAGATCTATTGGAAATATTTATTCTTTTAGGCTATTTCTATATTCTAAATATTGCCCATAGGTCTAAGCCTAATGGAAGAGGCAGAATTCGAATTTAGAAGCCTTTGAACATCCAAGGTCTCTCGGGGCTATCGAAGATGGAAAAAAAGACATAGAACACCGAGACGCAGTAATGAAATTTCCCAGCGCAGAAGACTAATGTAATTGCCAAACTATTCTCATTGTTCTTGCCTAACTGCCATTGGACTAGACTTTGCATAGATTACTTAACCATATGTCTAAAAGTTCCTATTTGGAGTATGAAGGATGCAATAGATGTAGTATATAGCCTATTTAAATATATATATACATATAACTAATTAGATCATTTCTATACATAAAGAGAATATAGGGAACTTACGTTTTGACGTCATAGTATCCATAGTGAGTGAAATGTCTTACCTGAAATAAAAGAGAATAGAATGTAGAATTCTCTTAAGAAGTAAAAACAAGTTGGGAAGATTGTATCAGGAACGCAGCCGCAATACATATATGGTATATACACACACAAAATATATACACAATATAGGCTATACAATAAAGAAGAGGTATATATATAGGCCTATGTATATCTTCTTTTTATTGTAAATTCTAAAACAAAAGGTAATGGTAAATGTTTTGGAGAGGAATGTAAAGAACATTTCATATTACCTAGCAGGTGCCCCCAGCTTCGCCTGCGGTAATTAACTCAGAAATTATGAATTAAGAGCAACTTAGTTAAAACATTATATTCATTTACACTTAGGCCTACACGTGAATCATTGATAAACTAAACGATTAATAATTATGAAGAACCAGCTAAAATTCCGGCTTTAGAGTGCATTCCACGATTAAAAAGCACCGCCTGAGAAAAAGGACCTCAGATTCGAGTTCTCTGGCCTAGATAGTCCCGGTATAGTGAGTTCCGTCCAAATCGATTAATGTTTGTACATTTAGGCCTATATTCATCATCCCTCTTCAGGCTACGTTGAAAATTTCAGATGTCTGCGGGCCTTGGCATTATAAACAAATTAATCGACCAGGGTGGGCTTACAAAATTTGATTAATTCCAAATTATGACACAAAAAAACGTCAAAGCCACCTGCAACTGATTTGACTAATGAAACGTATTACTGAAAATTGATGCTTGGATAGCGAAAAAAAGTCACACACATACCCAATTAAGCCGAGAAGTAACGCGATCAACATTAAAATTCAAACAAGCCACTCCCTCCCTTGAAAATTTATATAATTTCAGAAAATATTATACTGAAAAAATGAAATGCAATTCAATTATCATGACAACAGTGTATTGTTTACAGTGTTCACATAGGGCTTTGGGAACTACATAATACTGGGCTTTAATAAATTCTGATGCTATCGATGTAATACATTTGTGAAAATAATTATTGAAGAATGAAATCTACGAAAATAAAGCACAATGAGATGCAGTCAAATAATTTTCTCACTTCACATTTTGGTGTAGAACAAGCGGTCGTATTGCAGGATTTGCCAATGTGTTTGCTATATCAGAAGTCGGTAAAAAAAAAATCATATCCACTGATACGTTATTCATAGCTGTAGGCTTTGTATTAGTTGAGAAATAGGGATGTTTATCAGACGCCCTAAGCATCTAAAAGAAGGCAAAATGGGATGGAACATTTTCAGTCCTACGCGCGCAGTATATTATGTCCCAGCTTTTTGGGAAGGAAAGTATGAAAGTGATATTGAATTTCTTTTTTATTTCAGCCCCGAAACGGTTTTATGGTAATATTAGAGTGAGAAATAAAATTTTCTGTCAAGACAATACAATCTTATGTAACCGGAATTTATCTTCTTATTTCAACCCCTCCTAGGCATGGTGTGTAGAAGCAATGGAATGCAACATTCGACATCCTCTATGAGTCATAAAAAGCTTTAGCTAGCGTCTTCTGAGGGAATAGTTTGGAATAGCTTGAGTGTGATATGTCGTTCTTCCTCATTTCAAATTCTAGATACATATTTTAAAAGGACCTAGAGTTCAACATCGAAAGTCCTCCATGAGTTACGTTAATTTCAAATTACAAAATACAAAACCCGGTCGATGCCGGGCCTTTTAAGCTAGTAATTTATCGTATATATTTCGGACCATAAGTGCTCAAATTCTTCCGGTTTCCCGAGTGCATCAATATCTGCGAATACAAATACATCTGAAAACAATGGTATGTTATGTTTATTACTGTTATTCTTCTTCTTCTTTTGTTATTATGATTATGATTATGATTATTATTATTATTATTATTATTATTATTATTATTATTATTATTATCATCATCATCATCATCATCATGTGCTTTTTCTGGGGGTACGCATACTCCTAAAAGATTTTTCCAGCTTCCTATAGGACAAAATCATTAATTTTCGAAAAGTTTTAATCTCAAATTTGTGCCAAACACAAGAACGAAAATGATTATACGCATCATTTGCATCAAAGTAGCTATTTTCGGTATCTATACATGATTTTCAAGAAGTGGAGCCTGATAGCACTGGGATAGAGAGAACAATTGAGCGCTACAGCGCCATTGCAATTGTAACCAGGACTATGTCAATGTTACTGCTTCAACATTACCATGCGATCAAGAGTATTTTTTTTATCCTTTTACTCTTGGATTCAAATTGCATTTATTTGCATTAATGCTGCTGCACGTGTCAAGGCTATTCTGCAATTGTTTCTCATGTGCTATACAAACTGACTCCAAATAAGTTGTGTTCCCTTTCATGCTTGTGAAAGGTGCAAGAAACCCTGTGAGCGTATCACAAACTAAATTTCAGCTTACAGGCAGAATTGATGTGTACGAACTGAATCCACCTCTGAGTTCTTAAAAGTCGTACAACTTTATGTATATTATTATCAGACCTGGGATTTTAAGGCAAATGCCTATTTTATCCCTTAAGAAATAACATGGAATTTTTAAAATATGTTGACGTTCCATGATAAATCACTTACATTTATAGGGTTTTATAGTACCCTAAAATGCCTATTTGGACCTTTGGAGCCTATTTTTACTCTTTTAGGGTCTAAAATACCTATTTTGTACATTTAAAATAAAATTCAACTACTGTAACTTTTACAATCGTTTTATAGACATCCCTGAAAGAAGAGCAGATCAGCAGAGGGTGGGTTTTTCACAGAAACTTGATTTTCCCAAACAATTGTCGCTAAAGGAATGCTAACTGACGGGGAAGGGGGAGGAACAGTAAAGGAACATCTGAATATAGTTCGTGATGCCTAATTTTGCAGTTAATTCTGTTAAGAATAGGTATACCACGCTTACAGTAAAAAAAACCACGTTACAGTTTAAGAGTATATTGTAGTATTTTAAAATATCTTTTCTGTCTGTTTATACATTTTAAAGCATACTTTAAGTGCCTATTTTCTCTTTTAAAAGCCTATTTACTTGTTTTAAAAGCCTATTTTAGGTGTCTAAGACGAATTTTTTTAGAGCCTAAAATTCCAGGTCTAATTATTATGTATGTGTGATTACACTTTTATTCTAAATATGTGGCTGTGTCTGGCAATGTGCCGTCAAGAGTGCCCTTAGTTTTTTGTTTTAGAAAAAAACAATTATTATTATTATTATTATTATTATTATTATTATTCCTTCATGCATCAGACATTATTGTCTTTAGAAATCTATATATTTTGTTCATGCAATCGTTTTTTAGGTCTTCCAATATTTCTTTTCCCTATCGGTATATAATTTTTAAAATGTAATGACAGTCATGTGCATGATTTATCCACTTGGTTTTATATTCTTTAGTTTTATCAATCAGATATCCAATATATCCAATTCCCTTCTTATATTTTCACTTCTTTGATGGTCTATTTTCCCATAGCCAGAGACTGCTCTTAAAATCTCACTTGCTTCAAGTTCACTTTTATTTTTCTCTGTCATGATCCAAGTTTCACTCCCATATAATAGTTTTGGCACTGACATTACCTAATTAAGTTTAATAAATTGTCTTTTCTTGCTTTATTTTTCAAACATCATTTATAGCGCCATTGAGATAATTAAATACTTCAATTTTTTTTTTTTTTTTTTTTTTTTTTTTTTTTTTTTTTTTTTTTTTTTTTTTTTTTTTTTTTTTTGGTAGATCAGATTCTTTTCGATACGATATATTGCATCCTAGGTATTTAAATTCTATAACTTGTTCCACGATGGTATTTTTTTATTACAATTTTTGACCGGATGCTCTCTTTTCCTCTGAATGCCATCACTTTAGTTTTGCTTCAAGATATTGACATATATAATCTTGGTTTTTTATTTAACGCATACATTGACTTCTGAAGATTATCTACTGAATTGGATATAACAATATGATCGTCTGCAATCATTAGGCCTAATGTTAATGCACAGTCTCGTCTGTTAAAGCTACAAGAATAAAAGGGTACAATAATCATCCATTGTCTAACGATTTCGTATATGATAAAAAGTAGCTGAGACATACTGCATCCATGTCTTACTCTAATTTATTGCGCTTTCGAAGAATCAGTTTTCAGTAATGCATTTCATTTGTCAAATCAATTGCCTTTTTTTGTCATACTTAGGAAATAAAAGCATCGCGATCTCTTGAATTTTGTAAGCCCACCCTGGTCGATTCACTTGTTTATAATTTCAAGGCTCGCAGACATCTTAAATTTTCAACATGGACGGAACACTGATAATGAATGTAGGCCTAAATGGGCAAACATTGTTCGATTTGGACAAAACTCAAAATGAAGGGGTTTTCTGGGCCAGGGAACTGAATCTGAGGTTGTTTTTTCCTTGTTGCTCTTTCTAATCGAATTCACTTCAAACCCGGATGTTTAGCTGTTTCTTTATAATTTATTAATAGTTTAGTTTATGAACGATTCGCATGTAAGTGTTAATGAATACAATGCTTTAATTTCTCGGACTGCAAGAATGCAGTAAAGTAGCACTTCATCGGCCTAGGCCGGTAAAGTAATTTTATCGGCCTAGGCCATGGTAACCCCTAGTGGACGTCTCCCAACTATGGCTCCTAGATGTCTCTACAGTGTCTCCCAATGTAATTTCAATTTTCAATGTTAAGGGTTTTAATGTTCATTGTGTATTAACAAGCTTAGTAAACCTTGTCATTTAGAAATCTTGAACATAAGAAATAATTTCGGTATTTTTTATGACCGGGAGTAGGCGCGAACGCTCGAAGTTTGCATTACTGCGCCATAGCTTAGTCCCCTAGACCACGAGTGCTAGTTGAAAGAAACTACTTGAGATGAGTTTATTGTACGATTGTTTCTTTTAATAAGGCATAATAAGTTTCCTTGCAGAAAATATTATTAAAATGACGCGTAATTTCAATTTATGTAAATATATTTAATTAACCAACATTATCATCTTAACAATGTCTTTAAAGTATCTTTCTTTTTTAAGGAAAAGAAACAATCTACAGCAAGCGAAGTTTATAAACATGCACTACTGATACAAGCGCCATTATCTTTGCTTTCTTTACGCAGAATCATTTAAAAGAGAGTGAAAAACTGAGCTCAGTAGTAGTAAAATAGAGAACTTTTACTAAAAATTATGTTATGCATCATGTAGGCCTAAGTCACGCAAAAACTTTCACGGACTCATCCAGTATTTCGGCCTCGGCTTACGCCTCGGTCGCAATACTAGATTCGTCCGCTAAAGCCTTATTTTGCGTACTTTATACATAATTCCGCACTTTCCGCTGGTGAAAATTACAAAGTCATAAATTCTTCCGTTCTCTCCCTTTTAGGATTTAAGCAACCCAAGCCTCCCGGGCCGCGACCTGTCGGGAGAGGGATTATCTTTGGATCACATACATACTTTTTTGACCAGACAAGGACATGGAAGGCCTCCCCGGATGAGTGATCAGCCCAATGCCGGGGCCACTCCGAGACAACACGAACATATAGGACGATACACACCATTCACACACACGCTCAGAACAAGACGAGGATGGGGATGAAGATGATAATGACGGCCAGATGATATCCGAAGACCACAAGGGCCTAAAGTTACCTGACATTTGTCTCACAGGTGAGGGAAAACCCCAGTAACTTGTCCAGACCAGGAATCGAACCCGGGCCCGCTGCGTGAGAGGATTGAACGCATCCCCTGAGCCACAGCTGTGGACAAAGTCATAAATAAGAATTATTAATACCAGGCATGTTTTTCAGACTATTTGGCACATACATCTTTCTTTAGGTTTGGACCGTTAACATATAACATTGAATCTGAAATCAACCAATCACAGACCTGATTCACTCAATATTTATAGATAGGGTTCGGATGTTTATGACATGCCATTTTTTTTATCCTGACCTCCATTCTCGCGCAAACATAAATTCATCACGAACTGCACGCTTATTATCCTAATCGGACCGTTTTTATTTTGCATATAAAGTCATTTTTGGTCATTTTTATGATATGGGTCATATTTATAATTTAACGTCATATTTCAGTTATAAATTCGGTAAAGGAGCACTAAACGGTCGATCTAAACTTTAAAGTTATGTCATTAACTTAATGTTCATGCCCATTTAATACGTAACTTAATTTTAAAATTAATAAAATTGTTCATATTATATAGAGATACACTTGATCTCCAAAATATTTGCAGCTGATGAAACGAGCAAACAGGAGAAAGTTCTTTAAAATTAGAAGTTCTTTATGAGTAAAACTGTAAATCAGATGTAAAATTGTTAAAAGTGATTGATTACCTGATTGAATTTATGTGATGTAACAATTAAGTGTAATTAACCGTTTTAAATTGGAACATTTATTTTTATAAAATATGTTTTAATAGGTCATATTTAGGATTTTTTAGTAATATTTAGTCATTTTTAAGGGCATATTTGCAGTCATATTTTCCACATTTTTAGGTTATGAACATCCGAACCTTATTTATAGAATTTGCCTCACCACTTCGTACACAAGTGATAAAGACTCGTATTTTAATTATATTCTTCTCAGGCCGGAGACTCTGTAGGCAACGACATATACATAAGTCACCACTGTCTCAAGATTTATTCTGGAAATACAGTGAATATGATGCTTATATCTGTTCAGGAATCAGCACGACACTATTTTACGGGAAATATATTAAGCAATTTTGGCATTTAATAATTTTAATCATCTCCTATAAACATAACACATAACCTCAACAGCATGAATGTGCGGTGCCGGTGAAGGGATAGCCTTTGAGAGTAGGGAGATAAATTCATTCCCATTTTGATAAACTCAACCAGTACAGGCAGCTGAGCATTTACATCTTGTTCACACGTATAATATATTTCAAGACACATTAGGCCAGGCCTTTCCAACTCGAGCACTCTGCGCTGGTGCGCACCATCGCAGCACCCAACGGCAGCCCGGTGCTCTCCTTCCCCATGCATGTAGCGGCCGGTGCTACTGCATGTGTGTGCGTCAAACATTGGTGACTGACCTTGCTTTCTTGGTGGATGTAACGTCAAGGGAGAAATTAGTTCATTGGCACCATGTGAGACAGAATTAAGGCTTTCAAAATGCAGAAGGTATTATTTAAAGATCAACTTAAAGCCGGAAATTTTGACAATTTTCCTTCATTAAAGTCATTAAATTTGTCTATTTACGAAAACTTCAGAGAGTATCAGACGTCGTTACAGAAATTGCACGGTGATTGCAATGCCCATTCAAAGAAATTCATGATATGGCACCTCAACTTGAATATTTATGAAGCAATATTTTGTCGTGAAAATCACCATCATGTTTCCATGTGTGATAAAAGTACAGATACTACCACTACACCGGCGATTTGCTTTCATTTTACAAAGGTATTCTTCCACAGAACTTTCCCAAACTTCACGCACTTGCTTAAAATTTACGCCAGTGTTCAAGACAACTTATGCATGCGAACAGATGTTTTCAATTACGAATTTGAATAAAAGTAAAACCAGGACTTCTCTGTCTGATGTAGCCTTAGAGGCTTTACTTTGAATTTCCATTGCCAAATCGATTGTACGCAATATTGGTAAATTAGTTGCGGCAAAACGATGTTAACAACCTACTTAAATTCTAAATGTTCACAAACAATATAAGTAGAGAATAAATGGTGTGTTCACAAAATTGTTATTAATAATATTGTTTTCGTAAGCTGAACGCGCGCTGGCAAGACTTGTGGAGCTGCCTCTGGTGCTACACCGGTGCTGGCCTGCGCCGCGGAAGCACCTCAGTTGGAAAGGCCTGCATTAGGCCTACTTGCCACTCTGCATCGCTAGGAACTATAACAACAGTAATATAATTGTTTCACGCGAGGTACCTTCAATATTAAATTTTAGCAATCAATCTTCTCTATATATATAAGAGGCATTGTCCTGACTGACTGACTGAGAGAGAATCAACGTACAGCCTAAACTATAACAGGTAGAGACTTGGAATTTTGACAGTACCTTCGTTTCATAATGTAGGTGCTCACTAAGACAGAATTTTTAAAAATTTTGATTTTAAATGCCAAAAATCAAATGTTTTTGAGAACACTTAATCCCTTTTTACATATAATTATCGAATCCAAATCACATTTGACATTAAAACATATTGTTGTCAGTGGGTCTCAGATGGGTTTGGAAAAAATTGAGACTAGAACTTGGCAAATTAGAGAACTATCAATAACCACGAAAATAATGCAGTCACATAACTTTCTTTACCCTGGACATAGAGAAAACAATACGAGGTATGGTAATACATTATATATTATTTTATCGCAGGTTTTTGGAGAGAGAAGTATGAAAGGGATATTACATTTCTGTTTAATTCCATCCCCAAAATGGTTTTATGGTAACATGAGAGTGAGAAATAAAATATTCTGCAAAGACAATAGAATTTCATGTTACCGGAATTTATGTTTCTTCTTATTTGAACCCCTTCCCGGCTTGCTGTGTACAAGCGATAGGATACAAAATTCGGTATAGGATAATTTCCATGTTTGAGAAAATTTTGTTGTGATCACAGGTATCGATATAATTCATTAAACTACGTCATAACGTATTTCATATTCAGGTACTGTGGGCCATGCGATATCATCGTTGCATGTTATACACAGCGTAGCGTGAAATAAATATCCTATTCGGAATGTATACTCAAAAGATTCCATTCTATTTATTAAGTGCCAGTATGGTACTTTATGAGATTGTGTGGGGGACGAAAAAATGTCTGTCCGTCTGTCTGTCTGTCCGTCCGTCTGTCCGTGCGTCTGTACGCACCATAACTCAAGTACGCTTTTTCGGATTTTCATGAAACTTGGTATAAACATTCATAATGTCGATGGGAAGAACCCTATTGATATTGAACCAAATCGGTTCACCGGTACCGGAGTAATGCCCAATTTTCATGAAACTTGGTATACCCATTTGTGACGTCCATGAGAAGTGCCCTATTGAATTTGAACCTAATCTGTTGACCGGTACCGGAGTAAAACCCAATTTAGTGTATATTTTAAAGACGCGGTAACTCAAATACGCTTTACCGGATTTTTATGAAACTTGGTATACACGTTTACAATGTCCATGGGAAGACGTCTATTCATAATGGATAAAATCGGTTGATCTGTTTCGGAGTAATGCTCAATTTAGTGCCTATTTTATGGCAATATACGTATTCGAAAGAATTTATAAAAAAAATGAAAATCAGTTATCTTGACAACATAGCCTATTGTTTTACTGTGATCTTATAAGGCCTTGGAAATTAAAATACAGGTAGCTATGACAAAAAACACTATTGTTTTACATGCGCTTATCCAACTAGACCGTTAAAATGACCCAGGTGGCCGAGATGGTAGACCTTTCTTCTTCCGTAAGCCCTGCTTAATGAATAAATCTGGAGCTTAACTTGGAAATCAATTTAAAAAAAAAACATATTCTGCATATCATAATTGCAGTCATAACTTATTAAACAAAAACATACTGGCACTTTTTTACATCAGTTTACCTGATTTTATTTATTTGTTGCGTTATACAAAACAATTATGGAACAGAAAAGACGCCGTCTGCAGATTCAAGATCATGTGAGGTTAAAAAGCGACGTGCGAGGTATAGTAGTGCAATACGCAAACAACAATTAAAATCGACTCAGAAAACATTTTTGGTAAAAAATCCCAATGGGCATCAGATTGCTAATATTAATTATCAGAAAAAATTATGCAATTCCTACAATTTATGTAAAAACGATGTCAATGTTAATAATAATATGTTTTAATTATTTTTCTGTTAAATAAATTATTTAAACAAAACATCCCGCGGGCGAAGCCGCGGGCACCTGCTAGTACTTGAATAAATGGATGTTTAATAACTGATTGTGTTTTGTTCACAAAAATCAGCCACATTGATATGGATGTCTTTTAATAGTACCGTGTCAATCTAAAATTCTATTCTAACAATTCAATCTCAATACATTTGATTAATTATCTACTCTTATACAATTCAACGGCCCTAAACAGCGTGCTTGCTCGCTCGCCCGCTTCGTGAGACATCGGGTATACTCGGCGATGTTCGTCTCTCGCAGTGTATACTTTCATGACGCCTACAAAATTAGTAAAACCGTTTCTTTATTACATAAGTCCTAAGTGAAATGAACACAATGAACAAATATTCTAATTTTAATTTTACTTACAATTTTCATAGCTCTGAACCACAAACCTTTTTAATACACTGCCAGTGTAAATTTCTTAAAAATCCTGGAGTCAATTAATAATGGCGGGTGAAGCCGCGGGCATCAGGTTTAATATATTGATAGTTTAATCCTCGAAGTATCGTGGACAGTAAAAATCCAAATCAATCACTCCTTCTCTTGAAAAATTATATAATTTCTGAAAATTACACTGAATTTATCAAATAAAATTCACATCACATTCATCTGTCAACAAACAGTTGAGAAACGATACGTATTATCCACCGCCGTCTCGAGAATTACGCACTAGAATTATACAGTTTAGAAGGCAGTGGTTCACAGTTATCTTTGGAATTGCATAATCGAATCTGAGATCGTTTTCCCAGGTGGCGATTTCTAATCGTGGAATGTACCGTACTCTAAAGCCGGAATTTTAGCTGTTTCATTAATTATTAATGGTTTAGTTTAAGAATGATTCGCGTAGTAGTAGTAGTAGTAGTAGTAAGTATTCTGCCTTCCGGCAGGTTTTCAAACTTGGTACGCGAATTTTGTTTTCCAAAACTGTCTATCCTCTGCTTCCTCCTTCAGCATCCAATATTTCCGCTTTTCCCTTAAATCGTCCAACAGCTGAATTCTTCTTCGAGTGCAAGTGTTAATAAATATAATGCTTTAATACTTATTATACTATTAATTTTTAATTTTTCAATTAATTATCGTGGGCGAAGCCGCGGCACCTCCTAGTTTATTACATATTATTCGTTAATTAGTCATTACAAATGCAACTCGTAAGATCGACGATTTGCAAGTCACTACTCGGGCATTACCTAGGACAACTTATCACGTGACAATATAAAATGCAATGTATCCGGTTTATATATACGAGGGCCGCCCACAAAGTAAATTTTCCTGGGGCCGTTTAAACAAACAAAACAAAATATCATGGAAATATTTATTGCAACAGATATAGCAAGTGTTCGGCTATTTTTTTTAACAAATTCGCTACCGGAATTGAGACATTTGTCATAACGTGGGACAACTTTTGAATACATGTGCCATAGAAGTTTGCCGCCTGGGATTTCAACCATTGTGTCACAGCCTTCTCCGTTTCTCTGTCAATCTCTATCATTCTCTGTCATTTCTTGAGGTGGTAGGAAAAGATGGAAATCACTGGGAGCGAGGTCAGAGCTGTAGCGTTAAGGATTAAACACCTCCCTGCAAGTCTCCTGCAGAAGTACGGCTAGGAGGTGTTTCAACATCCACCCTACAGTCCGGACCTCCCTCCCTCTTTTCCTGCGCTTTACGAAATGGCAGAGAATGACAGAAGCGGAGATGGTTGTAATACAACCATTCAGATCCCAGGCGGAAGACTTCTACGACACAAGTGTTCAAAAGTTGGTTCCACGGTATGACAAACACGGTGGCGAATATATTGAAAAATAGCTGAAGGCTTGCTGTATTTGCTGCAAATTAATATTTCCAGGAAACGGCCCCAGGGAAACTTATTTTGTAAACGGCTCTCGTAGGGGAACAGGGGGGAATGCCGTGCATCTCTGTTTGACGGTTATAAGTGATGTCAGACTTTACTGATTGGTGGTGAGCTCTAGCGGCAATCCCTATAAGCAATCTCATAGCATCAAGAGTTCTAAAGAAATTACCTAGACGTGCTATTGTCCACTTAACAAAAATTTATAACTCATGTTTTAAGTTAACATATTTTCCTGTAGTGTGGAAACGTGCCATTATCACGCCAATTTCAAAGCCAGGAAAGGATCCTGTAAATCCACAAAACTACAGACCAATTAGTCTTCTGGACTATCTGGGCAAAATTTTTGAGCGGCTCCTTCTTACACGCCTAAATCAATACCTAACCGATACTGCAAGAACACATCATTAGCAATTTGGTTTCAAACGCCACCATAGTACTAGAGAACCACTGCACAGACTTACATCCTATATCCAAGAAGGCTTTCAACGCAAACTTCACACAGTTGCTACATTCCTGGATGTTGATCAGGCGTTTGATACAGTTTGGCACGAGGGTCTTTTATACAAACTCATAAAATTGAACATTCCAATTGACTATGTATTAATAATTGCCAAGAACCTCCAGAAAAGATCATTCTGCGTTCGTTCCGGATTTTCATTATCCAGTTCTCGGGCTATTACAGCTGGAGCTCCACAAGGTTCGGTCTTAGCTCCTACACTATATTCTATCTATGTACAAGATATACCTCGGCATCCACAGTGCTTTCATGCTCTCTATGCAGATGACACTGTTATCTATACAAGGAACTTCAACATTACTTACGGCTGCCAACGGATGCAAGAAGCTCTTGACCTCATTACATAGTGGGCCTCGAGATGGAGAATTAAAATTAATGGAACCAAGTCGCATGCAGTAGTCTTCACCAGAAGATTTCCTCATCTCACAGCATCACTCAGCACTCAACAACAAACTATTCCATTCAGAGCTTCTGTTAAGTATCTCGGAATTCTCCTTGATAAAAGATTGACGTACAAATCACACATTTCAAACATTAGAGACAAAGCTTTTCAAAGATTCATGCTGATATATGCTCTTTTTAAAAGTCATGTACCACTGAAAACGAAAAAGCTTTTGTACACCTCGTTAATCAGATCATATATGCTATACGGATGTGAAATTTGGTCACAAGTACACCCAAGGCACTTGATAAAATTAGATGGAATCCAGAGAGCAGTCTGTAGAGTTATTACAGGTGCTAACTACCTCACACGGAATGTCGAACTGTACGAGTGTTTGGAGATTATGAAATTCAGTGATTATGTTCACTGTATGCAAGAAAGATTTTTGACATCTTTAAAACATCATATCAACCCCCTAATGAAAGAACTTACACAATGATTGTTTATGTTACAACTTGTCACTTCTGGTGATAAAAGTTGTCAATAATTGTATGTATAATAATTGCTCCAAGGTTATCACGAAATCATGTATAAGGCAGGGGTCCAATTTGAGACCTGGCACTTTTAAATAAACGCCAATTAAATTAAAAAAAAATAAAAAATAAAAAATAAAAAAAAAGCGGGCTGATTGTTGAGCTTCGTGCGTGTTAGAAGTATTAACGTATTTATTCGTATATGCTTATTACACTGGTGCTCTGTTCAAACTAAGGTAAGCCCTAATGATTTGTTATTACAACAGTGATATTGCAATGTTCGGTAAAGTGCAGTGTTAGGCCTACTTTTAATGTGACCATAGAGAGACTACCAAATCTTAAACGGGTTCAAAACAGCAAACCATAAACACTATAATGGCGGAACACCAAACGGTAAAGTGCACGCCATTGCCCCATAAATTATTGTTTAAGATATTTCCCTTTCACAGTTACTACAGTAATACCAGTTACTTTCATTTTATGAATAACAATAGATATAATTCCCCTAAATAAGGTCATATTGAATTTTAAAGATGGTCAGTAACAGAAGAAGAGAGACAATCATGGGAAATGGAGTCAGGAAACCATGGAAGCAGCTTTCAAAGCTGCAAAGGGCCGGAAGCAAAGGGAGGTAGCCAGGTCTTTCGGAATTTCTCTGTCAACACGGAGAGATAGATATGCCAATGGGGAAATACGAGGAAATGCAAATGATAGAAATACAGTAGACACATCAGAGCCAACAAATTCTCATGTTAGATCTAAATCCCATTAGGCCTACATCTAAATCTCCATTACCAGGCCCAAGTGGCTAGACTCAAGTCTCAAAAAGAAGGCAAAATTCCAACATATTTACGGCAACCCCTAACAAAGCAGGCCTAGTTGAAGCACAAGAGAAAGAAAGAGAAAGAGAAAGAAGAAAAGAAAGAAGCTAAAAAAACCTGCAGAAGAAATCTGTCTTTTGAAAGCTCAACAGACGAAAGCCTACTGAGGTCGATTGGATCCCCGATGGAGCAGATGCTTCTAGTAGTGCGGAAAAAGATTCTTTTGTCTGCCTTTTCTGTAAGGATTTTGGCACAGGCATTGCATCTTATGATGTACGGGATTGCCCCAATGTATGGGGTAATGCCGTACTTTGCATGTATTTGGTTTTCTAATTATATTTTTCTAAAGAGAGTTCGTGGCGAAAATATAATGCGACGCTTTCATACATCATGAAAACATTCTTATTTTAAGAAAGAAAAAATCTCGAAATATTATTTCAGAACCCAAATAATGTTAAGCTTCCTTAAGTGCACGCCATTTCCCCACCTTCCCCTATATCTATTTTTTTCGAATCCCTGATCTTGATAGAAAATATTTTATTTCTCTGGACAGTAAATTTTGCATAAGAAGAAAGCTATATATATATATAGCCTATGTTTTATTAGAAACTAATTGAAAATTCTCGGATGGAACACAGAAAAGTTAGAAAGCGCGCAACTTATTTAGTTATTAACTGTACGTTGTTGACTAAGCGAGAAGAAATGAATATTTATAAATGTCTGAAATACCTGAGCTCGGTATCAGATAGTTGGGCACTTTTGCTCAGCGCTGCATTTTGTAATTATGAGTTTTGCCTTCCTCATCATAACTTCTTCACAGCTCAGCATTACATTCGTTGTGGTGTGAAATGAAGTGGTTCTTCAGTTATTTATAATGTGATGAATATATATTTATATTAAGTAAATACTATTTAAGTACTGGGTACTGGGTAACTGCGCAGTAAAGAACGAATTATAGTACTGAAAACTATTTTTTGAAGTGAAACTTCTTTAACCGCGCTAGGAGTAAATCGAAAGCTAACACAGACTTGCGTTACGGACAAAATCGTCACGAAAATAGTGGGGCTGTGACGGAACGGACTGCACAGAAAACAATCAATCAACTCAATGATTAGGCTTACCCAAAATTTAAAAATCCAAAAATCCAACATTTAAAAATCCAAAAATCCAAAATTTAAAATATCTAAAAACCTAAAATTAAAAAAACTAAAAATTAAAAAATCTAATAAATAAAAAAAAAAAAATTACGGGAGCGAGCGGGGGACAGGTATTAGGCATTGATTGGGGGGCTATTACTGCTTCGAGCTAGTTGCGTGGCGTGGCTTCACCATTAAAAAAGCCAAAATTTAAAAGATTAAATAAGCCAAAATTTAAAAGATAAAAAACCCAAAATTTAAAAGATCAAAAAAGCTAAAATTTAAAAGATAAAAAAGTCCAGAATTTAAAAAAATCCAAAATCTAAAATTTAATAAAACAAAAATCCAAAATTAAAAATCTAAAAATCCAAAATTTAAAAATCTAAAAATCCAAAATTTAAAAAATCTAAAAATCCAAAATTAAAAATCCAAAAAATAATTTTTTTTAAGATCCTAAATTAAATAATCCAAAATAAAAAATAAAAAATTAAAAAATCGGAAATCCAAAATTTAAAAATCTAGAAATCCAAAATTAAAATCGAAATTCCTTCTTGTTCATAACGATAGAGGTCTCCAATTAGCTAATTTTAGGGTGGCTGACAGGAAAGCTGAATTCCTTTTTGTTCATAGGGATAGAGGGCTCTAGTTACCTCATTTTAGGGCGGCTGATTGGTAACATATTTCCTTCTTGTTCATAATGATAAGTTCATGTTACCTCATTTTAGGGCGACTGATAAGGAAAATGATTTCCTTTTCATTCATAGAGGTAGAAGATTCCAATTACCTCTAAAGTATGCTGGATATCCAACCAATATTTCACAAAACCGATTTGAACTTCCTGTAATTGTCCGCTAGTTGATTTCTTATTAATTTTTTTTTATTTTGTTACACTGCAAGTGGGTCAACAACCCGGTGGCAGTGTTGCAATTATTACCAGCCATACATATATAGTCTACATACAATGACACACTATATAAATAATTACAGACATTGAATATCACAACAAGCTATGTACATGTACATACCAAACCCTATCAATATAAGTATTAATCTTTTTTAAATAATATCTGTCCATTCTAAATTATAGCATATAAAACATATTTACAGACATAACTACATAATATTATACATTCTTATCAAATACCATATTCAATATATTTTTAAAAGATTTAGCTTTATCAGGAAACGTTTCGAAGGCGAGTCATTCCAATTCTGAATCCCACTATTTAAAAAAAAATTTGGCAATATTTGTTCTCTGAGATCTACCCCTTATTTTGTGTTTGTGATCCTTCCTACTTTTGTAATCTGGTTCTTTAATTTTGCTGTGAAGTTCTTCCCATGCCGGTTGTTTCGTGTATACATAATAAATACATTTTAATCTATTTACTTTCCTTCTAGATTCTAAGGATTTCCACCCTAGATGTGTTACCACTATTAAATTTAAATCCCTCGCAGTAAGGTATTGGGCCAAAATAAAAATAACACCATTTTTAATGTTTTGAATAAAACGGGGAAATAAAATTAAGACAAAATATAAATGTTAGACTAATAGAATTTAGCAATCCCTAACAACAGGCAAGACTCTAGCCCCTCCTTAGACCATGTATTGAGCAACACTCTTTGCTTAACAGAGCAATAACCTCATTTTGAATAATTTATGGTGAAGAAAGTGTTATGTTAATGATGCGCACAATGAAACAAAATAGCATTTCCGCTTCCTGAATGAATACGAACACAATCAATGGATTTAAATCATCATAATTGATAACTTTTTAACAGTGTGCGTGTTTAGAGAGTGTTGTCAGTCAGTGTAGGCTAAGGCGAGTACACAACCAGGTGGAACGTAATCTTCAGAGCTACAGGTAAGATGATGGGACTATCTATGAGAGCCAAGATGAAATATACCCTTAGCAACCAGGGAAGGCGGTTGAGGCCAGGTAGGTTCCTTCACCCGCTAGCACCCTCACATTTACAAGCAGAGGGAATTACGACCAACCGTAATTTCCTCCCCATGAGGCACCTAGTCTACTTCAATCAATCAATCTTAGATTTTTTTATTATGTCATTTTATCTTAAAATGTTAGTTATATATCAATTCTACACATAATTACAAGAAAAATGACACCAAACAATGTATAATTTACTTTAATATGAACATTTATAACAAATACATAAATAAAAGTTACGAGAAAACTGCTTTCAAGTCCTATGTTCCTATTAAAGTAAATTATACATTGTTTGGTGTCATTTTTCTTGTAATTATGTGTAGAATTGATATAGCCTATAACTAACATTTTAAGATAAAATGACATATTAAAATAATCTAAGATTGACTGATTGAAGTAGACTAGGTGACTCTTGGGGAGGAAATTACGGTTGGTCCTAATTCCCTCTGCTTGTAAATGTGAGGCTGCTAGCGGGTGAAGGAACCTACCTGGCCTCAACCGCCTTCCCTGGTTGCTAAGGGTATAGATTAGAGTCCCTGGACAAAATTTCTAGGCTCTTTCACGTCCAAGTAATACCTTAGTTTCTTGAGGAGGGTTGAGTGGCGATGGGCTTACCACCTGTCCCTCTGCCCTCTCTCGTAACACACATAGGTAACAGAAACCTTCACTTGGAGGCCCCTTCGCCCCAACATTGGGGATATAGGAAGACAGGACCTGTAAATCTAGAGATATAGGCCTGTCACTAGCTTAAAAGGCCCAGTGTCGCCCGGGCTTTGAATTTTGTAATTGGAAATTAAACTATGAAGGACTTTCGATTTTCAAATTATAGGTCCTTATATAGGTTATTTAGAATTTGAAAAGAAGAAGAACGTCTTATCACATTCAAACTATTCGCCCAGAAAACGCTACCGAAGCCTGGTAGGAGTTGAAATAAAAAGAAACAGAAATTCCGGAGCATAAAGTTGCAGTGTCTTATAATTATCATTATCAGTATCATCATCATCATTATCAGGGCGCAGATTTTGATGACCTAAAATCCTTTAAAAATGAGCTATAAAATGACTTAAAAATACCAAAAATAACACAAAAACTAAAAAAGGACCCGAAAATTTGTATAAAAATCCTAGTTTATTAATCACATTTGTGTGTATTCTACATTTATGTTGTTGAGACAATTATAGGCTACATAGGGTTAAATGAAAACAGCAAACACCGCCTTTCTGTATCCAATTTAAAATTCCGGGCCCTGATTATTCTTATTCTTATTATTATTATTATTATTATTATTATTATTATTATTATTATTATTATTATTATTATTATTATTATTATTATTATTATTATTATTACTACTAAGCCATTTTATAAAATCGGTGTAACTTAGTATTAACTTTCTACTCATAACCGGTCGGCATACTCAACAATTCTTATAATATTCTCTAGTAGAATTTGTTCATTAGAAAAAACCAAACTCCGTGGCGCTACATCCCTGAAGGGACAAGACCTACCACCCGACGGCTGAGTCATCTACCATAGGCATACCCACTGCCGTTAATGGTGGTTTCCATGATCTGAGCCGCTACTTCTCTATAAAGCAGCTCCTCAATTTGAATCACGAGGCTGAGTGAACCCCTACCAGGTCCCCCTACCTCAGAAAAATCCGAGGAAGTACCGCGGATCGCACCCGGGCTGACGGATCTGTAGTCAGTGACGCTAACCACAAGACCACACCGGGAGTCGTTCGTTAATTAGAACATGTTGAAAATGTCGTATGCAATAATCCAATAATGTCTGAGTTATTTCACCCTGAAGATTGAAAGATGTCAAGTTATTTTTAGTCAGCATCGTAATAGAATACTGTTTTTAACAATCTGTATAGCCTACTTGATCCAAGATGAGTACGGAGCAATAGTAAACAACCTAATGTGAAAGTACAAAGCACAGTTCACAAGAGATCGTTTTTGAAACTGTTTAGTCGACTACATACGGTAAAGTCAATTTAACTTTCTTTTTTTATATTAAGCGCCTAGGTTCTCGGATCCGATTACCAATTCTGCCAAGTGACTTTCTTGTCTTTGATTTTGGTTTAATTTTGACCGGTGTCCTGATATATGTCGTAAATACGAAAGCAAGCAACTCACTTTACAGAACTTATGTTTTCAGTTACATAAGATATAAATAAGATTGCAATGGGTGTGGAATGGAAGTAGGTAAAATATCTGACGGAGCTTGTCGCACTATCGTGAAGTATGCGCTGCTGCGATTAACCAATGAAACAACAGGACACAGTCAAGTACCGTATTTTACGGACCATAAGACGCACTTTTTAGGTAGATTTCGAAGAAAAATCTACCTATTGCAATGGATACCATGTCATGATTTTCGAAAAATTCTTTCATATCTTTACGTTTCATGCTCCCCTAAGTACGAAACCACCGCCCGTTCAAAAAAATAAATTGTGATATTTATATATATATATATATTTATATATATTTATATATATATATATATTTATATATATATATATATATATATATATATATATATATATATATATATATATTATATATATCTTTACACGCTAGCAGCCGTAATTTTGAAGATATTTGAACCAAATTTTAATATGTTATTTCTAGGCCCAATAGTTCGGACAAGTTCGTTATTGAGCAAAATTGGCCCAAGGGGGTGGTCGGGGGTGGGGGTTGAAATTTTAAAACATTTTTATCTCGGCCCCTATGAAGTATAGAGGGAAACTTGGTTTGAATAAAATAGAGTACTCCCTATGGAGTTCACAGTGACACCAACAATTCGGGGTTTTTTGGGGGTACGAGTGGGGGTGGGGGATGGAAATTCGAAATTTTTGAAACCACGTCTTGTGGGGTATCATTGAAAAGCTCTTGATGAGTACTCTACAAATCAATAACTAGTTTCTCGATAGCTCTCATTTAAGGCGAGATTTGAATGTTTGAAAAAGTGCTCTTTCCTCTTTTTTGCAATTATTATTGCGGGTTTGTCATGCCAAGGCTAAAGAAGAAGAGTGCTACGCAGCGACAGTAAATTAAACCAAAGGCACTTTGAAATCTATCTCAGGGATTTTTTACCTTGAAAACAGAACCTTAAAAGTTGGGTGCGTCTAATGGTCCGAAGTACACTAAAAAAATGAAATTATGGTAAATATTGCCTGAATACAATAGTTATACACAAGGTGTTGAGTTACAAATTTTAGCACAGACTGTAAATCACTGTACTTGTCCCAATCGTAAAGTGAGGGTAGGTGGAAGCCAGGTATACAATGCGAAAAGAAAGGAATGTTGAATATTTTTACACGAATGGAGTTGTCTCCGCCGGGTGGTTTAAATGAAGGAAATGACCTCTAAACAGCCTTATCGTATGGTGAATTGAGGATTAGAGGGTGTAAAAGTATTTTCAATGTTTCATGAGAAATCAGTTCAGTTGTTAAAATTTACGCCATGCCACCTGTACAGAAGAGATTTTCGTACAATGCAGATTTTAAGTTAGAAGTGTTTTACACCGATTCCATTGTACAAGGTTAGACTATAATTTGTTTATGTAATGAAGTATATTATTCCCTTTAATATGTTTATTTTAAAATCACATTAAATTTCTTTTCCTTCAAATTTCCGTCCTAAAATTAAGGTGCGTCTTATGGTCCGTAAAATACGGTAAGTCTGTTGTTTACTTTTGCTCCGGTACACATCTTGGATCAAATACTGTATAGAGATTCGGTAGGAAACTTATAAAGACGAATTTCATTGAACTCAGTGATACAGAAATGACGTTACGTAGGACTGAATTAATAATGCAGTTCCTAGAAACATGGCGTGTCTGTGTGTGTGTGCGATGCCCAGCCAAATTTAAAGCACGCAGATATCTGAAGTTTTTACCATAGTTGTACCTCGAAGCCGGATTTTTAATTTTCGCTTTCGTTCGCAAGTTGCGAGCGAAATACTGCCAGGAAACTTTTTTTGAGCTATAGAATCATGAGTTTTCGTTAATATTTTTCAATAAATTATAAAGTTAACTGCTGCCATAGCAACCGGGAAAGAAAGGACATCGTTGAAATCGATTTTTCAATACTTATAACACAAGAAAATGTTGATCGCTTCGATCTTGTTAGCCCCCTCTGCTTGATTCATTTGCTTATAACATTACAGCACACAGAGATCTGATTTTTTTTACATAGGTGGACGGAAGAGAGATCATGAATGTAGGCCTAAATGGGAAGGATTGATCGATTTGGACGAAAGTTACAATGCGGGGTTTTTTAATTCAGAAAACTCGAATCTGAGGTAGTTTTTTTCGGGCGGAGTTTTCTAATCGTAAAATGCACATCAAAGTCGGATTTTTAGCTTTTCATTATTAATAGTTTTAATTGTTTATAGCATATTTAAGTGGAAGCTGTAATAAGTTTTCTGTTAAATAAATTATTTAGAAAACATCACACTGACCATAGCCGCGAATAGAACCACAGATCTTCGGCTCTCCATGCCGTTGCTCTGCCACTTTAACTACCATGGCAACGTGCCGGTACAACATTAAATTCTCCAACTAACTCACATGTTGTAAAGTTGCCATGGTAGTTAAAGTGGCAGAGTAGCGGCACGGGGAGCCAAAAATCTGTGGTTCAGATCCCACCTACGGCATTGAATCTTTCAGCCTTACTCTACCTTTCCATCTGGAGATTGAAAAAAATCAGGTAAACTGATGTAACAAACTGCCAGTCTGTTTTTGTTTAATCAGTTATGACTGCAATTATGATATGCAGAATATGTATTTTTTTTAAACTGATTTCCAAGTTAAGCTCAATATTTATTCATTAAGCAGGGCTTAAGGAAGAATAAAGGTCTAGTTTTTTTAATCAGATTAAAATCTTCCAGCATCAGCTGAACTGTACAGATTTGTGATATCTTGACAATCGCACACTCACATACAAATACAAAAAAAAAAGGCAAACTGGCCGGTTTCGGGATTTGAACCATGGGACTCCAGAATGTGAGGCCAAGACGTTAACATCTCGGCCACCTGGGTCAGTTTAACGGTCTATTTGGATAAGCGCATGTAAAGCAATAGTGTTTATTGTCATAGCTAACTGTATTTTAATTTCCAAAGCCTTATAAGATCACAGTAAAACAATAGGATATGTTGTCAAGATAACTGAATTGCATTTTTGAATAAATTCTTTGGAATACGTATATTACCATAAAATAGGTACTAAATTGAGCATTACTCCGAAACAGGTCAACCGATTTTATCCAACATCAGTAGACGTCTTCCCATGGACATTATAAATGTGTATACCAAGTTTCATAAAAATCCAGTGAAGCGTATTTGAGTTACCGCGTCTTTAAAATAGACACTAAATTGGGTTTTACTCTGGTACCGGTCTACCGATTTCGTCCAATATCAGTTGACGTCTTCCCATGTACATTATAAATCGGTAATCAAAGTTTCAGGAAAAACCAATGAAGCATATTTGAGTTATCGCGACTTCTTATATATTGACATAAAAGGCACTAAAATGGGCATTATTACGGAAATGGCCAACGGATTTGGTCGAATATCAATATACGTCTTTCCACGGACATTATAGATGCGTATACAAAGTTTCATACAAATCTGATAAAGCGTATTTGAGTTATTGCGCCTTTAAAAGAGGCACTAAATTGGGTTTTAGTCCGGTACCGGTCAACAGATTAGGTTAAAATTCAACTGGGTACTTCTCATGGACGTCATAAATGCGTATACCAAGTTTCGTGGAAATCCGATACAGTCTGTTTGAGTTATGGCGCCTTTCTAATATAATCTATTAAAATAGGCACTAAATTGGGCATTACTCCGGTACCGGTGAACCGATTTGGTTCAATATCAATAGGGTTCTTCCCATGGACATTATAAATGTGTTTTCCATGTTTCATGAAAATCCGAAAAAGCGTATTTGAGTTATGGCGCGTACAGATACACGGACAGACAGACACTACACAATCTCATAATGTACTATGGCATTTAATAACCATCTCTACTATGACCAAGTTTGTATTAAGAATTTTTTTCAATTGCATTATTTGAGCGAGTATCCATGCAGGTGGAATGCAGACACAGGTGATGTTTGCTCACACAGCACAAGACAATGACCTCACAATACATAGGAAGTGCCTCAGGCAGTCATGTGAGGTGCTGCATCCGATCTACCAGACAGTGAGTTGTCCAGTTATCATTAGCATAAGTCTCGTGAATCCAAAAATACAATTTTCCTATACCTTATTGTTTGTGTGTGATTTTAGATCGAGAATGAAAAGTTGTAAACACCAGAACAAGGGTGCACATCTGGTATTTTCTAGGGGGGGGGGCATTTTTTATTTTTTGTCGCTTTAACTTCTTGGGCCACTTTTTAACATTATTAAGTGCCAGTATGGTACTGTTGTGCCCTCGCCCAGGAGGTGGCACATGTCAGGAATATTCGAACGATCGGCTCTACGTTCGTTATCTTCTTCTTTAATTACCTTTCATTCGTTTCTGAAATAAATATTATTTCTAACACCAACAATCATGATTTTACTCTTTTAATTATTTAACTTAAATAAAACTATTAATTCGGATGGATCAGGATCTTATACTCTCGTAAGAAAACACTTGAAATTAATTTACATATTTATTCTAAAAATCTATAAGTGTATATGTTTCCTTGAACTTACATTTTACGGAGTTCTTCACAACCATCCTCAACTTCATGGCTTCCGTCGTCTAGCGACGTCGATGCACTTATCAACTTCATGTAGAGTAAAAGTCTGAGTCTGAGAGTGAGGCCTATTTCGGCCAGGTTTATATAACCATCCTTGCCACACCCAAACCTCGGTCAAGAGTCGTGATCAAACAAAATAACATAAGAAAGTACTATATGCCTTTCTTGTATGCAAATCGCCTATTATTTGCATGAACACAATATGAATATTACTGAATTGACTTAATTCAATAAAAGCTTAAATCTTGCGTTAAGCAACGGAAAATAATGACATAATTATGACCTCATCAACAACCAATAGAAACTAGTCTATTTTATCCTTACTCAGTACTCTGTGAATAATGTTTACGCAAATGTGCTATACTTCATGTTCTGACAATGAACGTAATATAATACTTCTTTCCTTTTACAAACTGCAATCTTTGCTTTATTCATGTGACTTCTAAAGCAATATCCATAAAAGTATGTAATTGTCTTAACTTTATATTTCAACAATAAAATGTTAATCTCTTTGACCCATGCATTGTCGTATCCTAAATTATAACATTGCTATTATAATCCGGGAGAAACAATGACAATGATTTCCGGTATAACCGTGGTATACGAAGGTATACTCAGGTATATACCAGGGCTCAACATCACCCCCTTCTTTTTTTAAAACGAGCTGTTCCGTTTGGAACACTCGATTTTCAAGAAAATTCCAAAATTCTCGATCTTGTTGAGAGCTGCAAGATTCATTCATTCAACAGTTATCGCTTGTAGAGTTTTAATTCCACAGTGGCTTCAATCATACATCAATCAGGCTTACAAGAATGTTATTCCGTTCCAGCGGCCTTCAATTATTTACTTACAGTCTTAACAAGTCGACAAACTGATAGGGGTTATGTATGCCTCCTCTTTTGGTCACTTTAATTTAAATACAGCTCAAATTTATTTAATCTTTAAATTCATTATTCAATTCTTTCTTATTGGCTTTGATGTCCATAATTTTCCTCTTATTACATAATAATTAATTTTACTTTAATCTATTAACACGACTGTTTGATCCTGTTTGGTTTTTAATTACAAAAATTTAATTTTACTTTAAAATCATTTTATAGTTGTGATAGTTGTGAATCCTCCTATATATACTGATATGTATATACTCATTTAACATTTAGTTATTTAGAGTGAGTGTGTGTGTGTGTGTTTGTTTACATTCCTTCATTATTACATAATCTTTTCTTTTCATCTTAAATAAAATTATTACATTCAATTGATTTAATGTCTTTTACTAAACAAACTGAAAATCTGTGCCAGTGAAATTGTCGGACTAATTAAATAACTCTTCAATGAACGGTGACGTCGTTCTTCTCATCTCTGCACATCATATGGTCGGAAGGTTATTGCTTCTTCTGGACTCTTGGACCATGACGTCTTGTTTGGTTAAGATCAGGTTCCTTAACTCCTGGCTTCATCAGCTTGGCTCGTATCTGTATTAAACACAGACCACAATAATAATTATTTCATCGTAATATTTGCTTTTTTCTGACACCATAACTTAATTTGTTATTCTTTAACATTTTTATTTAAACTTTAACGTCATCTAAAATTAATCTTTCATCAATATCTTTAATTTTCTGACTATTCTTTCATTAATGACTTACTTCATTTCGCAAAAACTTCAAGTCTATGCTGAATATATCTTTATTTACTTCTGGCAACAACATTTTATTATCACATAATTTATGTAATTATCTTCAGTAATATGGGGCAAAACTCAAAATTATTTAAATAATATTGCAATTAATAATGTCTTCAAGTATGCTTGGTATTCAAACAAAATGATGAATCTACTAGTAATTCATTTTTAAAGTAACTTACGCACTTCCAGTGGAAGGCTATACCCTCATAATAATACATATAAATTAAAGTAGGCGATACCACACAGGTGATTGTTGATCTCCTCCGATCTTCCTGTCACAAGTCTCAATGGCTTCTTTGGCTGTCCTGTGAATCGGCAGGTTCACAGTTTAGCTGGTTGGCTAAAATGTTACTAGTCGTCTGGACTATGGTACATAAATCGCCTTACATCTGCAATTATTTCTATCATCAAGCAAACACAATATATTGTATTAATTGTCATAATTAAACATTGGAAATCAAGCTGGATAAAATAAAAACTTAATGCGCTATCATAATTTGTTGTAACTCGTTACGGTAATGTCCGTACTCTATATAATTCAAAATACTTGTCCAATGACTTCAAAAATATATAAATCCATAAAAATTAATTTACTAACTTCGACAACTGACAGTAAGAAATTCCTTCAAAAAATTTCAAAACATTTAAAATTGCAAAAATGGCAAAACTTAAAATGAATTAAGCTGAGCTTTCCAATAGCTGTGAAATTAACATCTTCTCCAACTGTATCGAATGTTGCTTTAATTCTTTTAATGTGTCAACGAAAATTTGTAGTTTTAGCAATTATGTTAATGCTTTCGTAACTACATTCAATTCAAACAAAACATCGTCAATTAATTAATTTAAAATGTATCATGTTTTATTAATATACTTAATAAATTCCTACATTTGCGCTTATTTTATTTATATAAAATCTCTTCTTCCACTATTATGGTTAATTGGTTCTAGTATTACCAATAAATTTTCTCATTCTATACATCGTATAGTATTTCGTAATTTAAAATTTCATATATTAAATAAAACTGTTATTTACACACTGCTTTCATAAATCAATTTACAATATAATTTCTCTTAATTGTTGACATCTTTCGTACGTTGCCTAAAATATCATAATAAAACTAAATTTCATTACAATAATCTATTTAACACCTAAAAAAAAAATAATTTTCTTTACTGTATCCTTTACTAGATTTCGTCGTCTTTCGTTCTGCTGCATTACTAAATCCTAATTTCCATTTAATTGTTATATCTATACTCTGTAACAAAGTATTTTATTTGTATTAAATTCTATAATGACTTTCTTGTGTTGCTTGGATTACTGTTACTACTAATTTCATTTTCTGTGCATTCTTGGGATTTCTTATATTCTTAATATTCTTTACGTTCCTAGGGGTTTTAGTATTTTTAATATTCTTTACGTTCCTTTGAAATTCTATGGTGCAAACTTATTTATTCTGCGCGTTCACTTTTCATTCGTGACCCTGCTCGAGTGGTTCTAAATTATATATATGTCTTCTTCGTACCTAACTTCATGGGATTTATTTCTATTGCGGGTTCCACTATTCCTTCGGAGTTCCTTCCCGTGAGTTTTGTCCTCACTACTCCGGTACACACCGTTTTTGAACCTAAACCTCACATGGGGTTTACACACACCAAGTTATATTCATTCTCAAAAGTTCTCCTACTTTTGAAAGTTTCATTATTTGCAGAACTATCATTATTGATAACTTTGGTAGTTTCTTCATTTGCGGTTCTCTTTAATTCCTGGGAGTTTTATTAATCACGCGTTGCTCGATAATCTTCGGGACTTTCATTCATTTTCGAAAGCTTCATTAAACTTTGGTAGCTTCATTAACTGTTGGAGTCCTTTTATTTACGTGTGCCTCGTTAAATATTAAAATCTCATCAAACGTGAAAATCTCTTAAATGTAAAAGTCTCTTGGTCAAATATTGAAAATCTAGTTATCAATGTGCACTCGCTAACTGATCATAATTCTTAATAGTGAAAGAGATGACTACTTGTGCGCGCTCCCGTTGCAACCTGTCCCTTAGTCTGCTTCAACGGACTCTCATTCACCTTACTGAAATGACTTCTGTCGTCATTTTTCCCATCGTCATCCATGTGACGGTATACTAACTGGCTAAAGGCTTTCCGTCCTCTGACGACCAATATTCATCCACCGGTTACTGTGTCCTAGCTAATCGGTAGGCTTGCTTTCATGACCCCTTTTCATGACATTTTTTTTTTCTTCATGGCATCTTTTCATGACATTAGGCTTCGCTTACTATTTTTCTATCTTTCTATTGTGGGTGTATTGCTGGCACCATTTCATGTCGTCTGGTTTCCTTTCCAGAAACAATGTCCTCCCCCATTAGGACGTAACTTTATCCTACTAATATGAACTACCAATGTTTTTCCATTTTAAACATAATACGATAGTAAACCTCATTTATGTTCCCCTCAGTGGTAGTAATTACTGACTTCATCCACGCTTTGCTCGAAGAGCTGTAAAACTGGATTAAAATTATACAATGGAACGACGGGGTTTTCCTTGTCTTACGACTGTTACAATAAACATTCGCAATATTTCCTCTATTTCAACTATAACACCATATTTGGACAATAAAAATTCTTCGTTTCAACATTCTAACGTTTTTCTTTTGTTTGACAATTCGTAAAAATTCTGTATTATTCTGCAATATTCTGAAATGTTCGGAACAACTAACTTGAGTTTCTTATCATTCTTTATTAACATAACTTCTGTTATCATCAAACTGAAATTCTTTTCAAAACTTTCTAACCATTTAAAATATTACAGCTTGGTAATCTGATTACCCGTAAATACCTTTACATCATTATCAATGTAAAAATTTTGCATACGTCTGTGACAATTCGATGTATTTGTATTGGACTGTAAATTTTAATTCGAAAAAAAAATCTTATATAAAACGCAAAAATTTCAAACTCAATTCTTTTAAACTAAATTACCATTATTATTATTATTATTATTATTATTATTATTATTATTATTATTATTTTAATCTATTATCGCGGTAAACTCATTACATTTTCATTCATATAGTTTATTAAAATAATGTAGTTGGCTAAACATCTGTAACAGCTCGCGTTGAATGATCACGCACGCTCTTTGATACCATCGAATGCAAGCGAAGGAGTTTTCTGCATTCCATCTCCAGATAACCAACTTCTTGCAGTCTGGTATTTTAATACTGACTGACGACATAACATCTCTCTTAATGTTTCAAATATAATTTATTAAATTCTTCTCGTACGCATTCTGTATTTCCTTTAATTAAAATCTATCATAAACTTCGCTACATAAGCAAATTCGTTTTGTATCTGCGATAATCTACAAAACCTAAAAATTATCTAACTTCTTTAATTGTACACGTACAATAAAATAATTCACTATAACCTGAACTTTTCTTTCTTTCTTTTCCTTCTATTTCCACTTACTAAAACTCAATGTAGCTTAAACTCACTAAATATTTTAAATAAACCAAATTCATTAAAATTTCATTTATATACAATAATTAACATCTCTATGCGTTATCTTCTGAAAAATCTGTTCAGAACCTAATTCGATCCTCTTCATCGGAACTCTTTCCGGAACAAAACTTTATCGGAGCTAACCAAACGCTCGCAGAAGGCCTGATAATGTTCTTATCCAACATCATCTATCATTTCTATACCTTCTCATTATATTTACGTAGTAGGGGTATTTTCTTAACTTGGGGCACATCCCAGTTATTAATTCCATGTTTTACTTTGTTGGTGCAGCCTTTTTTTTTTTTTTCTATCTCTTGGGTCATGAAATACATCTATAAACTTTTCTAACACTCCACATTTTATTTTGCCTGTCACTTAAGGTAAGTGATTTAAGTTCTCTGACTCAAGTAAGCCTATAATGTCGCATTCCGACTTCATTCGGAGCCAACACATTTACCTGATTTTTTTTTTTTCTTCCCAGATGTGAATCTGAATGTGTTGTTCGTGCTGTTGCATTTTTTTAGTAATTTGACGTCACTATCTCGTATCGTACCCACAGCAACAAAAGTACTCATCACGCCTGCACTTACGTGGTTTTTTTGAGATGCATCCTATTCTTTGATTTTCGGTAACTCTATTTAATAATTAATTGTTTAATTATTTTCACAGGAATTTTGTTCTACATCTCTGTTTCCCATCGCTTATCTCCCTATCGCTAAGCGATCTAGCTAGGTAAATCCCATAATACCTTGCTCTTCAGGTCTAAAACACTTTATTTTATTCTCGGGACAAACTGAACATAGTTATGCACTTCCTATGCGCTATAGCTTCATACCTTCATGGTATCGTCTGTTTACGTGCAGCATAAACTAGACAAACATCACGACTATCATACTGAGATATGAGATTGTTTCTAGAACTCTTCTCTGATGCTTCCACCTAACCATGCAAGATATCGCAGGAGTTACTTCTATTCCCATTCGTATGGTAAGTAAGTGGATTATTTCGGGTGTACAGTCCGAATCCATCTCTCCTAGCGTCAATACACGGGGGCTACTACAACAGATTTATGATCTCTTCTCATATGACTAGTGCGCGGTTCAAAACATCAATGTTTCCATGTTTTGATTCATACAATCAAGACCTATTCCGTCTCGTTCTATTTCAATTTGGACACTCTATAAACTCATGCGAATATTTCCCTTCATTCGCGAAATCCATCTACTTGAAATCCATCAAATAGGTAATACCTTTAGCTTGTGACGTCATTCTTTAAGAAATAACCTGTGAAACACCTGGATTGATACAGCCGCATCTGTATCCTCTAAAACTAAAACTAAAGAGTTTTTCAATCGATCAGTGCTTATGACCATGAGTTCCTTATTTTTTTTTCTGTTTCAATTACGTCTATCTTAGTAATGACCTCTTTGCGCGAGGTGTTCTGAAATCCTACGAGAAGTTCTACTCCCTCAAACTCTCGTATATCTCTTTCTCCCTTTGCAATCCCGAATTATGTCCCTTTTTCTTACAATAAACAGTCTGTATGTTAGCCCATCCTTTTAAACTGATTATTTATTTTCTGCTGATTAAAATTGTCGTTTATCTAATCCTGCTGTCGTTAGAGACGACATTAATTCTTACCGCAAACATAACATGTATTAATAACGTGGATCATAATAAATACATTTCTGGCTTGTGCACTTCGCACTTAAAAAAAAACATAAACTGAATCTCTTGTTCTGAATTCTGTTGTGACTGCTAATTGTACTACTTGCATGTAACATGGTAACCTGAGTTGAATCTGTTCCCGACTTCTCATCCTGTTACATCAGCTGCTAAAGTCTGCATCTGCCTTCTCAGCACGAATATGCTTCTCGTGTGAGTTATTAGTTGGCTTTAGTATTATAATGATAAATCTTGGACATGATTAAACCTTTTGCGTTGCTATTTTAAAACTAAATATAATAATAATCATCGGGTAGTTTTTTTTTTTTTTTTTTTTTTTTTTTTGTTTGTTAACCCTATTCTCGAAAGCGGACCTCAACTAATCATACGTAGTTTCGTCACTAACTAAATCAATGTCTCCCTGACAATGAAAAATTCTGTTGCGGGACCTACAACTTTAAACTTTACAATCTGCTTTTTGTCTGCAATCTCTGTCTGAATTCGCTGTCTGAATCTACTGTCTGAATTCACTGTCTGAATCTACTGTCTGAATTCACTTTCTGAATTCTCTGTTTGAATCTCGAAACTCCCATTATAATTTTTAAAAATTAAAAATTCCTTTACCATTCCTTCACTGGTAAGCTATCTGCTGAGCCACTCCACTCATTTATCGCACTATATGCCGTAAAATCTTTTGTCGAGTTACCTGAACTATTTATCTTGCTACAAGATTTGTTTTGCTGCCGTTAATTCTGTTACCCTAGTTTTAAACTTTAATTCTGTTACCCTAGTGTTAAGCTTTACAAAGCTCGTCTAATACCTTCGTCAAGCAACATTCTGACCTATGTGAATTGTACATTAATCGTTAACCAAGTAATGTTAATCAACCCTTGACTTACAATGCACCAACCATTTGTAAAGAATTTCCCAAGAAGCTTAATTTGCCACTAACTTATAATGCCCACATTTTCTAAACAATTTATAACAACAACTTATTACTAACACCTACACACACCCTAACATTTTTCCGAGAGCATGAGATCGTGAAACCATTTTTCCATCTTAAAACATTAATTTTATTCGCGGTAAACATCCCGCTTATGACACCATTGTTGTGCCCTCGCCCAGGAGGTGGCACATGTCAGGAATATTCGAACGATCGGCTCTACGTTCGTTATCTTCTTCTTTAATTACCTTTCATTCGTTTCTGAAATAAATATTATTTCTAACACCAACAATCATGATTTTACTCTTTTAATTATTTAACTTAAATAAAACTATTAATTCGGATGGATCAGGATCTTATACTCTCGTAAGAAAACACTTGAAATTAATTTACATATTTATTCTAAAAATCTATAAGTGTATATGTTTCCTTGAACTTACATTTTACGGAGTTCTTCACAACCATCCTCAACTTCATGGCTTCCGTCGTCTAGCGACGTCGATGCACTTATCAACTTCATGTAGAGTAAAAGTCTGAGTCTGAGAGTGAGGCCTATTTCGGCCAGGTTTATATAACCATCCTTGCCACACCCAAACCTCGGTCAAGAGTCGTGATCAAACAAAATAACATAAGAAAGTACTATATGCCTTTCTTGTATGCAAATCGCCTATTATTTGCATGAACACAATATGAATATTACTGAATTGACTTAATTCAATAAAAGCTTAAATCTTGCGTTAAGCAACGGAAAATAATGACATAATTATGACCTCATCAACAACCAATAGAAACTAGTCTATTTTATCCTTACTCAGTACTCTGTGAATAATGTTTACGCAAATGTGCTATACTTCATGTTCTGACAATGAACGTAATATAATACTTCTTTCCTTTTACAAACTGCAATCTTTGCTTTATTCATGTGACTTCTAAAGCAATATCCATAAAAGTATGTAATTGTCTTAACTTTATATTTCAACAATAAAATGTTAATCTCTTTGACCCATGCATTGTCGTATCCTAAATTATAACATTGCTATTATAATCCGGGAGAAACAATGACAATGATTTCCGGTATAACCGTGGTATACGAAGGTATACTCAGGTATATACCAGGGCTCAACAGTACTTTAGGAGATTGTGTGGGGGACGGGAAAATGTCTGTCCGTCCGTGTGTCCTTACGCGCGATAACTCAAATACGTTTTATCGGATTTTAATGAAACTTGGTATACGCGTTTATAATGTCCACGGGAAGAAGTCTATTGATATTGAACCAAATCGTTTGACCGGTACCGGAGTAAAACCCAATTTAGTGTCTATTTTAAAGGCGCGATAACTCAGATACGCATTATCGGATTTTCATGAAATTCGGTATACGCATTTATAATGTCCATGGGATCTATTGATATTAGACCAAATCGGTTGGCCGGTACCGGAATAATGCCAAATTTAGTGCATTTTTATGGTAATATATAACAAAAGGCGGTAATTCAAATATGCTTTATTGGATTTTAATGAAACTTGGTATACACGTTTATAATGTCCATGGGAAGAAACCTATTGATCTTTGACCAAATCGGTTGACCGGTACCAGAGTAATGCCCAATTTAGTGCCTATTTTATGGTAATATATTAGAAAGAATTTAACAACTGCAAATCGGTTATCCTGACAACATATTGTTTTACACTGATCATATATGGCTTTGGAATTTGCAATATAGTTAGCCATGACATATTCCTTTGCATTTGATTATCAAACTAGTTAGATGTTTATTTCGTTGATCAAGTAGAATATTGTTTATATACAGAAGGTATATTACTGTGAAATAATTAGTCCTACGCACATTAAGTGGAGTTCTTCGCCAGTGTATTTTGTGAAAGTTTGACATATTTTAAGAATTTCTTATATCAGTGTATACGAGTTTGAATTAACGTTAAGTATGTTCTTCCACAAGCTCTGCTTAATGAATCGATCTGGAGCTTAACTCGGAGATACATTACAAAAATAGCTTATTTTGTTCATATCATAATTGCAATTAACTCACCCATGGGCGTACGGTAAGGGGGGGGGGGTTCAGGGGGTTCAGGGGGTTGAAACCCCTCCCGAAATATCTGCAATATTTTGAAAATTATAATATATCATAGAACGAAATTAAAAAAAGATAAAATAAAAAATAAAATAAAAAAAAACTCTGATTAGGTTGTTCCATATTTTACAATTTCGTACATATTATTTAAGATTTATCGTAATTTATTTAATATTCAAATTTCAAAACTTCGTGGTGATAGTTTTTCAACTTAATAACAGTGATGTATTACTAGTAAACAAAAATCCCTATGTAAGGTAATCTGTGAAACGACAACTCGAATACTTTCGCCGAAATCCATCAACCTGTTTGTAAAGCCAACAGTAATCACGAGCTCATCACAGAATTATCGTGAAGTAATCAGCATTATTCGGGCTTTTCCACTGGTGGATTTACAGATGACTTTAAAAACATGCCCTATGCACTCTATAGAAGGCTATTATGATAATTTTTCAAAAGAAAGTTTTTATTTATAGACTCAAGCTTAAACGATAAATGAATAGAAATCTCAAGAAAAACAGTTTCAAAGACAGAGCTGCATATTCATTTATTACAGTGTATTAATTATCACAATACAACTGTTTAGTAATTTTAAAAAGTAATAATTTACAATGGAGTTGAGATGACTATACATTGAACCCCTCCCGAACAAAATTTCACCGTACGCCCATGAACTCACCACTGATTAAATAAAAACAATCTAGCACTTTATTATATCAGTTTACCTGATTTTATTTTAATAATATAATGCAACAATGACGTCGCCAGAAAATAATTTCGATGAGGGTCGAAATTGCCGGGATTACCCTCCGGTATTTCACCCCCGGACAATTTTTATATATTGAAAATATATATATACTGTAATGAAAATCACATTTTACGCTATTTTACAACTGAAAAACTAGTTAGCAAATTTGTTTACCATACTCCAAGGTAAACAAGAAATCGTTACCTAAGTTATAATACTTATTACTATTCATAAGAAGAATTAAATAACACATGGAACAATGGAAATAATAGCCTAATCATTTTGTTATGGAAACAAATTAACTGCTATATCATATGACACACCAACAAAACTTGTTTCATTTAATAATTTTTAAAAATACAATAGAATTTTAGGTTTTGATTTTTGGGTGTCCGGACCCCTCTGGACCCCCCCTTTCCTAATCCACTGCGGATTCTGCTTCCATGTTGTCGATTTGGTAAAACTTCTGCAAACTGTTTTTTATCTCTACTGACTTTTAAATAATAATCCTAAACGAAAAACACCTGGATATAATTATTAATATACATTTTTTTCCTTTCCTTGAGAGCTGGGGGTGGGGCCTGCCCCCGGGTATGGGCGCCCATGCACCAGAATTAAATATTTTAATTAGATTTCTTGCGATGGTGTCATACGAAAATGCCGACGACTTTCCCTCATTTTTACATAACTCAAATTACATATTTTGCTATTTTCTCGTAACGGCTCTAACGATGTTTAAATTTTCTCATGAGATGTTAAAGATTTTAAATAAAACATTACTTCACAAAAATTCCCCGAAGGGTAGTTATAAGCTAGTCATCGTTAGTCCTTCTCAGTGAAGCTTTGCACGAGCTGAAACAACTGAATACGCACTCCATGCAATGCAGTCTATTATTCTATACCAGAATTTGAACTAAGTTCTGTGAGTGTGGCACATTAACCACGTTTCGTGGTATGTAGGCCTAACTGAGTAAGGAATTCAATGCACATATGAAATTATTTTCTACAGATATTGAGGAAGTATGTGTTAGAAGGAAATGTTATTTTCATGGAGAATATTCGCAATTTTCTACAGAAGACTTCAACGATTTGAATCAACAGATTGCGTACATACTAAGAGCTAAATATTGTTTCTAAAATAAATTACCTGTAGGTTCGTCTACAAACTCAGGCTTTTCGTGGATTGCGAAGAAAGTCCACCTGATGCAGTCGGTACCAAATCTAGGGAGCATGAAACGCAAAACTGTGTAGAATTTTTCAGGTCAAGCAGAACCATGGTAACGAAATCCACGAAAAGCTTAACATTGTAGACGAGCGTACAGGTAATTTATAGTAGAAACAGTATTTAGCTCTTAATATATATATATATATAAAACGGGTGTTAACCGAAGCACATTCAAGTCCCGCCGCGGTTCGGAGTAGTGATGAGAGTTCTCGAATGAAAAAATCGGAATGATTCTATTCTTGAAAATTCTAGAGATATCAAGAATCGGATAACAATTACTAGAATATTATAGAAGAAAATTCCTCCGACACTGGGACTTGAACCCAGGACCTTTGGCTATTCGCACCAATGCACTACCAACTGAGCTAAGCCGGAGTTCAAATCACAGCGCCAGATGGAACCTCTCTCCTATGACTGATTGCCCAAAAATGGTCTAGCTCACAGACAGACAAGTTATGTCATATGCAGTACTGTGAGGCACACTAATTAGTGATTTTTGTGACCGGGCTCCCACTGTTATTGTACAGTTAACATTCAAGATACATATAGGCCTATAAGCTTTCATGAACCACAGATTATTGTCACTGTTGGACATTACATGAGAGTATTATAGGAGAAAAATTCCTCCGACACTGGGACTTGAACCCAGGACCTTAACCCGGGTTAGCTTAGTTGGTAGAGCATTGGTGCGAATAGCCAAAGGTCCTGGGTTCAAGTCCCAGTGTCGGAGGAATTTTTCTCCTATAATATTCCCATGTAATGTCCAACAGAGACAATAATCTGTGGTTCATGAAAGCTTATAATTACTAGAATGTTTTAATGCTACAAGAAACGTGAAGTGAGAAAGAGTTCTCGAGTTATCCTGCAGTCGTATCACTTCGGTTAACTTTGTAAATGCGGTATAAGTTTTGCAGACAAGAAAGGCATATATATGAACGCACAGCTACCATGTGCACAGCGCAGTCAGTGTTTGCAGGATTAGAATTTTTAACAGATCATCGCACGGCAGTCGAAACAGCGTTGTTATATTGTGCATAACATTGTGTGAACTCTCGTAGTAGAATGCCATTAACGCTATATCTGGCAGTGCTGCGTGAAATAACTCCTACTGGTTTGTGGTTCACTGTATTCGATTCTGCCCATCACTAGGTCAGAGTTCACGTCCAGTTGTAATTCCCACCCAAGATCGTGTCGCCGAGTGAAAGTGGCGGAATACCTGAAAGCCATTGCTTGCTTAGATGTAAACAGTTGCTGTGAAACTCTTCCTCTCTGTCATTCTCTTCACGTCTCATTGTAAGTAAAATAGATCTTAGGTCAAATCTGGACAAATGAAAGTGGAAACCACGGCCTCAGTAGGCTTATTCCATTCTTTATATTGAATAGACAAGGCCTTGATTACAATGCAGTCAGATGTTTGTTTAAATCAGGCCTGTCCAACTTCATAAGTACTGGGGGCCAAAATATTTCGACAATTGATGCTGAGGGCCAAACAGTAAAAGTTTCGCTCACATAAATATAACAGTAAAGTACAGCAGACCAAAATGTTTAAATAGGATTCATTACCAGTAGGCCGAAATTAGAACTTAATGTGAGCACTGAGGATTTTCAGACTGCTTCACTAAAGTATGGATGTCCACTTCTATGTTAGTAACTGCCAGTCTTGGTAGGTGTAACAAGGAATCATCAGTGAGACAGTTCCTATATTTATTTTTTATGAATTTCGTGTTGGAGAAAGCACTCTCACATAAAGTGCTTCCAAACAGTGAGGAAAGCTGATAACCAAAATCTCTAAGCTGAGGAAACCTGCCCTCTGAAAAAGTTGAGCCCTCACTCAGACCTGGTTTGAAGAAAAGGATCAGCCTGAAGATCGTAGAGCCCCAGTTGATACATGGATGGCTGATTCTCAATATCCATATTCAAGGGGTCATTAAAAAGCAGCAGTTTACCTTTAATATTTTCAAAGTCAGAAAATCTTTCATTGAATTCTTAAATAATAACTTCAATATTTTCACAAAACTCAGAAAAATTACCATCTTCAATTTCTTCTGACAGCTCTTGACAACATGGAAAGTGTGTTAAATCATTTCTTGATAAGGTTGATTTCAGAAATTTTAAAACAATTAACATGACCTCTAACCCTCAAACACTTTGATTTTTGCCCTGAAGTCTCTGGTTCAACTCATTCAAGTATTGTGTCAGGTCAGTCATGAAAACAAACTGCCTTAGAAAGTCTGGATCTTCAACCCGTCGAACAAGATTTTCACTACCTGCACTCAGTCAGCGTACATTTGCGTGGGGTGATAGATCTCTCATCCAAAAATTCCCGGTATCTGCAGTGAAGCTGTGTTTTAGTGCCACCACGTATCTTGTTGGAAACTGTAACCACCATATTCATTGCATCGCTTTTTTTCACTAACTTCCCACACAACGCCTCTTGGTGAATTATGCAATGGAACATGAGGAAACTTATCCCTAATTAATCCTACCAGTCCTTTCCACCGTTTCATTTACTGTATTAAATATATCTTCACCCTTGGTTATCCACGTAAAGAACATAATTGAAGAATTTCTTCTTGTGTTGAAAATTCGTTGTTGATCATTCGTATGAAAATCAAGAGTTGACTGCTGTCAGTCTGGTCGACACTGTCATCCAAGCATAGTGAAAAGTAGCTGCATTTTCCAACCATATCTTATAATTTCTTTGTTATTTGTCCTCGGGCCACAAAACTGTGACAGCGGGCCGCATGCGGCCCGAGGGCCGCGGGTTGGACAGGCCTGGTTTAAATGTACAAAGGTAAGGGGGTGAAATAGGCCTTTTAATGTTTGGTCACAATTAGCATTATTTGATTTGTATTAAAATTTTCTTTTTCGTCAGGTCTTTCCCGGACACGGTGTACATTGGACCTTAATGAATATGTTGGCTAAGTTTCAGTTCTCTCAGGTCCTTTTAGATTTAAGTCTCCCTAATTACGGGATATTAAAAGGGCTATCTATACTCGTTAACTGATTGAAACTTAGTGACGAAAATAAATAATTTTTCTCAAAATTAAACTACCTTCTGAAGATTAATATTATCCTAAAAGAAAAGTAATATTTAAGCTGGTTTAATTAAAAAGCATCAGTTGTAAAGCTGAGTACTTCTGATGATGCTGCATGTATACTTAAAAAAAAAAATATCATGCAAAGGTTTAAAGTCATTTTCCCTTACTTTGATTTTTACTGAATTTGTATATAGGCTATTCAGAACTAAATGTGTAGGCTACTATAGATTTATCGCAAAGAGTCTGAAATTTTAACTGTACAGCGTATAACTAATAAATAGACCTGGGACTTTAAGGCAAATGTATATTTTGTTCCTTAGAAATAACATGAAAATTTTTAATATGTGGACGTTTCGCCTATTTGGATCTTTAAAGCCTATTTTTCTATTTTAGTGCCTAAAATGGCTATTTTGTTCATTTGAAATAAAATTCAACTTCTGTAATTTTTACAATCTTACGATGGACATTCCTCAATGAAAAGCAGAACAGCAGAACAGCAGAAGTGGGTTTTTCACAGAAACTTTATTATTCGAAACAATTGTCGCTAAAGGAATGCTGACTGACGGAGGAGGGGGAGGATTAAGGGGGAAAGACTACTGTGTCAAGTCACCAGTGAAAGAACATCTGTTTAAGTGAGTATAATTCGTGATGCCTAATTTTGCAGTTAATTCTGGTGTACCACGTTTCTTGCAGTAAAAAAGACCATGTTACAGTTTGATGGCCAAGTGCACCGACCCCGATTAGTGTAATCAGCGTTTATAATTTCTTCCTAACCTATGATTAGGGAAAGTTATGGAGCATCAACCTCGATTAGTGTCGAAATCACCGATTACCGTTGATTAAACTTAAACAGTCAAAATCGGGCGGTTACTGAAGCTAAACAATGATTAGCAGTTTGCTGAAATGGCGGGGGTCGACTGCAAACAATAGATGAGACTCTCTTCTTCTCATATTTCTCTTTTCAGACGAATTAGGTCTCGATATTAATGTCATCAGTATCATAATACCATTTTTCCGAACTGTAAGGTACAATAAATATTATATAAACACATCTCATAGACCTACAAAGACGGTTTTAAGTCTCGAAGAACGACACAAGAGAAGCCGTACCGGTTCACATTGCCCATATTCAAGCAATGTTCCTAACGTCGTTCTTGGCTGAGTGGTTATAGTACTGAGCTGTGGTGCAGGAGGTCGCAGGTTCAAATCCCGGTCGCGGCTAATTTTTTTTATCATAATATTTTTAAGTTTAATTAGTGTACCGGTACTGTATGAAATGTTTCGAATTCACTGTCAGTAATAAGTAATAATAATAATAATAGTAATAATAATAATTTTATTTCGTCCCTGTATCAAATACAGACATGATGTTGGACATGTCCGAAATTTACAATCTGAATTATACAATAGTTATACAATAGATATACAATAGAGATACATGCTAAGGCTCTCCATTTCATAGTTCTTCTATCCTGTAGAGTGCTTTTGCATAGGTATTATTTAAATTTATTGGCGAATTTTGTCCCGATACACTGTTTTATACTGTCTGGTAGTTTGTTATAAAATTTTACCCTGATTACGTATGGATCCTTTTCCGATGCTTTTTTATTGTGCCCTTTTGTGTATAAGTTCTTTCTTGATCTTGTGTCGTACTGATGTATCTCTTTTATTGTGACATTCATTTTTTATTTTTATTTTACAAGAAAAACTACCCTGAATATATATAAGGATATTACAGTTATTACTGCCCTGTATAATTCTTGGTGAATAATTATATGAGGTATTGACTGATAATTCATGAAGTTTTATTCAGTAGACTGCAGTCTGAATCATTATGACAGTTTATTATATTATATAAAGACAGTGGGCGTGAATTTTTAAAATATTATACGGTAAACTGTATTTTCGTTTTTAAAATATTACAAAAGAAAAAAAATACAGACACAAAGCAGTAGCAGCGCATTCTATAAAGTCTTACATGGAACACTGTATTTCAGTTTTTAAAATATTCTGCTAGCAATATATATATATATTAGGCACTGAAGTCTTAACATGTTAAACGGTACAGTGTATTTATGTTTTTAAAATATATGAAAGCAAAACAAAAGAAAAAACAAGGATATGACAGTGTATTTTTGAAATGCAAGTATGCATGATATAAAAGCCAAAGAAAACACAATGTACAGACGGTGACTTTGAAGAGAGTTATTATATCTGGAATATCTTGAACGGAATGAAAACGAGCGAAGAAATTTTATAGTGCAGCGAGGAAATCCTTTCGAAGAACTTTCCTAACTGTATTGAGGTACTCGTATTAGGCTACCTGATCATTCAATATAGTTGTAGGGGACATTGGAAATATGCTCAGAACTGCAGCTCGAATTATACATGATGAAAGCAATGCAATAACCTCACTGACTCGCCGATACATAATAATATGCTTCCCTACATCACAGGCAGAGCAGAGAATATCCTCGCTCCTCCATGGTGTCTTCTAGTTGTTAACTTCTTCTTCTTCTTCCTCTAGGTAATGGCCTCGTGAACAGAAGAATGCGTTCATTATACTCCGCTCGCTTTCCGATTTTATGCTCTGTGTTTAAACAAGCCGCCAGCTAAACACAGTTCCGTAAACAGAGATTAGGAATGGTGCTCCACACTTCTTTTTTATCATGTTTAAAATCTTAAACGTGTGTAGGTAAACACTGTTTAACCAAATCTTAATCACTGTTGATGCACTTGGCCATCAGTGTATATTGTAATATTTTAAAGTCTATTTTCTATCTATTTACACATTTTTAAAGCATATTTTAAGTGCCTATTTTCTCTTTTAAAGCCTATTTACTTGTTTTAAAACTCTATATTAGGTGCCTAAAACTAATTTTTTTAGAGCCTAAAATCCTAGGTCTACTAATAAAATAGCGCATGTCATTCTTATTATGTCAACAGTTTTACAATAAAAAATTAAATGTGCATGGTGGCCATAATTTACTTTAAATTTGAGATGCATTGAACAGTTTCACTTCCTCTGCCCGTACCGTTGGTACTATAGGTAGAGGAAGTATTGTTTTCGACCCCCAAATGCAAAGTTGAGATTTTAACATGAATACATGATTTGAGGTCCCCTGAGTCCAAAAATACTATTTTCGGAAATATGTCTGTGTGCGTGTGGATGTCTGTGAACAGCCTAGCTCCAGAACGGAAAACAAAATTTTGTATTTCGGTCTGGTGCCTTTTAGGGACGTGACACGAATATTGGCGACGACTTTCTCTTATTTTAAAGAGGACTTTACATGAAGAAACTCTCGTTTATCGCGATTTTCTCGAAAACGGCTCTAACGCTTTTCTTTAAAATTTACACATGTAGTGCTTATACTAAGAGATAAAACATTTATTTCAAACATTTTCGAAAAAAATTATCCGAAGGGTAGGTATAAGTGAGAAAAATGTATTGGCCCTGTTTAAAGTAAAGAAAGTTACGATGGCACATAAATCAGCTTTTACTTGGGTTATGTATCCTTCGGGGATGCGATGTGATAACGACATTCTCTACATTTTTCAGCCAATTTACATAACGAGAATATAATAACTATATTATACTAACAGCATAACGTTTATTTGGGCGGAGGAAATTATGCGAGTTTCACGACAGATTTTTTCTCCTTTTGTAGTAAAGATGCAGGGAAACAAATAGACCATGGGCTAGCAATAGCAAACCCTCCCCCCCCCCCCGTGTGATTTTATGACACACATATTTTTTTGTTGGTATTGTCGTCTAGTTTAAGATTTTACTTGTTTGCCTCTTATCAATTACAGCATTTACCCGGAAACCCCGGAAAACTACGGAAATCCGGAGAAAATGAGCTTGTTTTAATTTTTTATTGTTCTTTACCCCTAATATTCCCAGGTAATTTCTGACTCACACATTTTTGTTCGTATTGTCATCTAGTTTAAGATTTCAGTTGTTTGCCCCTTACAAATTACAACATATCCCCCGAAAACCCGGAAAACCACGTATATACGGAGAAAATGATCTGAAAAAATCTTTGTTCTTTGCTCCTAATATTCAAAGAGAATTTCTGACTCTATGTTTTTTTGTTGGCATTACCATCTAGATTAAGATTTCAGTTGTTTGCCCCTTATCAATTACAGCATATCCCCGAAAAACACCGAAAACCACGGAAATCCGGAAAAAATTGACTTCGTTTAAATTTTTGAAAATCTTTGTTCTTTGCTCCTAGTATTCAAAGGGAATTGGTGAATCATATGTTCTTGTGTTGGTATTGCCATCTAGATTAAGATTTCAGTTGTTTGCCCCTTACCAATTACAGCATATCCCCGGAAAACCACGTATATACGGAGAAAATTACTATTTTTATTTTTTAAATCTTTGTTCTTTGCTCCTAATATTCGAAGAGAATTTCTGACTCATATGTTTTTTGTTGGCATTATCATCTAGATTAAGGTTTCAGTTGTTTGCGTCTTATCAATTATAGCATGTCTCCAGAAAACTCCGAAAACCACGGAAATCCGGAGAAATTGACTTTTAAAAAATTCTTTAAAATCTTTGTTCTTTGCTCCTAATATTCCCAGGGTACTTCTGACTCGTATGTTTTTTGTTGGTATTGCCAACTAGTTTAAGTTTTCAGTTGTTTGACCGTTATCAATTACAGTAAATCCACGTAAACCCTGAAAACCACGGGAATCCGGAGAAAATTACTTTGTTTTAATTTTTTAAAATCTTAGTCCTTTGCTCCTAATATTCAAAGGGAATTTGTGACTCATATGCTTTTGTGTTGGTAATGCCATCTAGATTAAGGGATTAGTTGTTTTCCCCTTATCAATTACAGCATATCTCCGAAAACCACGAAAATCCGGAGAAAATGAGTTTGTTTTAATTTTCTAAAAATCTTTGTTCTTTGATACTAATATTCCCAGGGAATTTTTGAATCACATACCTTTTGTTGCTATTGCCATATAGTTTAAAGTTTCTGTTGTTTTCCCCTTACCAATTACAGCATGACAAAGAATACTGGAAAAAATCCTGTTGCTGAAGGGATGAAAGCGATTGAAGACCTGGCAGTACACCCTTCATATTCTAATTTGACATCTGTGAATGATAATTTATCTTGCCAAACCTTCCACAGTCACTATCAAACTTTCTTGACTGAAGTTATAGAAGGGACATCGGGTAAAACAGCACAATTTTGGATTGGTAATATGGACAAAGTGTCTTTGATTTTGAGATTTCAGCGAGCAACTAAAGAAAACTTTGACTTACACTTGGCATGTTTAGAAGATATGATTCCCATTTTCTTTGCATTTGACCATCACAATTATGGCAGATATCTCGTAGTCCAAATACTCACCCTTTTGAACCTGCAAAGGACACACCTGAAGCAGAATTACTTCGCAATAACGGTTTCAGTGACTGTAGATCACAAGTTCCGAGTACTAGAAATTCCGTGGATTTCCGTGGTTTTCCGGGGATATGTTGTAATTGATAACGGGCAAACAACTGAAACCTTAATCTAGATGACAATACCAACAAAAAATATATAAGTCAGAAATTCCCTGGGAATATTAGGAACAAAGAACAAAGATTTATAAATTAAAACGAACTCATTTTCTGCGGATTTTCGTGGTTTTCGGAGTTTTCCGGGGATATGCTGTAATTGATAACGGGCAAACAACTGGAACCTTAATCTAGATGGCAATACCAATACAAAAACATGCGAGTCACCAATTCCCTTTAATACTAGCAGCAAAGAACTAAGATTTAAAAAATTAAAACAAAGTAATTTTCTCCGGATTTCCGTGGTTTTCGGAGTTTTCCGGGGATGTGCTGTAACTGATAATGGGCAAACAACTGAGACCTTAATTTAGATGGCAATACCAACAAAAAAACATATGAGTCAGAAATTACTTTGAATATTAGAAGCAAATAACAAAGATTAAAGAAATAAAACAATCATTTTCTCCGTATATACGTGGTATTCCGGGTTTTCCGGGGATATGTTGTAATTGATAAGAGGCAAACAACTTAAACCTAAATTAGATGGCAATACCAACAAAAAATATGTCAGTCAAAAATTCCCTGGGCATATTAGAAGCAAAGAACAAAGACAAATTAAAACAAAGTCATTCCTCCGGATTTCCGTTGTTTTCCGGGGATATGCTGTAATTGATAAGGAGCAAACAACTAAAAACTTAATCTAGATGGCAATACCAACAAAAAAATATGTGATTCAGAAATTCCCTGGGCATATTAGAAGCAAAGAACAAAGAAAAATTAAAACAAACTAGTTTTCTCCGGATTTCCGTAGTTTTCCGGGGTTTCCGGGTAAATACTGTAATTGATAAGGGGCAAACAACTAAAAACTGAAACTAGATGGCAATACCAACAAAAAAATATTTGAGTCGGAAAATCCCACAGGGGGGGGAGGGGGGGTATACAGTAGCCCACGCTCTAAAATGCGTGATATTTTTGGAAACATGGCATTAATCCTGTTAAAAATATGTGTTTGCCACTTTTTAAAGACTTTTTCCCCCTAAAACTTTCCCTACCTGCTGCCACCCTAATCCTCTTCGACCTGTCATTCAGTGAATAGAAAGGTAATTCGGCCAATTTACACTTGTCTGCAGTCCAGTACGATGTTGCCAAATACGTACCACAGCACGTTTACTTCACTTGAGAAGTGGCGAATGACAGCTGCAACACTGGCGAAACCTACGCGACTACAAGAGCACCTGTTCTTTGTCGGTATCGGTGTTTGTGCACCGGATTAGGGAACAATGCTATTATATTCTTTTGAAGATAGATGATGGCTTGGGACGAGACTTTCTTAAAATTACACAAACAATAATCCATAAATTTTACTAAAAATTGTGTGACAAGTTTCATTTTGAAATATGAACATTTTTCAACATTCGATTTTGAATAACTCAAAAATAATAAACTGACAGGAACGAAACTTCTTCACAACTTTATCTACTGTATTATACAGGGAGGCCATTTTATGCGGACATTTTTTAACAGCGTTGCCCCTGCTCACACTTTCCCCGCTGTTGTGCTTGCACCGTCGGGGACCGTGTTCCGTTACTAGACTTTATATATATATATATATATATATATATATATATATATATATAATTAAGGGATCGCGCACAATGTGCATTATCTTAACCTAAGACTTAACCTACCCAGTCCTGAACCCGGGGAGGGGATCTTTCACTACTGAAAAATCCCCCACCCGGCCGGGAATCGAACCCGGGCCGCCGGAGTGGAAGGCAGGCGTGCTACCGACTCGCCCACGGCGGCGGAAGTTACTAGACTTTAGAAACAATACAAAATAGAATAACTCAACCAATTTATTATGAAAATAGGCCTACTTGTAGAGGCTTATTACTCACCATTTATTTGAGATACGATTTTGTAGGGATGGTACAGTCATGATATCTACGAGAAAATCTCCGAACGCGCTTCTATGGTTATTTCTCAATAAGTAACATTCCACCAAATAAATTCGCTGTTCAACCGTATACATTTTCGATTACTGTCTTATGTAACACTCGACAACAATAGACAAGCGTCTCACTACAACACACCGAAGCAACTAACCGCTTGTATGCTTTGTACAACTGCGATGCAATGCGATGCTAGCGCGGCAATGCGGCAATGATAGGTTTCCTCATAAAATGGACTCAATGTATAACGAGGATGTAGGCTATACGAAGTATTAAGTATGCAGCTTTTAATATAGAAAACATTAGTTTCACCCACTACACCCTTTAACAGGGAATTGTATGTTAAATTGTTCATTTTAAAACATTTCGTATGCTATAAGTTACATACGAGACGCGAGTATGCATATTGCCTTTTAAATTTATGCAAATATGAAAAATCATAACATAAGCAGCCCCCAGTTTTATGCAGTACGCACAAGGTGGCTGCATCCCTACAAGCTATTAGAGTATTTAAAAAATGTATTTATTGCTTTAATCAGTAAGTGATATCAGGTTTCTATGTCATGTAGACTTTACGTTTGGATATCTTAGTAAGTTTTAATACAATTTCGATCAGAGTAGGGGAGCAGAATATGAACGTGAACAGTGGCGGCTGGTGACAAAAACGTTGTGTGTGCTACAGTATGAACATGCAAAAAAATAAAACATAACATGCAATTCACCTATGTCGAAAAGTAAAGTCCTTGCAATTCCATGTGTTCCTGCACACATGTGTTCACTTGTTGGATGTGTTCAAATTTTTCATCATGATATGCCTGGCTTAACTGTGCTCCAAATTTCACACAGTCGAGAGAGTTAATACATTATGTATGTGCTCAAGGTTACCTTTATTCTATTTTGTTAATTTGCTAAGGTGACTTAAGTCCGTTACTCCCGTTCTACTCGCATGAATTGGAATCACTATTATCAAATATGGTACGAAAATGGAAGAGAGCATTCCTAAATTCAAAACCATATATCCAAATCTTTTCATACACATCCTGTGAAATTTTCTGTTGAAAACAAAGTTTTTCCCAAATTTTGCTTTTTGGTTCATAATCAAAACCGGCATAGGCCTTCCTAACTGTTTTATCTTGATTTTTTCTTAAATATTCCTTCTAGAGAATTCATACGTTATTAAACTATCTACTGAATTCATTCTTCACAGTCACAGCAATAACACGGAACATGAACACACACATACCATGAAATATACTAACTTAATGCTTGTTCCATTGTTCAGTTCTGTCCTGTTTGCACTTCGCACAGGAAGTCAGAAACTAGAATGCAATTTGAGAATTGAGAAGTGTCTGGTCACTATGTCCTGTCTAAGATTGTGCTGGTACTAACTTGCCCTTAGTCAGATGCTGAGCTGGCACGCGCATTAAATTCACTTCCCTCGGTGCTAACAATTAATCCATTACAATATTTATTAGTAGTTTTTCAGTATTCAGTTTCTTCTTTCCTTAGGTAATTCTTAAAGTTCTAGCAAATTAACTCCACTGTGTAATCTATTGAGGAAAATTTATTCGAGTTACTAAAGAAACATATTTAAATCTCCACTAGGTAACCTGTATATACCGGTAAGCAGGTACCAAAATTATATTAAAATCAATCAAGATAACGGCAACCGCTTCATTGATTTTTTTCAGGATATAAGTTTTAACATTCAATTCTTAAAAAAAATTAAAATGAATTGATGTAAAAAGTAAAAAATAGAAGACTTTTATCTCCATTTATGTCACTTATGTTTTTAACTGGACTAGTTTCGGGAGTGTTTCTCCCATCATCGGCTGGTGGTCGACTGCCAGCCGATGATGGGAGAAACACTCCCGAAACTAGTTAATTTTTTAAAAAAATTGACGTAAGTGGAGTTAAAAGTGTTTTAATTTTAGACTCTTCTGAATATTCAGTTCTTTGCACTTCCTTTTTTAACAGTAGATCTGTAGAATTAGCTGTACAAACATAACCCGGAAATTTTTTGCCAGATTGTGATTACAGTTATTGAGCCAGTGTTCATTGGCGCAGAATGCTATATATTTCAATATTCATAAAATGACTTATTACAATTTAAAAATGCAGTAATTCTACCTTTTTAATCAGATATATTTCGACCAACTTGTGGTCATCCTTAGAGTTACATAATATGATGTTTGTTACGTAATATGATGTAGGCTTAGGCTATATATATATTGACCAAAATTTAAAAGGATATGGAGAACAAAAGCACTGGTTCTACCCAACAATCTAATGTTTTCACCAATAATACACGTTTTCTTGTCTTGTGAAAGAATTGAAACACAATTCCCAGAAACAGCTGTGTGTGTTTTCAATTCCATAGCTCAAAAACAAACCAATGCATCATGTATAAATTTGATAATGGTGCTAGGTTTAACTTGTGGGGATGTGCCACCTCTTACTTTCACTGTCACTATACATGAAGAAAATTTAATTTTTCGCCTTTTTTAGGAAAATCTCCAGTGATTTTATTTAAACTCCGTGCATAAAATGTAAATGCTAAGCGATATAACTTTTCTTTCAAGTATTTATTTTGAATAAATTTTGTGAAAGGCAGTTATAGGCTGTTGTCAATTCATCACCTGAGTACTATGTCATGTATAAATACTCAGGAGACTCATGACACAGTAAAGTATATGCTTTAGTGGTTTTGCAGAATATGCAAATTCCGTATAAACATTATCTTGTGCGGAGTTAGTACACTTGAGAACTGAGCTGAGGAACAGAAAGTGATGTGAATATATTTGTTTTCAGGATTGAGAACAATGACTGGAATAGCAGAGTTCTATAGCGGACAGAATGTGTTGGTGACAGGGGCAACAGGTTTCATGGGCAAAATGCTCGTGGAGAAACTGCTTCGGTCTTGCCCTGACGTGGGCAACATCTACATCCTGCTCAGGTCTAAGAAAGGACGACCTCCATGTGAACGCGTCAGTACCATCTTGGACAATCCGGTCAGTACCCCATGACCTATGGCATTACCAAATTAGTATTTTGACTCAGATATATGCAGAAGTGGCTCGTGGTTTAAAACAAGGTGTGCTGCATATACCATTTCATAGGCTTAAATTTAAAAGAAAGAAAATATTTTTAAGCTTACTTAAGGGGGGACATACAGCCTTCAATGCTGAAAAATAGGTGAAGTTTCATTATTTTTTTTTCTTTTCATTGAATTGTTCTGTAGCCTTGCGATCTGGCTTGCTCTATATTGACTAGTTCTACAATTCCATACTATTTTCAGAATTATTTTAACTATTACAATTAATGGGTAATTATCATTATAAAATGGCAGCGAAATTTTTGTGCACTGAAGTTTTGATAATTTTCATAAATACCAATATTTCTGAGTGATTCTTTTTTCTATCTATTTGTAAATATCATATGAAGAACATTATCTAGGATCTTTGGATTATCTGCAGTGTAAATATTTTGTAAAAAAAGAATTCATCACTTGTTCATTTTTTTTAGAAATTTTTACATAAGAAATATTCTTTTAAAAATAAACTTTTAAAGTTACATTAATGATTCTAGATAGTGTTGTTCAATAATATCAAATATACTTTCATGCAAAATTTCACTGGAATATGTCAATAAATGTTTTGAGTTATCAGGGAAACCCACTTCAGTGCACAAAATTTGGCTGCTATTTTGTAATGATAATTACCCATTAACTGTAATAGTTAAATTAATTCTGAAAATAGTGTGCAATTGTAGAACTAGTCAATACAGAGCATGCCAGATTACAAGGCTGCAGAACAATTAATTGCTGAGAAAATAAATCATGTCACCTATTTTCCAGGATCGAAAGCTGTAGGCTATGTACCCCCTAAGTAATCAAGAAGGTATAAGTGTTATTTTTGTAGTCTATTAAAATTAAAAGGATTTGACAATGTTGACCATCTAAATATGACACAACCTAATATTCACCGCATGACACATCAGCCTACCAATGTTTTATTCATAGCGGCTTCCCGTGCCATGACACAATCAGACCTAGGAAGGAGGAACCCCTACAGAGAATGCGCAGTGGAAGTTTCACAGTAATTGTGAGTGATATCAAAGTGGCTGAAGCTAATTCAGCACTTGACAGTGTAGTATCTAGTATTCCCGGAAAGAGCACTACAAAATTCTTGTGCCGGTTGTATAGGGATATAGCTCGCCAAACTTCTCCGACAGATAGCATGAGTGTACTAGCCGGTATGCGCTAGCCGTCCGTCACTTGTTTTTCCAGTTGTCGTCTGCTGGCACCATGCTTTTAAATGGCGTTCCATCTTCCCAGTCCGAAAAATATGTTCGTAATTTTATATTTTTATAGAGGACACGAGACTACTATACATACTTCCTTGTCTGCTGGGCCGTCAAAAAGACGAAAGAAAAATTACAGCAGATAGGTTCTAAATAAGACTAAAAAGGAAGGATTACCTAACAAATATTATGAGATATTTCCGATATAGACAACGTTATTTTGTACTCGACTTGCAGTAATATGTTATCAATATATGAATATTTATAGCCTATGCAGTGTGGTGATTGGATATTCTTTAATATTTAAATTAATATTAAATTTGCCGGAGCATCGAGATGATGTAATGGGCCATTTAAAAAAGAGTAAATTACAAATGCAATAAATAAATTAAAATTACGTAGTAACGCAATGATAATTACAGTACATTGTATTAGTTTTATACCTTTGTTAAACTGTATCTTTATTGTACCTTTGTATTTAAAGATCACTTCCCTGTTTAATTTATTTAGTTATTTTAGGCCTATTTATTTTACTTTGCTGTATAAATATGTGTAGGCCTATATTACTGTAGCCTTCTATTTCATCTGAGATCAAAATATAAATTCTGTGATTTCTAAATAGCCAAGTTAGATTAATGGCTTCGAATAAAAATTGTGACAATAGCGTTGCCAATTTAATAGGCTACATAACTTAACGTATGATAATTCTTAAATTCTGCCTTTATATTCTGCTATATCATGCAATATTTTGTCTCATAACTAGAAATGAAAATCATGTAACGATGGCCTAGCATAGGCTACCGATAATAAAAGGAATAAGAAATAATGAGGAATGAGAAGAAGAAAGGTCTAATTGATTGTCAAGTTCCACTGCCTTCTACATATAGAAGGCAGTGCAACTACGCATCTCCTAGTAACCTCTTGCGGCCGGAGACCAAAACGTTGGTAACTGGAGTCAATTTTTTTTATTGGTATCACGTCAAATACGCTATTTTTTTATTTAATAGAAAAATTCCGATGAGTGAGAAAAAAAAAAGAGGTTGAAGAATTTTTATATTAGGCTGGGGCATCACTGGGGGCCCCCCTAGTAAGTGGGGCCCGGGGCGGACCGCCACCACAGCCCCGTCCTAGGAACACCACTGGATACAAGAAAAGACATCCGAGCACGGTACCTTCCACGCATGCGCGGGAGTGAGTGGTCGAGCAGACGACAGCGACGTTCATGTGTGTTCTGTTTGCGCTCGAAAGAGGAACGTGTTTGCTAAAATGTTTGTTTGCCAGGAGTATGGCAGCGAATGGACAGTAACCTGCGCAAAACCCCCCCACCTCAAAGACTTGTAAAACAAACTTGACTAGCGAGTCCATAGCATCAGCAGTTGATTTATGTAGAATACTTATACTACAGAAGCGGTGTCTTAGAATAATATATAGCCTAAACTGGGAAGGTTAGACAGCTGCAGAGATATATTTAGGAAGGAAAAAATACTAACAATAATGTCATTATATATATATATATATATATATATATATATATATATAAAAGTAAAATTACCCTATATATATATATATATATATATATATATATAGGGTAATTTTACTTTTAAAATCCAAACCAGAATTAAACGTAGCCATAGATGAAATTCACCAGTATGACACTCGATCAAACATAAACCTATACACAAAAAGATACAACACAAAATCATCAAACAGGGATCCATATGTAATTGGGGTACAGTTCTATAATAAACTACCAAACACTTTAAAACAGTGCACTGGGAAAAAAATTTACACAAAAATTAAAGAGCCTCCTTTGTGAAAAAGCACTTTACAGGATAGATGAACTCTAAATTAGATATAGGCCTAGGGTAAATAGTTCTATGATATCTATTAATTAATGAATCTTGTGTTCTGGTATGATTATAGTCTGTAATTAGATTTAAGTTTGACATGTCCAAAATCAATATGTTATTGATACACTGGATGAAATAAAATTATTATTATTATTATTATTATTATTGATTTACCTTTCCTAAATCCAAATTATTGTTACTAGTTATTACTTGACTATCTAAATACTGGCCAACTTGATTGAACATAATAGTTTCAAAAAACTTTAGAAAAAGGTGTTATAGAAAAAGGCCTACAACTTGCTGAACAGTTCTTTTCACTTTTTTAAATATAGGCACAACTCTTAGAGATTAGTACGTCTGGGAAATTACTTTCTGTCAGACATTTTTACACAGTCAATAACTTCTTTCAACAAGTTACAGGACAGATCATAGTAATCAACACTATCAGAAGCTTTAAAATTGTTTACAATTTTAAGAATTACCTCAGGACATACTTCTATGAGATTAAAATTGCACTGAGGTTTTTTTTTTTTTTTTAACCGCTTTCTAATAAACCAAGTGCACTTTCTAAGGGCTTATTCATTGAACAACATATTGAATGCAGAAATTATTGAACTCATCTGGAGATATGTCGATGTTATCTTTTTTGTTTGTTTGTGCTATCAAATTATTAAACTCCATACTTTTGTACATTTATTCCTTGACTTTTCAATGTTTGTTATATTATATACTTTCTTGGCGTCATTAACGGCTTGTCTGTAGTTAAGTTTAGCTTTAGAATAGAATTGCTTATAAAAGTATGATTTGTTACTCTTGTAAAAAACTGAATAAAGCATCATGCTATTTTTCATCTGGCCTAACTGTGGAGTATACCAATTGCTTATTACCTTTTTCTTACAACTACCATTGTTAATGTTGAGTGTATATTTCTTTAAAGGAACATTGAGAAGTCTTCAATTTTCCCAAGGAATAGATAGAGGTCTCCGCTATTATTATTAATTTAAGGCTGTCAAATACGAAACCTGTTGTTTCAAAATGCAATTCATAACAAAATACATTAAGATCCAAACTGCTACAACTTTTGGCAAGAGGGGTTTTAACATAAACTGACACTCCACCATGCAGCTGATTTTCCCTAGTCTCCTAATATTTTGAATCTAAGTTCTTCCTTTTTGCACCAATGCTCATCTAAACAAAGAACGTCGAACATATCATTTGCAAATTCATTGGTAATTAAATTTTTTCTCCAATACCTTGAATATTGAGATAGTCTATTCTAAACTCAGAGACAGAGACAGAAATCCACCTACAGAATTGGTTCCATAAAAATAAGCTAATAATAAACAAAGAAAAAACACTAGCTATAACTTTTAGACATATTAGGAATACACATTTGTTTTCACCCCCTATATTACTTGAAAATAAATTTATTAATTATGTAAACAGCATCAAATTTTTAGGGGTTTGGATTGATGAAAATTTACTCTGGAACACTCATGTCGAGAAACTGACCTCAAAACTGAATCAATTATGCTTTTTATTCAGAATAATAAGAGAAAAAGTTAGTACATCTGTAATGAGAAATCTGTACTTTATAATTTTCATAGTTTACTGAGATACGGAGTCATTTTCTGGGGGAAAAAGGCGGAAAGTATTTTTAAAATTCAGAAAAAGGTATTAAGAGTGATCATGGGTAGAAAACAAAATGAATCATGTAAGACACTATTTAAATCACAAAAAATATTACCTTTTCCATGCATTTATATACTACAAGTTTTATTATATACAAAAAGAAAAAAATCTCAACATTTCAACTAAATATAGACAGACATAATTACAATACAAGAATCAGCCATCAGTTAAGTATTATAAGACACAACACCAAATTATATGAACGTACTGTAGTATATAATTGTATGAAATTGTATAATAAACTTCCACAAACACTGAAAGAAATCAGAAGCTTAAAAAAATTTAAGAAACAAGTAGAATCTTTACTATTAAGAAACTCCTTTTACAGTGTAGATGAATATTTGGAAGAAACTAGTTTATAAGTAGTTTATAAGTTATTATATGTTTGACGTATCCAATATCATGTATATGATCATACGGATGAATAAATTATTATTATTATTATCATTATTATTATCATTATTATCATTATTATCATTATTATCATTATTATTATTATTATTATTCTTATTATTATTATTATTATTATTATTATTATTATCATTATGATTATCATTATTATCAGTATCATTATCATCATTATTATCATCATTAATATCATCATCATTATTATTATTATTATTATTATTATTATTATTATTATTATTATTATTATTTTTATTACTCATCTCTTGAAAGTTCCCTAGATCCATAACTTATTTTATTGGTTGAATTAGATTGTGTAAAGTGTAAAGTTGCTCCAAGTTAATATTAATTTTTCTTTAGTTATTAGTTTGATTAGTTATTAGTCTGATTCTTGGTTTTACCATTAAAAACTGCCAAAAGCAGGTCACATTTTTATCATACTAATAACAATTCTACCGGTAATCATATTGTGTGCTTTCTTCTAATATAAATCACATCATAAATATAAATATTAACATTCCGAAAGAAATTTGTAAATTACACATGATTGGAATGTGCAATTTCTGAAATTCAAATCAGAATATATGTCATTATAATGAATAAGTTAAATAATGTGTTGTATTTCGTGTTTGAGGAAGGATCAACTTTTGTTTGTTTGTTTGTTAAGCTCCAATGAATTGCTATGCTTGTAACTTAAGTGTGTCAGTGAGTGAAGTAAAAAGGAAGGTGTGATATTTACAATAATAGCAGGGCTGAAACTCAGTATACAGAATCAAAAAAAGTTTAAAGGAACCAAATTATAAAAAAGTAACCAAAATGTAACTCTGCTGTGATTAAAATATAACAAAAGTAACCTGTTCGTTACTTTTTAATCCTTAAAAATGAAAGGGTAAATGGTGTAAATAAAAAAAACTGAATTAACAATAAATTATACATCTTCTTCTAATATATAAAATATATTGGCACTGTGAAATGAACTCCGGCTTAGCTCAGTTGTTAGAGTATTGGAGCAAATAGCCAAAAGTCCTGGGTTCAAGTCCCAGTGTTGGAGGAATTTTTCTCCTATATTCTCATGCAATGTCCAACAGAGACAATAATCTGTGGTTTATGAATGCTTATATATCAATCTTGAATGTTAACTGTACAATAACAGTGGGAGCCCGGTCACAAAAATCACTAGGCCTACTTAGTGTGCCTCACAGTAGCCTACTGCATATGACATAACTTGTCTGTCTGTGAGGTAGACCATTAGGGCAATCAGTCTTAGGAGAGAGGTTCCATCTGGTGCTGTGAATTGAACTCCGGCTTATATCAGTTGGTTTAGTTTAGTTTAGTTTATTTCATCCTCTGGATCATTACAAAATGATATGGGACACAATTTGATGGAGTTATACAATAAGTACTGTTGAAGTGGACAACAAAATACAATACAATACAATGCAAATTAATAAAATATAGATGATTACAATACAATACAAATGAATAAAACATAGATGATTACAATAAAAAACAAATGAATAGAACATAGATGATTACAATGAAAATTATTAATTACTACAGGATTTAGCTTGCTTACATTGACTAGTCGAGACTATGAATGGAGTTGTTTTAGTTAAAACGTTGAGTCTAAGTAATCTTTAATACTAAGGAACTTGCCATTCAGGAGTATATCTTTTAGTTTTCCCTTGAAAGTTTTGATGTTGGATTTTGTTATTTCTGGTGGCAGTTTATTGTACATGATAATTCCTGTGTGAGATATGCTAAGTAAGCTTTTGGTAAGTCTATGGCTGTCCAAATGTAAGTTATTAAATGTTTTTGTGTGATGATTATGTATCTCAGAGTTTAGACGAAATTCGGTTTTATTCTTGTGGATGAAGAGTAACGTTTCAAGTATATATAAGCACGGTACAGGTAAGATTCCTATTTTTCCAAGGAGCTCTTTGGTTGGTGTTCTAATGGGTAAGTGGAAAATTGTTTTTAGTATCCGCTTTTGCAATTTGAAAATGCAATCAGCTTTTGGAGATGAGCCCCAAAAGGGGATCCCGTATCTAATTAGGGATTCAACACAAGAGTAGTAGACTACTTTCAAGACTTGTGTGGAGCAGGTTTTAGACAGGACACGAAGAGCAAAGGAAAGTTTGCAGAGGCGTTTGCTGAGCTCAGAAATGTGCTTTTCCCAAGATAGATCAGAGTCGATCCAAACTCCTAGAAATTTTGTCTCACTTTTGTTAGCTAAAGGATTATTGTTTATTTGCACAAGTAAGTTATTGTTTTGGGCCTGAGAATTAAAGTGAAGGTATACGCATTTGTCAACATTAATTAATAGCATGTTTTCTTTAAGCCAACGTTCAATGTTGTTATTAACTTCATTGACTTTGATTTGAAGTGAGTTAATATCAGTACAGTTTAGTATTAGATTTGTGTCGTCTGCAAACATGATGGTTTGTGCAAGGGGGATATTGAATGGAAAATCATTAATGAAAATTAGAAAAAGGATTGGGCCGAGGACTGAGCCTTGGGGAACCCCGTGTTCAGCAATTAGTGTATCTGACTGAGCTGATTCTATTTCCACGAACTGTTTTCTATTGCTCAAATAAGAAATGAACCACTTGTTGGCGAGTCCTCTTATTCCTAAACAACTTAGTTTTGTGAGGAGAATTTTGTGATTGACAAGGTCAAAGGCTTTAGTTAGATCCAAAAATAGGCCAATTGATTGGTCCCCTTTGTTTTTGGCTTCGAGTATACTCCTTAAGAAGCCAAATATGGCGTTGCTGATGGATTTGCCTTTCCTGAAGCCATATTGAGATTTAGGAAAATAATTGTTTTTTTTCAAGGAAGGAAATGAGTCTGTTGTACATGACCTTTTCTAGGACTTTTGAAAATGCTGTGAGAATTGAAATGGGACGATAATTTTCGATTTTGTTCTTGTCACCCTTTTTGAAGATAGGGATAATTTTGGCGGTTTTAAATTGTTCAGGGAAAATTCCAGAAGAGATAGAGAGGTTACATATATACGTAAGTGGTTTGATGAGAAATTGGATACTCTTCTTAACAATAATGTTGGGGATTCCATCTATGCCAGAGGAGGAGGCGTTCTTGAGGGTGCTGACAATCTTGAAGATTTCTTCTTCAGCTGTTGGAGATAGAAAAATGGTTTTTTCGACTGGAGGATAGTTATTAGAATTAGATGATGAGAGTGTGTTTAAGATATTTTTAGAAATATTTGTGAAGTAGCTGTTGAATGCTTGACCAATTTCACGAGGGTTAGAAATTTGTTTACTAGGCCTAATGATTGTCAGTTCGATTTCTTCTTTTGATTTTGCAGCTAGGATACCAGTTTCTGACTTAACAATATTCCATAGTGCTTTAGATTTATTTTCTGCTTTTAAAATATACAAGTTGTTTTCCATTCTTTTAGCCTCTAGAATTACTGTTTTTAGTATTGCTTTGTATCTTTTGAAATAGTCTAAGCAAGCTGAGTTGTTGGTAGTCTTGCATAAATCGCTAAGTAGCCTTTTTTTTCTACAAGAGATTCTGATGCCTTTAGTAATCCACTTGTTATTTTTATTATTGGAAGTCATTTTACGATTAACTTTTTTTACCTTTAGTGGGAAGGCAATATTAAAGTAGTGGGAAGTTATACCTAAAAAATTTTGAACAGCAGTGTTAACATTTGTTTCGATTAGTACATCGTTCCAAGTTTCATCATTTAGCAAATTGTTGAGATATTCAAAATTTTCTTGATTGTACGACCTATACAGTTTCCTGGAGCTTGAATTAAGAGCATTATTCGTGCTAAACGAGGTAGTGAATCTTATTAGTACTAACTTGTGGTCTGATATCCCTGGTTGATGTTTTCAGTGGTAGAGCATAGGCGCGAATAGCCAAAGGTCCTGGGTTCAAGTCCCAGTGTCTGAGGAATTTTTATCCTATAATATTCTCATGCAATGTCCAACAGAGACAATAATCTGTGGTTCATGAATGCTTATATATCAAAACTGTAAAAACTGTACTTATATATCAAAATCTTCCCTTGAAAAATTATATAATTTCTTTAGTTATTAATATTATTTTTAAAAAAGTGATCTCATTCCTCCTAAATTAATTCTAAATATTGGAAAATAAGTAACTGTCCATGTTATGAACTTAACAGCAAAAGAACACATGTCGACTGCTGGACTTATCGCGCATGTGTGGAAGGTACCGTGCACGGTTGTCTTTTCCTGTATCTATCCATAAGTGACATGCATGGCGTGTATGGGGAAGACTGTTAGTATGGGCTGTAGCAATGTCTCCAGGTGGTGTGCATTCTTTGATAACCTTTCATTTGTTTGGTCCCATGAATTTTTTATTAAGTTTGCAAGGTTTCGATGCAATTCACCACACTACCTGCACAAATCACTTGGGAATGTTTACACACACAATGTGGATGAATAATTTCTCTATTTTTCCACAGCTATATGATGTACTACGTCAACAAAATCCAGAAAATTTTAAGAAGATTGTACCCATAAGTGGAGACTGTACAGAACTGAACCTGGGTCTGTCACCGAGCGACCGCAAGTTGCTGGAGGAAAATGTGTCAGCCGTTTTTCATCTTGCTGCTAGTGTCAGATTTAACGACCCATTGAAAAAAGCTGTCATCATGAATACACGAGGGACTCGAGAGATTATGATGCTTGCAAGGAATATGAAACATCTCAAGGTCAGTAGGTTACCTCCACTCATTACGGGCTCATGCAAGAGGCCTATGCTTTTACACATCAGCTGATAATAATAATAATAATAATAATAATAATAATAATAATAATAATAATAATAATAATAATAATAATAATAATAATAATAATAATAATACTTTATTGATCCAGTAACATCATTAATGTACAAGGTACAATTGATATTGGACAAGTCAGAAAACACACTAAAACTAAACTAGACTAAATATAACTAAGACTTTATAAAGTAATATAATTAATAAAACAATCAATTTAATATACAGAGTTAGATGAAGTTGTGTTATTAATGTAGTAATTGGGTTATATATTTATGGATAGGTATTCTTCAACAGAATAAAAGCAGTGGTCAATCAAATATGCCCTAAGAGAGGATTTAAACATATGTTTTTGCTGTAATAAAAATTCGATTCTGATTCCTGATTAGAATTATATTTTCCAGTATGTAGAGACATGGCAGAGGAAGGACGCCAATCTGAAAAGGGGTTTACATGGTGTTCTTAAATTTTGCCCTTCCATAATCCTAATAATCTTTTTCTGGGTTCTAAAGCATTTTATAATAGCAGGTGACCTTCCCCAGAAAGCTAAACCATATCTGAGTAGAGACTGGATGTAAGCAAAGTAAACAGTTCTGAGTGTGTCTTTTGTGGTGCAGTTGGCTAACAGAACATAGCTCCAGGTTCTCAAAAAACTTATTATTATTAATATATATATAGGCTATATATATATACACACACACACACACATGTATGTATGGAACTTCTGCCTTTGGTTGCTTACCTATGTAATTATTTACTCTAAGAGTTTTTTTGTTTTTTGTTTTTTTTTTGTTTTTTTTTTTGTTTTTTGTGTAATCTACTTCTGGGACATCTCTCATGACATTCCAGCAATAGTCTGCAAGCATAGATGAGTTCCACTGTCTTGCCCTGATACCTTCTTTCCATTGTTGAAATGTCTTGATGGAAGCGCTCCCCGTGCTCGTCACTCATAGCACCACAATTGCTTGGAAAGAAGTTAATATGAGTCCAAAAAGTGTATTTTCAACAACATATTTCAACCTAGCTCTTGGTATGCCCTCAGAAGTTCATTAACAGCTAATTTGTAATTTTCAGTTCTTCGGTCTCCCAAGAAATTGTGAACAACATTTTTGAAGGCTTCCCACGCTGCTTTCTCTTTTCATTCAATGACCCTATTAAATGTTCCATCCTTCAACAGCTCATAATTTGTGGTCCAACGAAGATTCCCACTTTGATCTTTGCATCACTGAGATGTGGGAATTTTGTCTTTAAATACTTGAAAGCTTCTCTTTCTTGATTTATCGCTTTCACTAAATTCTTCGTAAGTCCGAGCTTTATGTGTCAAGGTGGCAATAAGATTTTATCACGGGAAACTAAGGGAGGGTACTGTATATTCTTTTTACCAAGTTCCATTATTTTCCTTTCAGGCCAGTTTTTTCGTATGTAGTGTAATTTTCTGTCGCGACTATCCCACTCGCTAATGAAGCAGCAATACTTTGTATATCCTAACTTATTACTGAGAATTAAGAGCACATAGGTTCTTTAAGCACAACAATGGATATTTATGTAAACAAAATGGCTTATCTATAAACAAAATACAATATGGCATACTCAGTGTAGACAACCTTCATTTGTAAAAAAAAATTACTAACATTGCAAAATTTCCCTCTATCATAAAATTAATTCCTGTTTATCAAGGAAATGAGAGCTAAGTAAAAGTTTTAAACATCATATTCGTTTATGTCACATCAAAATGAATGGGAATTAACTATTTTTAACTCTGATAGATTTTTTTTTAGACCAGTGTAATTAGTTATCTATAGCGCACAACACCAAAATAATGAACAGCAGTCATATTTGTGCAGAGAGCTCACTTCAAGACCAGCCATCTAGACAACTTCAACTTTGCCTCTGAAAATACTCGCCAGATCATGGCCCATGTTAACTTGCAATATTGTCTATTGTTTTTAAAGACAAGTGAGGGGGTGTGAGGATCCACCTGTCTCTACAGTATTCAATGCAAATCAATATAGTAGGCATAATACATTTTCTCTTGGAGTTGATTCCCGCCAATATAAAACAAGAAGGTCTTGTTGTAAATTTCAGATTCTTGTGCACACTTCAACAACTTATTGCAACTGTGACAAGAAAGAAGTGGATGAAATAGTTTATCCTCCACATGCTAGCTGGAAGGAAATTATCGAAATTGCTGAAACCATCGACGAGCACACCCTCAATGCTCTGACACCAAAGTAAGTCAATCGATACTGGTAGCTAATAAGAAACACAAACGATCAGTCATGAAGAATTTTAGAGTGCTAGATCTTTAAATTTTCCTAAATTTTCTTACCATCTCAAAATAAATCCAAAATAATTTTAAAATATGAAACTAATTTTGGTGCCAAATTTATTTAAATATCTTCATTATTTGTATGTTATGAATTTAATTGCAAGATGCTGAACATTTCTGTAAATCAGAATTAATTTAGTATTCAATTCAATTCAAGTCGCCTTTGAGTATAAAATATAATAGGCTATGTCATTATTAGTGTATATAATTCATTATACAATTACTAAAATAAGTTTTCTAACATACTACACACAATTCAATGGTTACACATTGTTATCAGCGTGATTAAAACCAAAATATTCGTCAAAACTATAAAATGAATAATTTTTCAGTCTGGTCTAGATTTTTAACCTGAACTGTCTAAAATTAAGCAATTTTGAATTGTCACAAAGTTTGTTAAAAATGGATATTGCTATAAATACATGCGTGGATGTAGTTTTAGATAATCTAGTATAAAGTAGTATATTAATGTGGTTGCTATGTGTTGTGTCATGCATATAAATGTCAATCCTTGGATAAAAGTTATTTAAATAATTCTTGTTTAAAAACAACAAAGCTTCATGTATTGGGAGAGCATGGAGGGATGGGACGTTCTCGCTTTACATTTTTTTTTAATTTTTTATTTTTTTTAATTTTTTGGTTTAGTATAGGAAAAAACTGATTGCATTTCTGAAAACTGCTTGGCTTTAGGATATAAATATGTTATACAGACGGTTACAAATTTTATTTATCTTGTAGATAAATAACATTTTTTATAACATTATCAAATGTCCCATCCCTCTTACCTGGATAGGTGGCATGGGACACTGTTCAAGGAGGTATGGGACAGAGCTTTTTGAGCCTTATTGTCCATGTAAATAACGTTGGAAATCCTCATAAAGTTTAAAAATGCCTTTTTTCAATTCATTTATATAGAGCATAACAACAAGAGAGTTGTAATAGGTGACTCGGAACAACAAGTTTCTCATAAAAATTTTGAAGCAAGCAAGTTCGACTTCAAGTCTTCGAATCAAGCTCTCATATCCAATCAACCCATCTCACTAAGAAATAGAAGAAAAATACCTTGAAACACATTTTCAAATTTCCAGGAAATATGGGAGGCTATGTTTTCATCAGTTACAAAATATTTATGGTTATTTTCCAATTTTAAAAATTACAAGGCTATTTAGAAATTTAGAAAATGTATAATTTATTGCCGAAAACGAAGGAAGTTCGTTTTCTCTTAAAGTTACATCATGACATCCACCATACTTTCTAATATAGCAGACTATTGCTCTTGCAAACTTCCGAGACCAATTTGGTAAGAATTTCAAATGTAGTTTTTGTATTATATTGAATGTCCCATCCTTCTTGTGTCCCATCCTTCCACACTCTCCAACAAATTTTGGACAGTCATGATTCCTTCTTGTAAAAAAAAGTGACCTCCATGGTAAATTAAGGGCTGCTTTAGTTATTAATCTGACAGGAACAATATTTCCAATCCTGAGCCACTACCACACAACAATATGCCATATCTAAAACCTCTTTCAAAAAAGCAAAATATGCTTGTGTAGTATACGGTTCAGGTACTTTAATGGGAAAATAGTCTTTTACATACATAGTTGATGTGAGATGCCCTGTCAATTTTGGATCAAGATAAATTCCCAGCAGTTCCCAGACAGTTTTATATGTTTAACAACCTTTTCTTGCAAACTACATTTTCAGAACCATTTCTCTGACTATATTAAAAACCTATTAAATACAGTGAGTCCCACACAAGAGTTGGCCAATGATGCGAGCTTCTGCGTCGCGGCGGACACGGCTCCAACTCCCAAGCAATCGGGTGAAACATCTACGCAAATAAAGCCGAGATAGATGTAATGATTCGAGTTCTAACACTTACATTTAAAATTACAATGAAAATAACCACATACCTAATTACAAGAGATGTTAGAAATATTCTCCTCTTGCATCCACACAATACTGGCACCTTTTTAGGAAATTTTCTTTCTTGCAAATAAGTTCAGCTTCCAAGATAGAGTTAATGTCTTTTGTGATATTGTCTTTAAGTTCTTCTAATGTATGGGAAATTGACCCATACACTTTATTCTTCAAGTTCCCTATAAATAATATTCGCATACTGTTTGAAGAACTTCAAGACAATATCACATAGGCCTATTGGAAGCTGAACTTATGCGCGTGAAAGAAAATTTCCTAAAAAGGTGCCAGTATTGTGTGGATGCTAGAGGAGAACATTTCCAACATCTCTTGTGATGAGGTACGTGGTTATTTTCATTGTACTTTTAACTGTAAATGTGATAACCTGAATCATTACACCGATCGCGGCTTTATTTGTGTAGATATTTCACCCGATCGCTCGAAAGTTGGAGCTGTGCCCGCCGCAACGCAGAAACCCGCGTCATTGGCCAACTCTTGCGTGGGACTCACTGTAGAATTTTGTGATTGTTGTAGCATTATACTCTTACCAATAAAAGCAAAAAATGAAAACGTTATGAATTTGTTAAGAAGAAAAATGATTATATTCTGTCATAGCAAGTAGCTGCCATTTTGAACAATTAATTTATAAATCTAATGGCATATTATTAATTTTTGAAAACTGAGGTTTCAATGCATCAATTAGATTTTATATGAGCCATGTAAAGTCAGTTGCAAAAAGAATGGGCCGACTCTTGTTCATTAGAGTTCTAAGGAGAGTTTTTTCTGCAGCAGGCTGTATATTAACCCTCCAGCAGGCACTCTGTTGTAAAAAGTGTAACGGTATTATGAGCAACTAAGGCCCGGTATTATAAACAAAGTTTAACTCTGGTTAAGGTTTAAACTTGAGTTTTTCATGTTTTTGCGTATTATAAACCTTAACCTCCAGTTAATCTTCAGTTTAACTTTACTGGAACTCATCTTCGGTTTAACTAGAGGTTAAGGCAATGTTTCATGATGGCAGTCCCTGGTATAAATATGGATATTGCAGATGTATTTGAGGAATTGCTGAGCGATGAGGAGGAAGTTATTCAAGTAATTGAAAGACCTCGGAGACCCAGAATTTTCCGAGATAGACATAACCACTTTCAGATATGGAATGAACACGAGTTTTTTGATAAAGAGCTAAACTTTCTGTTATAGCATGTGATAACAGTGGGTGTGTACTGTTTTCTTCAATGTATTTACCAATTTGTCTAGTGTAGGCTTGTTATTATTTTAAAATCTCCATGTTGTACAATGCACGCCTGCTCATGTGACAAAATTAGGTGCACCTGCCGGAAGAGAAAAAGATTGAATATAGTTAATTTTTTAGTGTTTTAAGCTGTACCACTAATCAAAACATTAAGTAAACATAGTAAAGGGCAATGTAAATATTGCAATGGTGTTTCCAATTGACTGTATAATTTAATAACGATATGTTACATGTTCCAGAATAATGGGGAATCTTCCGAACACCTACACGTTTACAAAGTCGTTGGCTGAACATGTGGTGAAAGATCTTGGTGAAGGTCTTCCCATTGTAATATTCCGTCCATCTATAGGTAATTCAGACTTTCTACCTGGGATTATGATGCATGCAGTTATTGCATAAGTAAAGTCTCATACTACCAATCCAGGTTGCGTGAGTTCCTCTCACTCTGTAACGTTTGCTGTTACTTTCCTCTTTTTACTATGAAATATGCGATTAATTGTTGTGGTTGGAGTCTGGTGACTCTAGAACTGTTTCTACCAGACATTTTATGTAATTGAAAGAAATACACTTTAGGCTAAAAAATATTAGTTGAAGAAAGTCATCACCAGAAACTTATTTGGAAATGGTAACACTGGCAATGGACTGTGATATTCATTTTTTTACTACATTTTGAGGCTTTCTGATACCATATTTTACGGACTGTAAGATGTACTTTTTATACCTTGAAAACAGAGCCCTGAAAGTTGGGTGCATCTAATGGTCCAAGTACACTAAAAAAATTAAAATTATGGTAAATATTGCCTGCATACCATAATTATAAACAAGGTGTTGTAAACGATAAGATAGTTACAAATTTTGGCACAGACTGTACATCACTGCACTTGTCAAAATCGTAAACTGAGGGTAGCTGAAACCCAGGTATACAATGCAAAAAGAAAGGAATGTTGAGTTCTTTTACATGAAAGGAGTTGTCTCTGCTAAGTGGTTTAAATGAAGGCAATGACCTCTAAAAAGCCTTGTACCATTATGCTTACCACATGCTGAATTGAGGGTTAGAGGGTGTAAAAGTATTTTCAGCCTTTCATGAGAAATCAGTTCAATTATTACAATTTATGCAATGCCACCTATACAGAAAACATTTTCATACAACACAGGTTTTAAGTTAGAATGATTTACATTGATTCCGTTGTTTTTGCAATAAAGTATATTATTCCCTTTAACATACGATATTTCGTTTAGAATCATATTAAACTTCTTTTCCTTTAAATTTCCATCCTAAAATCAAGGTACGGTACATCTTATGGTCTGGAGCATCTTATAGTCCGTAAAATATGGTAATAATAATAATAATAATGTTTTATTTTGCCTGGCAGAGTTAAGGCCATAGGGCCTTATCTTCCACTCAACCAGGATAAAGACAAAATACATTAAAAGGAATTTACAAAAAACAAATACAATAGATATCATACATAATACAAAAGTTAAAAATAAAATAATAATACAATATTGAAGTACCTATATTAAAATATAAGACAAAAATGCGACCAATAATATGCCGAGAAAACAAATTAAATTAAAGAATTATATTATAATTGGATGTGTGTCATGGACTATGTGCACGATTAGCACAACAAACACAGAGGTGTAATTTTTTCTTTTGGGGGGCACGATTTATATTGAGATCAAGATCCAAAAACAAACACGTTTTATAGAAATGTCATGAAACTTGGTATATGCATTTATAACGTCCATAGGATGAAGCATGACAAGAACAACGGGAGAACTGAGCAAGGTGGCCGAGACGGCACTCACATTCGGGAGGTCCCAGATTCAAATCCCATATCTGGCCAATTTGGCATGGGTTTTTTCATGGTTTCCCCAGCATAAAGGCAAATGCCGAATTGGATATTTAGGTACCGTACTTTCTATGACTCATCCTTGCTATTTCATTGTACAGGCTATCATATTCATTGGAATTAATCAGTCTAATTTACTGATGACATAAAACACACCAACAATAGAAAATAGTAATCAACAGTTGCATAGCCTACTGGTATACTCACAGAACCTAAGCTCCTGATATGGCCTTGATGCTCAAAGAAATACAGTATAAATAAAAGCTTAATTAAAAAATCAAATTTTATGAATTTCCAGACTATCTTGGTTCAAGACATTGGAGAAGTGAAGTGACAGTAGTTTTAAGTCTGTTTGTACAGAGGCACCATGTAAACCTCATTGAGATCGATGGTTATAAAAATACTGGGACTACAAATCATAGGTCCTGTGTTCTAGATATGTAAAAATTAAACCATCTAGAGGGCCACCCTCTAAAGCATAATGTGAGCATTTTAGCTGTTTTCTAGAGTAGGCTGACCTGATTTTTTTTGGTCTATCAAAAAATTCTGGTAGAAAATTTCCATAAGATCAATGAAAATAGACAATTTTAAAAATAAAAATAAAAATTTAGCATTAGTCTAACTTTAACTTGTTACAAGATGGATAACAAACCAATGAAAAATAGACTTTGTCTGTTCAATTGTACTTAGACCAACTAAGAATTTCACCTTTTTCAAATAGTGTTTATTTGCATACTTGAGTCTACTTTTGATTATTTTTATCTGAAGAACGGATTTTTTTAAGGATATCTACATTCTTGTTCAACTTCTCACCATATTCTTCACAAAATAAACCACAACCATAGTGTTTCATTCGTAACATATCTTTGACCGTTTCAGTCTTCATTCTGGATTTCCCTTATGTTCACAATGGGTTCAGTGATTAAAATAGTCTTTCCATAGGGGAATTTTAGATCCAGGAAGGCACAAGAGCAATGCACAATCTTTAGGAGGTTTACATGTGGAATGGAAGTATTCAATTACCTCACACCACTTATAGTCTGTTGAGTTATCCCAGAATTATTTTTATTTGTCCCAGTAAAATGTTTCTTAAGTTTTTGGTGAATCGGTCAAAACACATTTTCTTTTTTAAATTGCTAGCCATCATAACATGAAAAGAGGCACAACACCTAACGCCAAGCTGACACAACTAGGAAACTTCTCCTTCCAACAACGGCTCTAGAATTCTGATGTGAAAGTACAAAAAAACAAAGCAGTAAAATGTGGATTGACGATTCTATTATCTTTGTTACGTATTCTTCCCCCCCTATGTTATAGGCATGAATGCCAAAATTTAAAACAATATAATGTGCAGCTGATTCAACATTTTCATGAACAAAAAGTAATTGACAGAAAAAATAACACTATCGGGGACACGAATGGTTTTCAGGGATGATTCCAGGGACCGTGTTAAATTCTTGAGTTTTGTCCATTCTGTAGCGATAATCTTAATGATTTATGTATAGCGTAGAGCTTTATCACTGGTACTCACTACTAAATTGCGGTATTTTGTTACCTGTTGGAGCGCTTTCAACCGCATGGAGCGGCCATCTTCAGCAACTGACTTCCGTGGTGTTGTTGTTGTTGTTGTTGGGAAGACATTTCTGGATAACTGTATCGTACAGCGCGTGCGCTGTACGATACAGTTATCCAGAAATATCTTCCCAACAACAACAACAACAACACCACGGAAGTCAGTTGCTGAAGATGGCCGCTCCATGCGGTTGAAAGCGCTCCAACAGGTAACAAAATACCGCAATTTAGTAGTGAGTACCAGTGATAAAGCTCTACGCTATACATAAATCATTCCAGGGACATTTATTCTCCGGGAACAACACTTATAAATTGGCAACTGGCTCCAGAAATTGGGGCCTACTCTATAAGAGAATAAGTGTAACTCTCTCCATGGGGAATGTTTAACTTTGACATTGGTGAGGAACATTAGGACTATGCAAGTGATAGCATAGTTACCGGTGAAGAACCAGATAAAGAAGCAATCCAATTGTTCTGGGGATGGAAGAGGAACAAGACTTCCAAAGGAAAGGTAGAGTCAGAAGAAAAATTCAGTACCATAGCCGGGATTCGAACCAGGATTTTCAGCTCTCCATGCTGCTTGCTCTACCTTTTGACCTTAGCCTACGCAGTATGGTATTCCGACATGGAATATTCTCATTTTGATGAATGTTGAAATGGCGGCGAAACTGATGCAATCTTGTTTACACGTAAATTTCATAACTAAGTTTTGCAATTGTTTTTTACTTGAATGCGCAAGCGCGAGATGTACTTGCGACAACGAGTTACGACACTTACACAGTTTCGGCTGATTCCAACTTTTCACGAAACCATAATAATAATTTTGATGTAATGGACTTATTTATCTTTGTGGATTGAAGTAGGAACACAATTTAAAAAAAGTAATTGATGTAGGTAAAATACAGGGTGCAGCATTTATCGTTTCCCATTTTCAAAACAGTGTAACACATGTATTTAACAAATAAATAAGCTACATTGGGCATTTTTAAATGTCTTACAGTGTTGGATTTGAAATTCTGGTCTTACTTTTTGAATATGATGTCCTTGAGATGCCCTCCATTAACTTCAACACATTGCTGCAATCTCCCTCGTACACTGGCCATTACGCATTGTGCGGTGTCTTGCAATTTCCTGCAAATCCACGCATAATCCACAAGCGGCCACTTCACAGTCTTAACGATATGGTGTGGTGTGCCATTGCAGCACAGGGTATTATTGGCCCTTATTTCTTTGAGAGCGATAATGGTGCTTCGATTTCTGTCAACTCTGAACGTTACAATCAAATGCTGCAAACCTTCTTTCTACCAGAATTAATTGACACATCATAACTTGGATATTGAGAGATTGTGGTTTCTACAGGATGGTGCTGCAGCATATACTGCATATCTTTCAATGGGCACCCTTCATGCTGCTTTCCCCGTCCGAATTCTTTCCAAATTCTTTCTCTCCAAATCTCCCGACCTTACTGCACCAGATTTTTTTTCTGTGGGACTATCTGAAGTCTAAAGTTTTCGCTCATGCCCTTTCTGACATTAACAGTCTTAACAATGCAATTCAGCAGGAAATTTCAAATGTTACGCAAGACACCACACACTGCCTAATGGCCAGTGTACGAGGGAGATTGCAGCAATGTGTTAAAGTTAATAGAGGGCATCTCAAGGAAATCACATTAAAAAAGTAAGACCAGAATTGTAAATCCAAGACTGTAAGACATTTAGAAATGTTCAATGTAGATTATTTCTTTGTTAAATAAATGTGTTACATGCCGCACCCTGTACTTTGAGATGTAGCCTATTGTAATTCTAAAATAAAATAATGTAAGCAAACGATACAGTTTTGTTGTAATTTCAATTGAAAAACCGTCAGGTTCCTCTGCTGGAGCCTGTACAAAATGTCAAAATTCAGATGAGAGGAGTCTAGTATTCAAATAATACCCACATTTCAGGTTTTCCTTTGCCATTTTTGAAAAAAATGTGTGTAGTATTTGAGTATGTAGGCCTACATTATATACCGTACCGTATTTTACGGACTATAAGACGCTGCGGACCATAAGACGCACCTTGATTTTAGGATGGAAATTTAAAGGAAAAGGAATTTAATGCGATTCTAAACAAACAAAAATTTAAAGGGAATAATATACTTCATTCCATAAACAATTATAACCTTCTACAATGGAATCAGTGCAAATCACGTCTAACTTAAAACCTGCGTTGTATGAAAATCTCTTCTGTACAGGTGGCATCGCGTAAAGTTTAACTGAACTGATTTTTCATACTTTAACACCCCTACTACCGAAAATACTTTTACAACCCTCTAACCCTCAATTCAGCATAGGCCTTCAGTATGTGTAACGGGACTAGGCTGTTTAGAGGTTATTTGCCTTTACTTAAACCACCCGGTGGAGAAAAACTCCTTTCATATTAAAGAACTCAACATTCCCTTCTTTTCGCATTATATATCTAGCTTCCAGCTACCCTCATTTTACAATTGTGACAAGTACATTGATGTACAGTCTGTGCCAAAATTTGTAACTAATCATTTATAACACCTTGTTTATAACTATGGTATTACCAGCAATATTTACCATAATTATAATTTTTTTTAGTGTACTTTGGACCATTAGACTCACCCAACTTTCAAGACTCTGTTTTCAAGGTAAAAATTTGCGTCTTATGGTCTGTAAAATACGGTACCTAGACTCCTGTGTCCAATACACTTGGTACCGATTCAGCCACACACCATTCACCGCCAAAAGATGACTTTAGTTCCACAACCAGCAAGTCACTATGCCATGCTTGCTCAAGCAAGCTAGCTTGTGTGTACAACAGTTACATAATTCAAGCCATACCAACTACTGGGACGAGACATTTCAAAATATAGTAAACCCAAGAGTATTAATATTAACTTTCCTTGCGTGCTGTACAAGGAGGCTAATTGAAGGTTGTCATAGATTCAGCACAGACATGTTGAATAACAGATTTCTCTTTTGACGCAGTGGTATCCTCTTTACATGAGCCTTTCGCTGGCTGGGTGGACAACTTCAATGGTCCGGTTGGTCTTATGGTAGGTGGTGGAAAAGGAGTGCTACGGATTTCTTACACTGATCCTAACATATTAGGAGACTACATGCCAGTCGACCTAAGCATACGATTCATGCTCATTGCATCGTGGCTCAAAGCACAGTCAGGGTAAGTAAACATCATGTTTATCACACATAGGGTGACCATAATATTTTGAACTGAAAACAGGTCATCTCAAGCAGGGGCGCATCCAAGATTTCTTTTCGGGAGAGGCTATGATAAGACTAACACTATTATCATTAGGGCTTAGAAGTTGATGGTCTAAAAATGCCTGAAAAATGACCTATAAAATGACCTCAAATTTATGAAAATATGACATGAAAAATTGAAAATAGGACAATATTTCTAAATACATATTTAAAAAAAGGAATGTACAGTAGTATATTAATAAATAATAATATGCTAAGGACAAGATTTGTTATTTTATATTAATACTTTTTATATTATGTTTTCATCCACCGCTGTGGCGTAGGGGATGTGTTCACTCATCTCATGCAGCAGGCCCGGGTTCGATTCCTGGTCGGGACAAGTTTCCTAGGTGGGATTTTTTCTGGGGTTTTTCCTCACTTGTGAGACAAATGTCGGGTAACTTTAGGCCCTAGTGGTCCCCAGATATCATCTGGCCGTCATTAACATCTTCATCCCATCCTCTCCTTGTTTGGAGTGAGAGTGTGTGCATGAATGGTGTGTCTCGTCCTATGTGTTCGTGTTGTCTCAGAGGTTGCCCCGGCATTGGGCTGATCACTCATCCGGGGAGGCCCTCCATGTACTTGTCTGGTCAAAAAAGTAGGTATGTGATCCAAAGATAATACCTCTCCCGACAGGTCACGGCCCTGTACCAGGCAGCTTGGGTTGCTTAAATCCTAAAAGGGAGAGGTAAAACTATGATAAAGAAAGAAATATTATGTTTTCTAATATTATTGTTATGTTTGCTATATTAATGAATGCCTCATAGCTAAGGAATTATGAGGTTGTTTTGTCTGTAATGTTGGAAAAGTTCATTCTGGAGACAAAATAGTGAAAAATGGAACGGAAGAATGAAAATTTCCTAAAAAGTGACTACTTGTGAATAAAATGCTGAAAAATGCAAAATAAAACTAAGCTATTTTTGTTCGTTTTGAGGCAAGACGAAATTATACTACATCTTGCATTGTGTATGATGTCTCAGAAAAAAAGATGACATTCCTTCTACTTCCAAGCCCTAATTATCACACACTGAATTATATGTTCGAATAAGGTAACTACACAATGATACTCAACAAAGCAAGCATGTTTGTTTGTTGATGGGTACAACACAGTCACACCATAATTTAAAATATAGGCATTAAAAGTTCAGTCATAGAAAAAAATTAAGTTTTCTTGCTTTCCCAATATTGGAAAATTTATCAAGCACCATTTCGAACATTGCTCGCTTTGCCACCATAATCTACCCCAGATGTAGTATGGCTATTGCCAGCTTGATAAGCTGTTAGTGTTAGTAGCTAAGCGAGGTAACTGTATGTTCACACCAGCATGACCCACTTACATAAAAATTCTATGTTAGGCTGAATTGTATATACTGTCAAAGTAGTGTTGGCATTTCTATTTCACAATTTGCCTTTCATCTTTTATGAGCCGAGATGTGAAATTAAACTGTCTACTATCTGAAAATTTTAAATGCCCTTATGTGCAACATATTAGCACAACTTAACGTTTTCTTTTTCTGGGGTGGGGGGCTGTAGCCTCCTCGGCCTTCCTCTGAATATGCCCCTGATCCCAAGCAAGTCAGTTTAACCTCCTTCCCCCAAAAATATAGGCATATATTTCAGAATTTATTCTGCCCTCTCCTGATCCATTCTCCATGAAGTTGAGGGCTAACACTGACCAATTTACAGACAGAAAATTAGGAGTGTTGGTTCAAAATGCATTAAGTCCACCTCCAATCATAATGTAGTTTTTTGCGGATTCGTATTCTCTGAGGTGTTCTGCATGATACTACATAACATTTTTGTTTCTAATCGCGACCTTTCCCCGTTAAAATTGAGCCTGAAATATGGAGTTCCATGCAAAACGCGTTTAGTCCAGAACTTGGTTTGGTGCAAATTACGTTGAGTCCACATTTTAAACGCGATCATGTGCGAAACAGGTGGTGCGTTGAACTTTACGACGTCTATTGTTGCAGGTGTTCTTCTAATGAAAGCGGCATTCACCAGATGCCGAAACAGATATCATTAGCGGTCAATAATAAAAGAAGAGGAGAATAGATTTTTCATGATTTAACATGCTTAATAAACTAAAATTGTTTTAAATTTTTTGTCAATTTGGTACTTCGGGAATAGTTCACTTTGTATTTGTGATATCAGATGTGATTTTAATTCTTAAATAAAATACTAACTTTCATCTTTTTAAATGATTATTATTATAGTGTTGGGTCAAAACGCGTTAAGTCCATTACTTTTGAAACTTTAATTGTCAATTAAAGATGTAAATGAAAAGAATGATTTGACATACCCAATAAATTTAACTATATGTTAATTATTGATTCTGATCAGACAAAAAATATTGCAAATTCGTTTGATAGTTTGGTCACAAACAGTTTTTCGTCATTCCTGAAAAATCATTATTTGTGGACTAAATGCATTTTGAATCGACGCTCCTCAAATGCTTTATGTCAGGATATTGCAATGTTTTTAAACAAAGATGGACTTGAAATCATGGCATTATGTTTGATTTTAAAGTGCTAACAGATGATTGAGAGTTGGTTGAAAGAGTTATCACAGTTGTTGACTAAAGACACAAGACTAACAGTACAAAGGTGACTGCTACACTGGATAAAAATTCGCTCTATTTTAAGTAACCTATTTAAAGTAACGTGCTTGCTAAGTTTTCTACATAAAAACAAACAGTTGATTCCTGTGCAAGGCTCCTTATTTAAACCAGAACCATTGTTGTCTTGTCCCTCCCCAAAAAAAAATGTTACAATGAAAATTATTATCAACAAATTTCATCAATATCTTAAACTATGAAATCCATTATGATTTACAGATATAACTATAAGCAGCATTCTATCCTAGAGCTTATTTCTAGGGCTTAAAGAAGGGACAATTCATGTTTTTTTAAAAATACCTATGGGATGGCTGGGACACACCTAATAAACAGGACTGTCCTGGGGAAATATGGTGACCCTAATCACACAGTATAATAGCCTGACATATTTCATTTAGGTAGCTTAAATATCTACCAGATTTGTTAAAAAAAACTCTCACTCTTCTCTTTTATGTGGTTTCTTGGAGAAAAGAGAAACAATATTACACATGGACCTATGCAGTTTTTGCTGAAAATAAATAAGTTATTTTGTAAACGGTAGGCTATTTACAAAATGTATGAATAATTATTATTCTTATTGTCAACTAAAAGAACATACAAATAAATACTTTAAAACAGTGTTTTATTAAATTAAAACTTTATGCTAGAATTGTTAGAGAAAATTTACCCCATATGCAGACGAAATCATTGGAGATGACCAATGTGTATTTAAGCGAAATAGATAAACCATTGATCAAATATTATGTATTTGCCAAATCTTGGAGAAAAAGTGGGAATATAATAAGTCTGTTCACCAGCTATACAAGCATTTTCAAAAGGCATATGATTTACAAAGGTGAGACAAATTGTACAGTATCCTCATTGAGTTTGGGATACCAAAGAAGTTGGTTAGGCTGATCAAAATGTGATTAAATTAAACCTATAGTAGAGTCAAAGTAGGTAAGCTTTTATAATAATAAGCTTTTATAATAATATAAGATATGTTTGCCATTAAAAATGGCTTGAAGCAAGGAGATGGTTTATCGCCTTTACTTTTTAATTTCGTTTTGTAATATGCCATTAGAAAAGTTCAGGAAAACAAGGTAGGCCTAGAATTAAGTGGCAGTCATCTGATTTTAGCTTATGCAGAAGATGTTTGTGTGCTGATATGATATAAACACATTCAAGAGGAATGCAGAAAGTCTTTTTGATGCCTGCAGTTATGTTGGATTGGAAATTAATACAGAAAAAAACTAAATATTATATAACATGGATTTAATGTCTATTTCCTTTCCCTCCACTTAATAAATATTATATGGTCATGAAACGTTAAAATAATATGCTGCAAAATATGAGAATAGTTGGTAAATCGTTTGAACAAACTGAGAAATTCAAATATCTGGGACCTATAATTACAGATACAAGTAATGTTAAGGAAGAAGTTCAAGTGTACACTCAAATCAGGAAATGCCTATTGAGATGGTAGTTACCGCTAGCAAAATGATAGAAAATATAGCGTATGTTCAAGAAGCCATAACTCAGGTGTTTACAGTCAGATTAAGTTGAATTTTTATTATGCTTTACAAGTGCACTCTGTACTTTAAAATAAGCAGAGAATGGTTGTTCTAGAACTCACTGTTTGGTAGGAAATAATTTTTTAACACATAGGTGATAATTTATTTTTACAGTTACTTCCCTTGACATAGGTACACTTTATTAAATTTCTGTGACTTAGATTTTTGTGAAACTTTGGGAACTTACAAACAATAGGTACTACTATTTACCCTAGCAGAATCAGTCTAATATGTACAATATTACTGCATGAAAACTGCATGAAAACTTCATGACTAAAAAAAAAAAAAACTTTTTTTTTAAATAAAAATAGTTGAAACTTCTGTATAGTCAAGACTTTTCCCATAATTCTGCTAAGGGAGATTTGTCATCCATCCATAATGAATTCCTGAAAGTTTCATTATTTTAGCATGAATAGCTTTTCAGAAAATGGTACCTGAAGTACAAAAAATGTAATTTTACAGGAGAGCGAAAAGAAAATGACGTGCCGTATGGTATTTTATCCATTTTAGAAAGCTCCAGGTCGCTCTGCTTGGCTTAATAATAACGCAACATATAAGACCTATATATCAAAATGTTCACAAAACTATGCTCTATTAGATGACTCTAAGAAAAAAAAATCGATTTTTTTGACACTGATAACTACCATCTCCCCTTAGCAGTTCAGAAACTTTTATCTTCTCGTTTATAAAGATTTAATAGTCTGTTATCCTACTGGTTGTATTATATGGATGCGAAACATGGCCGCTTACTGATCAGGAAGAACATAGTCTGAGAGTGTTCAAAAACAGGGTGCTTAGAAAAATATTTGGGTCTAAGAGAGATGAAAATGGGAACTGGAGAAAACTGCACAGTGACGAGCTTCATAACCTGCACTCTCCACTGAATATAATAAGGGTAATTAAATTACGGAGGATGAAATGGAATGAACATGTTGAGCACATAGGGGAGGAAAGAAATATCCTAAAAATATTGACTGGGAGACCCGAAGGGAGAAAGACCACTTGGAAGACCTAGACATAGGTGGGAGGACAGAATAGATTTAAGGGATGTAGGACTTGTGAAGGATGATTTAATGGAGATAGCTCAAAATAAGATTGAACACAGGCTCAGGTAAGCGTGGTAATGGACCTCCGGGTTCCATAACATATATAACATTCTTTTAGCTTGTTTAGGAATTGTCTATTGCTATTGAGTAAGTAAGTCAGTACCTAAGTTTTCATGAATAAGAAAAACAGAGACAACGTTTTATGTTAACTTAACAACTGCCTACAATAGCACCTGACCTCACAGAGGTGCGTCCTATAGGAAGTCATTCAGCATCCGAACAACATCAATCGGGATGAGGGCCAGAAGTTATCAGGGATATGGAAACAACATCTGCATCCTACTAAATAGGGTTGTTCCTGGTAAGGTCAGTTTTTCCTTCCTATGCATTTGGACCAATCAGAATTAAGTATGTAAAAGTGAGACTTGAATAACTGAGAAGGAACAATATACCATTACTATATATCCAGGAGTCTGTTCCACAGTAGTTGCAGTAGAAGACCCTGGCATGATTGTCGAAACGTTGACAGATTTCTTAAATATGACGTGGCAGATACCTGGAAGCCAAGAAGATTTTATTGTCAACTTAGGCCGCAGAAGCCTATGATCTCATATTGTTTTTGCTGTCTATCCTTGAATTAGTTAGTAAACAGAAAGGTGTGATATGTAACAGTAATCCTATGTTCAAGGGGAAATATAATAGGCCAAGTGTAACATTACCTATGTTATAAAGTTTAAAAAAATACAAGTAAGAGTTTCATAAAGACAGACATTCAAGTAATATAACTTTTGTTTTTCTGGAAGTGTAATACATCCCAGAAACAGACTCACAACAATCTTGAAGACACTTCATGTTTCTGTAACGGTATACATGTATCATATGAAAAGCAGACTTCATGTCAGTATGCAATTACAATAAATCTATTCAACTTATTGTCATAAAAAATACTGGTTTAATATTTTGGTGGTCATTTTATTGTGTAACGTAATATGAGGGGGAGTCTGACAATAAGTTTCCCCTGGCGACTGTGTAGAGAGGTGTGGATGATAGACAAAAAATATAATGAGACATTCAAGATAAGATGTACTTTTATTTTTTTCCACATAATTACCACATACATTGAGGCATTTGTCATACCAGTTTAGAAGCTTCAAAAAGCCCTCCAGGAAAAAATCAGGGCTCTGCATATGGAAGAAGTATCGGATGGCCGCATCTATGGAGTGGAAACATCCGTCATCACCTGTCCGAAAGAAGTTCAAAACAATGTCCTAAGCAGGTAAAGTGCTCCTCACAGTGTTTTGGGACACCCAAGGGGTTTGGTTACTGGACTTTTTGAATAATGGAACCATCACTGCTACACAGTACTGTCACACCCTGTTGAAATTGAAGGAAGAAATTCAGAAAAAGTGGCCTAGCCTTCTCCAATCTGGTGTTCTGTTGTTGGATGACAATGCGAGACCACACTCGGCGATGGCAACACAAAACCATATTGCAACTCTTGGTTGGGAGTGCCTAGCCCATCCACCATACAGTCCTGATCTCACACCCAGTGACTTCCATGTGTTTCTGGCTTTGAAGAAGACTCTTGGTGGAAAGCGCTTTGGGAGCACTGCTGACGTCAAACAAGCCGTTGAACGCTTCTTCCGTATGAAGAGGCTTGATTTTTTCGTGTAGGGCTTTTTGAAGCTTCTAAAGCGGTATGACAAATGTCTGAATGTATGTGGTAATTATGTGGAAAAATAAAGGTACGTTTTATCTTTAATGTCTCATATTTTTTTGTCTTTCATCCACACCTCTGTACACAGTCGCCAGGGGAAACTTACTTTCAGACTCATCCTTGTACATGAACCAAGAAACTTCAAGAACTTCAAGAAAATGTGAGTGAAATAATCCTTGAATAAAGTCTGTCGATTTCTGTAAACAATGTGAGTTCATAACATCTTTTTTCCAGAGAAATTTCTGAGCCTGTTTCTTCAGAAATGCTTCTGAGCCTGCAGTAGGTTATATCTTGTTTTAGGGACACTTCTGAGCCAGCAGTGTGTTTTGTTTCAGAGATACTACTGAGCCTATAATTATGTTTCAGAGACTCTTCTGAACCTGCAATATATCTTGTTTCAGAAACACATCCGAGCCTGCAAAGAATCTTCTTTCAGAGACACTTCTGAGCCTGTCTTGTTTCACAGACAGAGCCTGCAGTGCATCTTGTTTCAGAGACACTTCTGATGCTGCAGTGTATCTTAATTGAGAGGCACTTCTTCTGCAGTGTACCCTTGTTTCAGAGACACTTCTCAGCCTGCAGTGTACCCTTGTTTCAGAGCCACTTCTGAGCCTGCAGTGTATCTTGTTTCAGAAACACAACTGTTCCTGCAACATATCTTGTTTCAAAGACACTTCTGAGCCAGCAGTGAAGCTTGTTTCAAAGAAAAATCTAAGCCTGCAGGGTATCTTGTTTCAGTCGGCAATCTATTTTGTTTGAGAGGCACTTCTGAACCAGTAGTGTAGCTTATTCCATAGACACATCTGAGCCAGCAGTGTTATTTCAGACACGTGTGCCTGCAATATCTTGTTTCAGAGATACTTCTGAGCCTGCAGCGTATCTTGTTTTAGAGACACTTCTGGGCCTGCAGCGTAACTTGTTTCAGAGGCACTTCTGTGCCTGCAGTGTATCTTGTTTCAGAGGCACTTCTGTGCCTGCAGAATAACTTGTTTCAGAAACACTTTTCAGTCTGGAGTGTATCTTGTTTCAGAGACATTTCTGAGCCTGCAGTGTACAACTGCTCTCAATGCAACCTTAACACTATCACATACAAGGAATTGGTGGAACTCGGATTTCAGTGCACCAAGAAGATTCCTTTCAATGATGTAATATGGCTGCCTGGTGGGACCGTCACGAAACATTTTTACCTGTACTACCTCGGAGTCATCTTCCTGCACTTGATCCCTGGAATCATGTTTGACACAATACTCAGACTTTCTGGGAGAAAACCAGTGTAAGTACAGCATATGAACTTGAATTATCTAGCTATTGCATAGAGTGTCCAATGAGAGTATTGTGAACTGTACATGGGAAATGATTTAAACAGAATAGGCTACAGTATGAGCCTTGTATATCACTTCAATTATGAACAGTGGCGGCTCGTATCTAAAATTAGTGGGGGTGCTGCTCCAAAATATTTTTAGCCTTTGTTTTAAAATTTTGTAAAAGGAAGCATAAGATAATATATAAAAAGAAAATTTATTCAGAAACTTGATAAAACCCTAAAAGAACAAAATCCAAATTTTTTACTTACTGTAATATAAACTGTTACAGTTCAAGCTTGATCTATTTGGCGTAAGGGTAATACTTGTCACCCCCCAAGCTCCCCTTCCACTCAATAATAAAAGACCCTTGCACTAAATATAAACCAAAAATCATATTTCATAATTATAGGAGTAGGAGTGGGGGACTCAAGGGCGACAAATAATACCTTTTTCCCATTTATTTGTTTAAAAATGGGGAATAAATAGTATTAGGTAGCACACTAGGCTAATCCCACCAACTATCTAACGGGACCCGCTTGGGAAGGAAGTGTTTAGGGTGGGGAGTATTTTAAAATGGAAGCAACTAGATGACTCTCTATTCAAACTATGACCAACACCATCTATTGTGGGAAAGGTGAAACTGGGGAAAAAGGAAGCAAGGGGCAGCAGGGGAAGCGAGCGGGTGGAGCTTGGCTGGTGTATGACCTAATTCTATCTTTTGTCAAGTTTTCTGTAAAATAAAAGAACCGAAAAATCAATCAATAGCTGGAAACAAGATAATAATCTAATTCTACACTTTATCACATTGAAGAATATGCTACATGGGTTTTAAGGAAAACACATGTGGAGCAAAAAACACAACCTTCTACCAATATGCCGCAGTCAGCACTGTGGAAGCGACATGCACCTGCCTATGTGGTCATAAGCATAACAGTCAAACACCATGCCGCTGGAACTGTGAAGTGCACAGTTTCATACAAAGATTTTCTTTTCTCTTTTTAATAAACTGAGAGATGGCTACTGGCATTAGGCTTAAGGATTATATACTGAACAAGTATGAAGAAAGAATTAAAGAAAAAAAGGACTCATTATATTAAGTGTTATCGATAATATTAAGTGTAAATAGGGGGTGCTGCAGTTCCACAGTGCCTATAGACGAGCCGCCACTGATTATGAAATATGTGGTTCAAGTAACCATTAACACCACTTGAGGCATTTTACAGAGCTCAAAAGAAGGACTAAATAAGAGGAAGAATAGCAGTAACTGCTTTCATTCATAGCAAAGTATCTTGAAGTACAATATTATTCCATGCATGGATGGAGTTATGAGTAGAGCTAAAGGGTGTGCAATGTTTTTGTTCAACCAAACTATAAGAAGCTTATGACGTGCGATGTAACGGTATCATAATGAAACTCATTCAACACTGTTTATCATTTTGAAGCAGGGGGTGTAAATTATTATCGAACATGGTATGATCTTGAGACCTTGAGAGTAGAAGCTGAAATCTTTGTAATACAATGGATTGAAAAGTAACACACAATCATTTTTTTTACAGAAAGTTTAATAGCTACAATTACAAACGAATGCACACATGAAGGGACATCTTTTGTCTATTTTTTTTATATAGTCGCCAAGCTTCTCAACACATTTCTCTCATCGTGATACCAGTTTCAAAATACCCTGTTCATAGAAGTCTGTTTGGTTGGAGTACAGCCATCTGCAGACTGCTGTTCTGTGTCCCATGTTCAGCAAAGTCCACCAATTAAACACCATATCCCAGAATACTGTCACAAGCACTTAATGAGCAGATTGGGTCACTTTGAATTTTTTCTTTACCAGGTATGCAGCATGTTTCCATTCCATAGAGGGCTGCTTTTTGTTTCGGGCATGTAGTGGTACACCCACAAATCATCAGCAGTGACGATTCCCTTCCCAGTGAATAAATTTCATTTGTTTGGTCCCATGAAGAAATTCCTGGCCTGTTAACGTTTTGCATCAGATCCAGAAGTAAAACACAGCGGCCGCAGATGGTTATACTCCAACTGAACTGACATCTATGAACAGGATATTTTGAAACTGGTATCATGGTAGAAGAAATGAGTTGAGAAACTTGGAGACTATATAGAAAAATAGACAAAAGATGTCCCTTCATGTGCATTTTTTTGTAATTGTACCTATTAAACTTTCCATAAAAAATTTGTTTCGATCCATTGCCATAAATAGCCCATATTTAAAATAAAATCAATTGTTTCTGTTGATTGTGGGTTGAGTGACTTGATGACATTCAGAATTAAGTGCAGGTGTCTCAACCTTGACAACAATCAATAAATACGAGTACCAGTAAAATGTGGCTAGGACACTTGTAAGGGCACAATCTTAGGTGAGAACCCCTTGCATCTAATGTCAGTTATTGTGGCAACTAAATATGGATACAAAATGTAACATAAAAGTGGAAATATTACATATTGTAAATTAGTATTACACCATAAAGATGGATTACATTATTACCTCATAATTTAAGGATGATATCCCTAAAGACTCGCCGAGTTGATTTTCTGCAATCAAGTTTTATTTTGCTGCTGTTTTATCACAACTGAAAATGCATTTTTCTTCCTGCAATAACACCATAAACCCCACTGCCATGTTTACTGTTTATATTCACTTAGGTTACCTGTATCTTGATTACTTGTTTTGCTGTTGGTGGCAGTGAGAATATAAATACCATTTTCAGGTTAAACCCTTCAAAGTAGCTACCACATTTTATAGACTATAAGATGCACCTTGATTTTAGGATGGAAATTTAAAGGAAAAGAAATTTAATGTGATTCTAAATGAAAAAAAGAATAGGCTAATATACTTCATTGCAGAAACTATTTACAACCTTGTACAATGGAATCAGTGTAAATCACTTCTAATTTTCAACCTGCGTTGTATGAAAATCTCTTCTGCACAGGTGGCATCGCATTAATTTTGACAACTGAAATGATTTCTCATGAAAGACTGAAAATACTTTTACACTCTCTAATCCTCAATTCAGCATGTGGTAACTGTAACAGGACAAGGCACTTTAGAGGTCATTGCCTTCATTTAAACCACCTGGCGGAGAAAACTTCTTTCAAATAAAATAAGTCAACATTCCTTTCTTTTCGCATTGTATACCTGGCTTCCAGCTACCCTCATTTTACAATTGTGACAAGTGGACTGATGTACAGTCTGTGCCTAAATTTGTAACTATCTTTTCGTTTACAACACTTTTTTAATACACACACCCAAATTTCAAGGCTCTGTTTTCAAAGTTAAAAAGTGCATCTTACGGTCCGTAAAATCTCTATATATATAAGAGGCTTTGTTCTGACGACTGACTGACTGACTGACTGACTGACTGACTGACTGACTGACTGACAGAGAATCAACATAGAGCCTAAACTATAATAGGTAGAGACTTGGAATTTTTACAGTATTTTTTATAATGTAAGTGCTCACTAAGATAGGATTTTGGAAAATGTTTATTTTAAATGCCAAAAATCAAATGTTTTAGAGGAGACATAATACTTTTTTACATAGAATTATCAAATCCAAATCACATTCCATGTACAGTTATCATGACAACAGTGTATTATTGGCAGTGTTCACAGGTAGCTTTGGAACTGAATGACATGGTGTAAATAAAATTCACGAAAATGAAATTCATAAAAATAATGCACAATGTGATACAGTCACATAATTTTCTCTGCCCTGAACATAGAGAATACCATTTTTTCACTTCACATTTTGATGTCGAATAAGAGTTCATATTTCAGGGACAGCATTTTCAGTTGTTTTAATCTGAGTGTATGCCAATGAGTATGTCATATCAGAAATCAGTAAAAAATGATATCCACTCATACATTATTCATAGCTGTAGGCTTTGTATTTTTAGTTGAGAAATATGGATGTTTATCAAAGGCCCTAAGCATGTAAAAGGAGATAAAATAGGATGGCCTCTTATTTTATGTCAGAATATGAAGTGAGAAAGTTGTTATTGCCCTTACTCAAGTACAGAAAGTTATGTAAGTGTAATGTATTTATGCTTGTATGTGAAACAGATATCTCTATTCCACAGGCTTGTACGACTTCATCGTAAGATCTACGAGGCAAACATGGCTATATCTTACTTCCTTACCAATTCTTGGACTTTCAAAAATGCCAAGTTGTTAAGTCTGAGTTCATACTTGCTTCCACAAGATAAAGCTGACTTTGACATTGTGGATTTCAATTCTGTCATTCCAATGGAGTATTTTCTGAATGCTACAAAAGGAGGAAGGAAATACTTAATGCATGAGGACGATGATAGCTTACCCAGAGCAAGGAAGCATGTTCAGAGGTAAAATGTCTTGGTTATTCATCTATATAGCTTTATACAAATTTTAATTCCAAAGGTCATATCATGTGTTTATGTAACTTATACCAATACTGATGTACAACTGTTTCAATTCTTGCCATGTTATGCCTTTTTTCTTTGTGATAGCTACATCAAGAATAATCTACGCGGGTGTATCAATAAATAACCAGACTAATTTTGTAATTAACACATAATGGCTTTATTTCATTCAAATTTACTTATAAACTTTCGAAGTATTCTCTGTTGTAATACAACTATTCCAACGATTTACCCATTGTTCAAAACACTCAATGAACCCCTTTTTTGACAGTCTGTTCAGTATACCCATGACAACGTTGTTCAACTCATCATTTTGAAAATGGCAACCACGAAGCTTCTTTTTCACTTTATGGAAGAGGTCAAAATCGCAAGGTGCGAGATCCGGAGAATGCAGTGGATGAGGCATGATCTCAATGCCTAATTCTTTGATAACATCATAAGTTGCATGCGCTCGATGAATCGGCGCATTGTCTAGGTGCAAGATCCATCCTGTCCTGGCAAGATCTGGCTCCTAAAAACAAATTTATTGTATCTGCAACCATTGCAATTGTTATGAGACGATCTTCTTGCACAGTTGGGTCAATTGTGTTGATGTTAACTTCCGTTTTTGCTGTTACGGGTCTTCCAGGACACGGAGGATCTTGAAGGTCTTCATAACCATCTATGAAACGTTTGTGCCACTCAAAGACTTGTTGCGTTCTGCCTAAAGCATGGTCTTTATATGCTTGCTGCACCATTTCTAAGGTTCCTGTAGGAGTTTTGTCTAGAAGAACACAAAACTTTAATCGATGCGCATTGCTGCATTTTCAGTTCCATGTTGGGTACAGTAAACACCACCTGCGATATGCGGGTCTAACTCCTAACTGAATCGTTTTACATGACTGGGATTAAGATCACTGATAGACCAAGAATTCACCTTTCCACGGCTAGCAGCCGGTTATTTATTGATACACCCTCGTACATAGTGTGGGCAGTAGTGTTATGGTCTAGTGTGTGGAAAGTTCCGAGTTCGAGTCTTAGTCCAAACTCTTTTTATCCTCATTTCTTGTGTACTGATGATCAGTGTTATGAATTGCATAACGAAAAGTTCAATATTTGTAAGGGGAAAATTAGATATTTAATAACTAGGGTTCAGATGTTTAGGACATATTTTTTTATTCTGACCTCCATTGTTGCTGCAAACACAAATTAAACATGAATTGCACGCTTGTTATACTAATTGGTTTGTTTTTATTAGCACTTAAAGTCATATTTTGGGCTTTTTGTGGTCTTGGTCATATTTTGGCCATATTTGTAATTTAACGTCATATTTCAGTTATAAATTCGGTAAAAGAGCACAATTATACAGTGTATTCACTACATGGTCAAGTTAAATTTTAAATTTATTTCATTTATTTTTTATTTGGAGCAAGAGGTACTGTATACCGATCGGTTGCTGACGTACTTATGAAGCTGGGACTGAACTTATCATCCTTAAATCAGATGGCAGAAAACATCATTGCTGACTCAGTGGGCATATTGCACCACCATATAGCCTATATAAGAATATATAGTAAAAATTGTTTAGATGTTTTGTTCAAACTATTGTTTATCTGTTACCCATAATTTTTTACCATCATATGAACCATTGTCAAAAGTGATTGATTGGTATGCTGTGTCTTGCTTGAAGCAAGCAGCTCATTTTATTCAATAAAATGTTTTCTTCTTTGCCAAATTAATAATTACTTAAGTCTTAAAATTAATGCTATTGTTCATATTTTATAGGGACACGCAAGGTCTACAAAACATTACAAGTATTTGGAGCTGATGAAGTGAGCAAACAGGAGAAAATTCTTTAAAAATAAAACTGTAAATCATTAAAATTGTTAAAAAGTGATTATGTGATAAAATTCATGTGATTTAATTTCCTTAAACGTTTTAAATTGGAACATTTATTTTTTGAAAATATGTTTTTTTGTTAGGTCATATTTAGGACTTTTGGGTCATATTTAATCATTTTCAAGGGCATATTTGCAGTCATATTTTCTACTTTTTTAGGTCATAAACAATCGAACCCTAGTAATAATCCTTTCTCTTGTATTTAAACAAACTGAAGAAATATTCCCCACAGACAAAAAAATGAAAATAGTTGAAAAATTCATTATGTCTGTAATCCCCTAGAATAAATTGCACTGCGCATCAATATGAATATAAACATCCAAAGTTTTCCCGGTAAACATGAACATGAATTGCATTCACAAGAAGCAATGTTTTCACAGCGGGAGCTATTACACAATCAGATTCGTATTGGCACTGTTTAAGAGTGTATATCTGGAATGCATTGGTTTTGTCTTTAATATTCTTGAATACTATTTTTATTTTTATTTTTATCATTATTATTAGTATTATCCTTATTAAATTTGATAATCAATAGTCCTTATGGGAATGGCAGAAAATACAGGAAGTGAGCTTCTGTTTTAAAGGTAATTGGAAAAAAAAATTCTGAGATTACTGAACAGTTTTGTTCAACTAATCAAAAATCTTGTGTAAATTAATCAAATTTTATCAGCTTCCCATGAGACAAAAATGTAAAAATTAAAATAAAATGTTTATACTAAGACAAATACAAACTAAGGTATCCTGCATATGAAATCAGAATTCATGAGCTATGAATAAGCTATGACACATAGTTACAAACTGTTGTTCATCAATATGAGACTATGTTCTTGGATCTCACTGGATTCATCTTCATTAAGCTGATTTTAATTCTGTGTTTTGGCACTCAGCGGAACAGACCTAAGACAAATTCAAGCTTCATGAGTCTGGTCAGTTTTTTGTCTAAGTACAGCAGAGAAAATGATGGGCATCACTTTGCCGCTAGGTGTAAATTTATGGAGATGGGGATTCAGCATCTCCAAAAAGCATGCTTCTGATGTTTGAGCCCTGCATGAATGTCAATTTGCCTGGGTGGTCTTGTGGTTAGCGTTGCTGGCTACAGATCTGTAGGCCCGGGTTTGATCCCCAGTACCTCCTCGGATTTTTTCTGAATAGGGAGGTCAGGAATGGGGTGCACTCAGCCTTGTGATACAAACTGAGGAGCTACTTGATAGAGAAGTAGTGGCTCCAGTCATGGAAACCACCATTAACAGCAGTGGGTGTCGGCATACTGACCATATGCCCCCCAATACAATAAGGTGGTAGGCCTTGTCCCTTCAGGGATGAATGTCAATTTGATAAAGACCCTGAATAATAGGTTTTTAATGATGTGACTGTTCTTTTTTCACAGGTTGTATTGGATTGATCGGATTGCTCGTGTTCTGGTAATTCTCTTCTTCTCCTGGGTTCTTTACAAGAGCATGAAGTACAGAGTCTCAACGGTTTATTAGAAAGACAGAAAAACAAAATTCAAAGAACAACGAACCTCTGTAGTTACTGTGTGCCCTATTGGAACCACACCACAGCTGGAGAACTAAACATTTAAAATTTTCTTTTTATTCACTATCTAGCCTTAAATGGGGCATGCAGTGGTGCACTGCGCTACAAACCAAAAGGTCATGTTTTTGATGCCAGGTGTCATTGGGATTTACAATTAGCCTGATTCTTCTCATGGCACTATGGCCTTGGGTCAATTCAGCCTCCAACAAAAATGAGGACAGGAGCAATACTGGGGGTAAAAGTGGCCAGTGCATAAGGATAACCTTCCTGCTGGAATTGTAAGGGCTTCCACAGCCTTTATAAGGATCACTAGCCTTACATGCTGTTTGGAGTGTAAGTGATCCTGTGATAATTAATATTCAGTGAACAATGTTGTGAAATTCCTTTCTAATTTTCTATCTACTTTAAGAACTTATTGCTACTTCAATTTGTTTGGTTATCAGGTTATTCATTTTATTGGGATTGCAAAAGCAAGACTTGTGTTCAGAATAATAGTTCGCAGTCAATGTTATGAATGATACAGGACAACTTGCATCTCATGAATTTAGCAGTTGTACCAACTAATGCATTATGTTACTAACTGCAAGGTTCGTAAACACCATAACTTTTACTTCCCTTTAAGGGAGAGACGTGTACTTAAAAAGCATAGAATCTCAGGGATTGGTTTTCCCTTATATGTTTATTGACTTTTTTTATCGAAAATAATTAGCTTATAAAGCAATATTCAAATTTAATTAAATACAAAACAAAAATAAAGGCATTTATGTATTCACCCTGTTTCAACCTGAGAATTGTAAAATGCAATTTGAGTAGTATTTATATTCTAGACACCTCGTGACTAACCTTGACATCCCACAAGACAGGAATTGTTCAAGGATGCTATCTTTAATTATTATTATAAATGATTAATTGAGGGACTCAGAATACAAGTAGCGTAAGTCCATAGAATTTGCTTCTGAGATATTTGGCCTCAAATAAATTCATCTCCATAAGTTTGTACATAATCACTGTATATATCTACTCAAATGGGAGTGAAATAGATGAAGTATGAACTTGTTGCACACATCTTTGAAAAAAAAAAACTCACGCTGATGAAATAGTCAAACTCTTGTTTAACAATTTTTCAATTTCTGGACTTACACTACTTATATTATGAGTGCTTCAATTGATTTCTTGTGAACAATTTCAGACCAGCACTTAAAGTTAAAGGTAAAAAGTAGGGATGGGTCCTCGATACTCTCGATACTTGCATGGTATCGGCATTGAGCGATAGCCTAATTCAGAAAACTCGCTTGGTACTTTTTGGATACTTTGGTAATTCTGCAATTTAAGGAAATGCTTTATCTCTTTCTGCTTTTAGTAGTCTACTAAATATAGTAAATACTTCTATTTATCCTTGAAATGGAGAAAACCACTCTGTGACTTTTGTCTAGTCATGAATAAAGACATCAGACTTTTAAAATCCAAACAGAAGAGATTCTTAATTGTTTCATTTCCTGTGAAACGTTTCAATAACAACCAACAAGCAAGCTGACTGTCCAAACACCATTGTAATTTTTTAACAAAAACTTGTAAGTGGACTGTTTCAAAAACTAATTTTAGTTTTAATGTAGAGTTTAAAAATTATTATAGGCTACTGATGACATTAAATTTTGTCTCATTAAATATGCACTCTTAATTAATTTAGTTCTCTCAACTTTTAATTTTTAATGTACTTGTTTATTGAAACTGGAAATGTTGACGGTATCAAGGAAAAAATCATGTATCGCTTTCGAGTATCAAGAAAATTTGGTATCGACCCATCCCTAGTAAAATGTTTGATATTTGATTAATCCATGAGAATGCAGGCAGGGTAATTATTTTCAAAGGACAAGAAAGATTTATACAATGAGTTTTTTTCTGAGGAGCTTGGCAACTCACCTATTCTGAAGTGAACTCATCCGGTACGTGTTTTTCTATATTTTAAATATTACGATATTTAAGTGAGTAATTATAGCTGTTCGGTTTCATTGTTGTGTATGTGGAAATTTTTTACCCTGCATGTCTCTAATGATTTCTAGTAAGGATTTCTATGCCTCCTTGTGTTGTTTGATTTATATGAGAGTAGAAATGTTTTGAATGAAGAGATCTTGGATCAATGCCGAAATTATGGCCATCTTGGAGGCTTCAGATGATGAAATAATTGGCAGTGTATCATTTTCATCAGATAAGGATCAATAGAATACACTGATTGTGATACCAACTCAGTCAAGAGCGCTGAAAGTGATTAAGATAAAAATATGTCAGAAGATGATGATTATCCAGTTTCAGCAATTGTCTTTTAGGAGATCATTGGCATTACATCCTCTTATAAAGGAAAAGAGGCCACAATCTGGTACAAAGAACCGCCAAATGTTGGAGGTAGAACATCTGCTCGAAACATTGTGTCAGTGAGACCTGGTTACATCGAACCCAGTGTCAGGGGAATTTTTCTGCTAAAATATTCTCAGTATAGGTCTAGATTTATGAAATTAATAAGTGCCAGTGAAAAAAAAAGTGTTTACTATGCAAATTAAGTAAACAGCAAAAGTTACCCAGTGCAAGTCCTCATGCAGTACTTATAGGTGCGAGATCTGAAGGGTTAATCATTTAAATTTTTATGTAATATGTAAAATCAACAAGTTCCTTAAACATAACTAAGCGATGAACGCCATAGACAAACCATAGATATGCTGTGAGTGAAAACATGCGCAATGGGTGGTATACACGGCGCTGCTCAATAGCTTCGTTTAGATTCTATTGTAACGCTTTCTCGGAGTGAATATCTGCCTGACAAATCCACTTGCTGATTTAAGTTTCCACTGTGTTAGTAGAATGTGGGAAGTTCCCAGCGTTTATTTTCTAGACACGCTCACAAACACCTTATGATTAAACTCGCAACAATTAATTAATCCTTGGTTGGATTATTGTGTAATTTGTGCAGAAACCATTTACACACAACCACCCTACTGATGGTTAAAACAGACCTTTAAAAATGGGCACATGTTTTTATTTCATGTTATATATTACACAAAATTCATGAAGGTTAAAGCAAATTTCACTATGCAACTATTTTTTTTCTTAAAGCGGAGACGTTTAAGTGAAATATTTTAATTTTCTTAAAACTCAATTACCGCCTTTATATCTTGAGTGGTTTACGAATAATTGGTAATTATTCCAGGCCTTACAGCTGTTTGAACGATTAAAAGTGGAGGGTGTAGCAAATTTCACTATATAACAATTTTTTTTTCTTCTTTCTTTTGTGACGAGAAAAGAAAAACTTCAAGAGAGAAAGTTTTAGAGAAATATTTGAATTTTGTTATAAATTAAATCTTGATCTGTTTAAGTGTAATTGATTCATAATTACTCCAGGCTCTAAATATATCGCAATGATTGACGACCGCTAAGTATATATTCCATACTGAGGTATTAGCAAGGCTCTTTTCCATAAAATATCAGCAATAATGTGAAAATCTGTGAACATTTTATTTATGGACTCGATAATAAAACGTATATTGACTATCTGTACCCATAAGCCTGACAGATTGACCCTCAGCTCGGTGGGGGAAGAAGGAATGAATCAAGCTTTTCCCAACTTCATAAAGCTGCACATTTGTTGGATTATTTATTATTTTTTTCTGTTAAATTATGTTAGTAATTGTTATGTATAGTTTGCTTAGCAATGTCTAATTATTATTTTAATACCTTATTTTGCTTTTTCACATTTTAATGTAGCCTAATTTTACGAGATGAAAACTTACACCCATAAATATAATTCTTATGAATATTTTGGATATTCATAATAACTGACTCCAGTAGTTTTTCCTTTCCTACGTTTGCAGAACGGTACGCAACAATAGACCATCTCAGAAATAATAACTAAGGTGGGGTTTGAAGGTTTTAACCTATTTTTCCCCCAGCTTCCGAATTATAATATTTTGACATATTTTTTCCGTTTCATGCCCCTTTCTTACGAATATATGAATCTTATAGAACCTAAAAAGTGCCAAATCGGACTGAAGGACCTTAAAGGGGCTGAGGAGGACTTTTGATGAAAAACTGGGGCCTGTCAAAAGCAAGTAAGTAAACCTATCTATCTTACATTTTATCTACCAGACTTCTTCCTTCGGCTTTTGAAATAGAAATTTAAAATATTTTTATTAACATGCATATGCGGTTCAAATGAAGTTGACATTTTTCATGAACACATTATTATTTAATTAAGTTATTGTCATCTTCTTAGTGTTCGTTCGTTGAATTACAGGCCTTTCATGAAACTACTATAAAAAGAAAGAATAATTATTGTATCATTAAAGGTTAAATATCTCAATTGTTTATGCTGTTTTTCGAGTGCCGACAGGATTTCGAGTGTTTATTGCCTAAAAGAACTAGAATAACTGTGTCCAAATTATAATATAGTTTTCGGTGTTAATATTAGTGTTTTATTAAGACGGCTAAAATCGTTTGTTTAAAACCTAAAAAGGGCTATTCCACGACAATAAAAGGCTATCATAAGATGAGAATATTATAGGAGAAAAATTCCTCCGACACTGGGACTTGAACCCAGGACCTTTGGCTATTAGCGCCAATGCTCTACCAACTGAGCTAAGTCGGAGTTCAATTCACAGCACCAGATGTATTTGGCCCGAATAGACAAAGGTCCTAGGTTCAAGTCCCAGTGTCGGAGGAATCTTTCTCCTATAATATTCTCATGTAATGTCCAACAGATACAGTAATCGGTGGTTCATGAACGTTTATATATCTACCTTTCATAAAAGCCTAAAAATCCGGGCCCCAATAATAACATGAGATAATTTCAAGAACTTTCAGAAGAAACCATATATCATTGGGTTTCAGGCGATTCCACTCTCATCTCGCATGTGAGACTCATTGTCAGTAATATTTTACTTCCTTTGCCAGTAATAAAGGTACCAAAGGCAGAGGAAGTATTGTTTTCGATCCCCAAATTAGAAGTAGAGTTTTTAATATAAAGTCACTTTTCAAGGTCCCCTTGATCCAAAAATACTATTTTCTGGAACAGGTCTCTTTGTGTGTTTGTGAACAGCCTAGCTCTAGAACGAAGAATCATATTTGGGTTAGGTACCTTCTGAGGATGTGACACGAAGATTGCCGACGACTGTCTCTTATTTTAAGGGGACTTTATATGAAGAAAATTTAGTTTCTCGCGATTTTCTCGACGATTTTATTTAAATTTTGTACAAGGGGTGCTTATAGTAAGAGCTAAAACTTTTATTTGAAAGATTTTTTCGAAAAAAAGTTCTCTGTAGGGTAGTTCTAAGCAATCCACTATTTGTAGAAACTCAAACTCGCCTGGTGAACAATATAGCCTGAGAATAAGTCAGTAAGTATTTTTTTTTTGGTTTAATCTTCTGTTTTACCGCGCACGTCGACATGTTCATTTCTGTCTGCTTGTGGAATATTTGACTATTATGACTCCACTGCAGATTGCGCTGTTTCACATTAAACATCTTATAATAGGTTTTTTCGCAAAGCAGATCCGTGACTGCTTGAGAATTTGTTGTACTGCGCATGTCCAGTCTGTAACTTACCCGTTATTTGCACTTTGCGAACGGTTACAAGAATTTGGAATCGATAGTTTCTGCGTTTAATCGGTATGATATGCAAATAAAAAATATATTTCCCTTTAACATGTTATACATGCAATATACATCGACAATATAATCTATATTTTGGGAAACTTTTAATTATCTTCCATTATTCATACATATAAATAGCCTATGCTTATAAATCTGGCGCAATGTTATTGGAGGGAGGAGTCAGGCGCGTGAAAATAGGTTACTGCGCATGTCTCTGATAACAGTTCATAGTAGAGCCTGCAAACTTTTCTTATAGAGCTCTGCGCTTTTAAGATGGCCGCCGAGAATGAGGTATTATCCACTTCCGGTTATCTCAGAGGCCCGTGTTTACACTACAGTTCTGTGCTTTGTGTCTTGTTTTGGAAGTAATTATGCCGATTAACTCCTATGTTCTCGACTGTTCGGCCGTTGGAAACAAAAATTGAGGACTTAGTTTTCACAGTTTTCCAAAAGAAAAGGCTATTTTTCAAGAATGGATGGTAAAATTACGCCATGGAAAAACACCTTCCCAGTTTTCTCGTGTTTGCAGCTGTCACTTCACAGAAGATGATTTTAACGTTCCTTTGAGCAGTTATGGTGAGCATTGCATGTTTTCTAGAGTGATTAAAATAATTTTGATATAGTAGATGTTGAGAAAAATATATAAGCCTATGAAATAATAAGTATACCCGACCAACTTACCCTCGTTTAGGCATGTTAAATTAGCATTTCATCTTTTCAGTGTAATTTTTGTTGCCAATTTATTTTAACATTTAAGAATGTCAATGTCAATCGAAATTTCTCCCGTAACCGATAAAATAGCCAATCTGTATTATAATTGAGTAAAAAACAAACCACATACAAATTTTTAGGTTATGTGCTTTGCAGATAGCAAACTCAACGTTGTTTTTGTCCATCAACACGTTCACTTCAATGCACTTGATGAATTTTCTAATTGCTAGAGTCCGGCCAGCTTTCATACTGCTGCCTGCCCTACGCTTTTCGAGCCAAGTGGTTATGGAGTCTTCGTCGAAAAGTTTAAGCCGTTCTTTCTTGAATGAATTTATCGGCAAGAAATTTGTCGAAGGAAAGTCGTGGGTAGACTACTTTCTGGTACCCACATATAATATACGGCATAGAACTGTGGGGTGGTGCAGCAAAGACATATACACAATGATTATTTATTCTACAAAATAAGTGTATAAGAATAATATATAACCTTGCACCTAGAGAATCATGTAGGGATGTATTTATTCTGAACAATATGCTAACTATATACTCATTATATGTATATCGTGTAATTATGTTTATTACTGAAAGACAACCAATACAAAATAATGAAATTCATCAATACAATACCAGAAATAAAGAAGACTATCACAAGACAATACATACCAAACAAATATCAAATAAAGATGTCAGTGTGATAGGAGTTAAACTGTACAACAAATTACCAACAACATTAAAATCACTATCTGGCACAACTTTCAAACGCCAACTTAAAAAATTTCTTATTAATAAATGCTTGTATAATATTGAAGAATTGTAAAAATAATTAATAACGATAAGTTGCTACAACAGTTAGAATTGTCATATAACTGCAAAAAAATGATAATAGAATTAATGATAAATGTAGGGTTAATCTGACTAATTTTGTATACTGAATTGTCATGTAGCTACCTGACATAGCTACCAGCACTATTGATCTAATGTTTTATTGTATTATATTGTAATTGTTTTTTATTGTATTATATTGTAAGTTAATGATGAAGCTGAAATGCTACTTATAGCTACCAGCACTATTGTTCTAACATTTTTATTATATTATATTGTAATTGTTTTTATTGTAGTATATTGTAATTTAATGACGAAGCTGAAATTCTTAAGGAATCTACAGCTAATAATAAACTGAAACTGAAATTGGTTCTATAAGCTCAACTTCGAATAAGGCAAAGTTCCTATCCGGATTTTTCTCTCGCCAGAGCAACCTGCAACCAAAACAAACAGCGTCGTATATTAGACTGTGTTCAATAAGCTATGATACGAAAAAGCTCATGCATTTGTAAAAAAATATGCGTGGAACGCCACGCGACAGAAGTGAAACTTGTTTTAATTTTTTAATATTTTTTCAATTTTTGATAATTGGATTTTTCAATTTTGCATTATTGGACTATTTAATATTGGGTTTTTGGACTTTTTAAATTTTGGATTTATTAATTTTAGATTTTTTAAATTTTGCATCTTTGAATTTTTATTTTTTGGATTTTTTAATTTTGGACTATTGGTTTTTAGATTTTTCAATTTTGGATTTTTTAAATTTTTGTAATTTTGGATTTTTTAATATTTAAATTTTGGATTTTTTAAATTTTGGATTTTGGATCTTTGAGTTTTTAATTTTTTTTTTTAAATTTGATCCTTTAAATCGTATAGCAGTTGATTACTCCTAATCATTGAGTTGATTGTTTTCTGTGCAGTCCGTTCCGTCACACCTCACTAATTTCGTAACGATTTTGAATGTGACACTAATTTCGTGACGATTTTTGAGCGTGACACAAGCTCTGGATTTACCCCTATCGCGGCTAAAGAAGTTTCACTTAAAAAAAACATGAAAATAAATCGAAAAAAATATTGGAGACCGCAGGCATACTGCACCATATTAGAACAGTTAGCAAACGTTTCAGAAGACAGGTAGCTTTGATTTCTCACCTTGCAATCAACTCTTGCTTCGTTAACTTTGAAATATTTGTTGCACCATCTTCGAATAACATCCTTTTTAACTCCTTCACTGTAAAATTGGAGAACCGTCCCAAACTCATACTGAAAACACACAAGAATGAGGGAACCGGAAGTTCACAATACCTGAATGTGGAGAGCAGCGCGCTCAAGTGGCAGGAGGAAAAACTAAAAAAGCCCAGAGCTCTATAGTACAGAAACTGTCCGTGAGAACACAGCGAACAGAAGATTGAAATCAGAATCACGAATTCTCGCTTTGCGAACGCGTGTGGAGAAAGAGCGCAAGCGCGAACGATGTGTTCCTGGTTTCTGACTGCTTTGCGAACAAACCTAATGTTTATATTATTTTATAAGGGTGTCCCAAATTAACGGAAGATTTGAATTAAATAGAAAACACAGTTCTAGTCTTTAGATTGTTATTATTTTTTTATTTAATAAAAAAGTACATAGGATAGGGTTATTTATGGAATAACACATCGGACAAATGGTCTCCACGGCTTTGCAGGCACTCTTTTGTCGAAATTTCCTATGACCATTCTGCATAAATGCGGCTGAATTTCGTCGATGCAGCGTTTAATTTCCTCATGTAATGCACGGGTGGTAGTGGGTTTGTTGACATAGGCCAATAACTTCAAATAACTCCATAAAAAGAATACTAATGGTTGTATCGTGTAACTCTCAGCTGTCAAACTTTTTTTTTTCAGGGTTGCCAACAATTTATTGCACAAATGGCGGCAAATTCAAATATAACCCTAACACTAAACTCTCAGCTGTCAAATTTTATTTTCAGGGTTGCCAACAATTCATTGCACAAATTGCGGCAAATTAAAATCTTGCGTTAATTTTGGGACACCCGATATTTAAGAGTTATCAATGGTTTGAAAATTACGTCATGTTAAATATTTCGTCTATGTATTGCATTTTATTCATATCTTTATAGTTTAATTTTTGTTATGACTAATTAAAAATATTCTGTTAAAGTTTTTTTTTTCCCCCTAGGCGTTTGTGTTTAAGTAATTTACATTTGTCTTAATGTAAGCCATACACTGCATACTCATTAATAAAAGAATGCAATGGAACCACAATAAATTGTTTATATCATGCTTTATACTTCATATTAAACCTTCTGTTTGTATCAATTTACATATTTATGATTAGCAGCCAATTAAAATTTGATGCAGTCACTAATTCGGGGCAGGGTCGCCACATCTGGGGGTAGGGGCCCAGGACTATTTACTGGTTACTCTTACCATATTAATTGGTGTAAACACTGTAAACTTGTGTTACGTTGGTTGTTAGTTATCAAATGATACCATATTTCCAACATTTTTTATTACTTACTTAGTCACTTACTTACTTACTTACTTACTTACTCACTTACTCAATGGCAATAGACAATTCCCCAGCAAGCTAAAGGAATACTATCTATTTTATGGAACCCGAAGGTTCATTGCCGCGTTTACCTGAGCCCGCCATTCAACCCCTTTCTGTGGTAACTCCAATCATCCCTCGCAAATCCTACTTTCCTTAAATCTAATCTTACCTTGTCCTCCCACCTACGTCTAGGTCTTCCAGGTGGTCTTTTCCCTTCGGGTCTCCCAGTCAATATTTTTTAGATGTGTCTTTCCTCTCCCATGTCCAGCCCATTTCATCCTCCGTGATTTAATTACCCTTACTATATCCGGTGAAGAGTACAGGTCATGAAGCTCGTCGTTATGAAGTTTTCTCCAGTCCCCATTTTCATCCCTCTTGGGCCCAAACATTTTCCTAAGCAAGCTGTTTTCGAAAGCTCTTGGATTATGTTCTTCCCGACCAGTAAGCGGCCATGTCTCAAATCCATATAATACAAACGGCAGGATAATAATCTTATAAATCTTTATTTTTAGATTTCTGGATGGAAGACGAGAAAATAAGAGTTTTTGAACTGCATAATAACAAGCTTTTCCTCATTTGAGTTTACAATTAACTTCTACCTTAATATTATTTGTGTCTGTCATTACTGCTTCCAGATATTTGAATTTCTCCACTTGTTGGAACGATTTACCGGCTAATCTAATATTTCATAGAGTAATATTTTGACATTTCATGACCATATACTTAGTTTTTTCTGTATTAATTTCCAATCCGACATTCCTGCAGGCATCGAAAAGAATTTCTGCATTTCTCTCGATTGTGTTTATGTCATCGCCCAACAGGCAAACATCATTTGCGTAAGCTAAAATCGGGTGACTGCCATTTAATTCTAGGCCTACCTTGTTTTCCTGAACATTCCTGATGGCATATTCCAAAGCGAAATTAAAAAGTAAAGGCAATTGTGCATCTCCTTGCTTCAATCTGCTTCTAATGGCATCTGATATAAATTTCCCTACCCTGACTCTGCTATAGGTTTCATTTAGACACATTTTGATCAGCCTAACTAACTTCTTTGGTATCCCAAACTCAATGAGGATTAAGGATATTGTACAATTTGTCTCTCCTATCTGAATCATATGCTATTTTTAAATCTATGTATAGCTGGTGAACAGACTTATTATATTCCCACTTTTTCTCCAAGGTTTGGCGAATACAAAATATATGAGTGTGTACATATATATATATATATATAAAGCAGCATTTTTTTATTACTAGGCCTTATAATAGTATTTGTTTTTTGTTCTAAATTGTGTTTATCCTGATTAGTAAATCATTGTGTTGAAACGTCTAAATACAAAATTCGACACTACTTTAAAATGAATATATGTTTTCATTACAATCAAAACAATTTCCAAGCACAAACAAAATAAGGAGTGTAAATATTCAAAAAGCAAAAACATATACATTACAGCGGTATTATACTATACCAATAGTTGAAAAACTAAAATAAAAGTGGGGCTATTTGCTAAAATATGTTACAAACATAATACCAACATAAACACCTAATTAATTTAGCACAAACTAAATCGGCATTTTGAATAAACGTAGTGCATGTTTCCACCAATTGAGAAGATTATCCTAACTGTGGGGATGCGGATGTCAACTTCACTCTTAAAGATTGCCGCAAAGTGAAGGATCATGTTGAATACTCAATATCTAAACACAAGGAATGAAAGCAATCCTCATTAACGCGATCACCCGGCGTGCAATGCGAAATACTCAGAATATATTATTTGTAAAGTGCATGAAATCAAACAGTAATTGCACTGGAATTTTAAACTGAAGTTTATAAAACGTATCCCTGGCAAGCAATAAATTTTATTTCATGAGCCAGGGAAAATTTTTGACGAGGGGGGAATTCCCCCATCCCCTAATTAATTCAAACTCTGGCTTAAACTCTTCACTTCTCCGTGGACCTTCCTTCTCGTTACTCATGTAACAGAACAATTTATCAAACTTTTCCAGTTTTCCATAAAATTATATTACATTACCGGGACCGAGACGGGCCCCTTCGGACCCGGCAGCCCCTCCCATGTAGCGGCCCTGATCCGGGGGGGGGGCGAATTACCTTTCTGCCCCGGGAGCCAGACAACCTAGATCCGTCACTGCTCAGTAGAGTCATAACGGTCAAACATTCCACAAGCGGAGACAAATGAACAACAATGTCGACGTGCGCGAGTACAAAGCGGTACAGTCAACCTTCAAAAGAATAAACAAAAAGTGCGGATAGTTACTGACTTAACCTCGTATCTTTGCATCAGGTTCAAACAACTGAATACGCGCTCTTTGCAATATGACATCTAATTCTTCATCAGAATGTAAAGTGTATTGGCCATGCTTAGAGTAAAGAAAGCTATGTGAGTGCATTAACAGAACTGATTTGGGTTATGTATCCTTCGGAGACGCGATACGAAGTGGTAACGACATTCTCTTCATTTTTACCCCCAATTTACATGAAGAGAATGTCATACACAAAGATGCTAGTTCAAATCCAGGCTATTGCATTGAATTTTTCAGTCTGACTTCACCTTTCCATCTTAGCCTACACACGGCCAGTGTGAAAGAATTATACACTACGTAACAAAAATTGTTTATGTTCCTTTTTTAGTATTTATTGGATGAAATCAACGAGCTGAACACAAATATACCTTTAGGTTTCTTCAAATGTCGATACTTTTTTCAAAATAAAAATGTATAATGGTATTTTAATAATGTACTAATGGTTTTGAATTTACCGCTTTTTCTGACAATCGTAGTAGTTCAAAGCAAACAGCAATAGATGACAGTGGCGTTTCTAATTTGTAAAAACAGTATACAAGACATCTGTAACAATCCCATTCACGTAGATATATATCAATATTTTGTAAGACAGTCTTCCTCTTGTTTGTGAAATACTGTTGCGTGTTTGTGGTTATAAAAATGATTGGTTGTTGTCTTTAAATTAAACATGTCAGTATCCAGACATTGTAACTTGTCTGCAGACACACTTTCTTATGTTTGTGGACACTATATCGGATCTAAACAAGTGAAACATAAAATTGTGCTTGGGACAAAATTCTGTGACGCTTACAAAGCTTATTTCGGTGTACCAATTGGAGATCAAAATGTTGCATGGGCTCCTCATGTGTCTTGCGGTAGCTGTAGGTCTACCTTAGAGGGTTGGTTACGTGGAACAAGAAAATCTATGCAGTTTGCAGTTCCTCGAATATGGAGAGAGCCAACCAGCCATCACGACAACTGTTACTTTTGTATGGTTGACATTACACATTACACATTACACAAGTACCAAGAATAGAATAAATATTCCATATCCCAGCATACCATCATCAATTCCTCCAGTACCACACTCTGAGGAGCTGCCAGTTCCATTGCCACCTGATCATTCTAATACTGATGATGAAGTACAAAAATCTACTGATGACAGTGATTTCTCCAATAGTGATGAGAGCAATGGAAAAGAACCACAGCTCTTCACTCAAAAAAAGTTGGATGACTTAATAAGGGAGTTGGAACTGACCAAATCAAATGTCCGAACTTCTTGCACCCCGTCTTAAGGAAAATAACTTACTTGCCGAAGAATGCAAAATAACAAAATACAGAGTACGGCACTAGGATTTTGCCTGCTTCTATGAAATGACAGAACAACTATGTTTTTGCAGCAAGATAAAAATGTAAAAACACCATTTGGCCAGAGTTAAGCATTAAATGACAAACCTCATTGAAATGTAATGTTTGGTTGTCTTTAATGCATAGCTATGTCCAATTAGGGTAACGGATCAAATAATAATGATCTCGAAATATAGCAATCTACATAAAATAAATGGCATATCACTTAATGACTTAAAGAGGGTAAGAAATAAGAAGGGGATAAGAATGGCTAAAAAGAAAGTTGACTGCCATTCATAATGAAGAGGAACATGCATTAAAAATGTTATTTTAATGCATGTTCCTTAATGCATGGTTGAAGTTACGCATTAAGACCAATTTCATACAAAATGTTATTTTAATGCATGTTCCTTAATGCATGGTTGAAGTTACGCATTAAGACCAATTTCATACAAAGCAAAGTTGGTCAGTATATTTTTGGATAACTTTGTCGAACTAGGATAAAGGAAAAGATAATAATTAGTTCAACATAATGATTTTCAAGTACCACAAAAAGAAGAGGATAAAAATAAGTGGAAGATTGGACCACCAAATAATATTTTCGAAGAAGCATTCAACATTATGAATGTCAGGTATCACCACACGAAGAGGATAAGAAATGAATAGTGGTTCGGGAAGCCTACATAATGAAGACTAACATGCATTAAAATATAAAAAAATGTGGATGAAGTTACTCATTGAGAGCAATTTGACACAAAGTAATGTTGGTCGGTCTATATTTTGATAAATGTGTCGAACTAGGATAAAGAAAAAGATATTAATTATTTCAACATATCGAATGTCAAGTACCACGAAATGAAAAGCATAAAAATAAGTGGAAGATCGGGTAGGCTATAAGGGGAGTTGGGAGGCCTTATAAAGAAGAGGAAGAAACATAAATATAAAAACACCAGTTGGACGGAGTTGAGCATTAAATGACTAACTTCATTGAACTGTAATGTTAGCTTGTCTATTTTTGCATAACTATGTCCAAATAGGATAACATATCAAATAATAATGGGCTTCAGTATCACGACATAAAGAGGATAGGAAATAAGAAGAGGATCAAAATAGCTATAATGAAATTTGACTGGTATTCGTATAATCAAGAGGAACATGCATTAAGATATCAACAAACTATTGGGAGAACTTACACATAAAAAGATAATGAAGAGTTCATCAATAGCATTGTACATAAAATGACTTAGAAATATCACAACATGAAGAGGAACAGAAGGAAGGTTATGGGTCGGGAAGACTGTAATGAGAGCTGGATACCTTAATAACGAAGAGGACAAACACGAAAACAAATCAGCGTTGTTAAGCAGAAAGTGACAAATTTAATTTTAAAGTAAAGTTAGTCTGCTTACTTTTGCATAGCTGTGTCAATTAGAGCACAAAATAACCAAATAATATTTTCAAAGAAGCATTAAACATTATGAATGTCAAGTATAACGACAAAAAGAGGATAAGGAAAGAATAGTGGTTCGGGAAGGTTGCATAAGGGAGAGAAGCAAGCATTAAAATATAAAAAAATGAATGAAGTTACGCACTAAGAGACCAATATCATACAAAGTAATGTCGGTTTGTATACATTTTGATAAGAGTGTCGAACTAGGATACAACCAAATGAATGTCAAGTACCACGAAATGGAGAGGATAAAAATAGGTGGAGGATCGGGTAGGCTATAAGGGGAGTTGGGAGGCTTCATAAAGAAGAGGAAGAAAAAAATCTAAAAACACCAGATGGACGGAGTTAGGCATTAAATGACAAACATCACTGAACTGTCATGTTAGTTTGTCTATTTCTGCATAGCTATGTCCAATTAGGATAATTGATCAAATATTATGATCTCAAATTTAGCAATCTAAGAAAAATAAAATGAAAGCCAAATTGCGACTTAAAGAGGGTAAGAAATAAGAAGAGGATCAGAATGGCTATAAGGAAAGTTGGCTGCCATTCATAATGAAGAGGAACATGCCTTAAGACATAAAAAGAAGATGTTGAAGTTACGCATTGAGACCAATTTCATACAAAGTAATGTTGGTCGGTATATTTTTTCATAACTTTGTCGAACTAAGATAAAGGAAAAGATAATAATTAGTTCAACATAACGAATTTCAAGTACCACAAAAAGAAGAGGATAAAAATTAGTGGAGGATCGGGTAGGCTGTAAGGGGTGTTGGGAAGCCTCATAAAGAAGAGGAACAAACAAAAATGTAAAAACACCAGTTGGACGGAGTTAAGCATTAAATGACAAAGTTCATTTAACTGTAATGTTGTGTTGTCTATCTTTTCATAGCTATGTCCAATTAGAATAACGGATCAAAAAATAATGGGCTAATGACATAAAGAGAATAAGAAATAAGAAGAGGATCACAATAGCTATAATGAAAGTTAACTTGTTTCATTATGAAGAGGAACATGCATTAAGATATCAACAAACTATTGGAAGGAGTTAGGCATATAAAGACAAACTTAATAACAAGGCTATGTTAGATTTTTTTTTTTTGCATATCTGTGTCCAAATAGGATACTCGAAAAGATAATAAAAAGTTCATCAATAGCATTGTACATAAAATTACTTGCAAATATCACAACATGAAGACGATAAGAAAAAAGTTCTGGATCGGGAAAGCTAAAATGGAAGTTGGATACATTAATAACGAAGATGACAAACACAAAAACATTCAGCGTTATTACCATAAACTGACAAACTTCATTTTAAGGTAAAGTTAGTCTGCATAAATTTGCATACCTATGTCAATTAGACCATTGGATCTCCAAATAATATTTTCGAAGCAGCATTGAACATTATGAATATCAACTATCACGACATGATGAAGATAAGAAATGAATAATGGTTTGGGAAGGCTACATAATGAATGGGAACATGAATTGAAACATCCAAAAAGTGGATATAGTTACTTATTGAGACCAATTTCATACAAAGTAATGATGATCAGTCTATATACTGATAACTGTGTCGAACTAGGATAAAGAAAAATATATAAATTAGTTCAACATAATGAATGTCAAGTACCACAGAAATGAAGAGGATAAAAATAAATGGAGGATCGGGTAGGCTATAAGAAGAGTTGGGAGGCCTCACAAAGAAGTGAAACAAACAAAAATGTAAAAAAATCATTTGGACGGAGATAAGCATTAAATGACAAACATCATTGAACTGTAATGTTAGGTTGTCTTTTCTTCCATACCTATGTCCAATTAGGATTCTGTAAATGATAGTGAAGAGTTGATCAATGGAATTGTGTATAAAATGACTGTCACATATCACGACACGAAGAGGATAAGAAATACCTGTAATTAGGGGTTTGTGAAGACTACAAAAGGAAGAGGAACAAGTATTAAAATATCAAAACAAATGGAAGAAGTTATGCAATAAGAGAATAATTTCATACAGAGTAATGTTAGTCAGTCTATGATTGCATAACAGTGTCCACCTTGGAAACAAGCACAGATAGTAATGTTTTCAACACAAACAATGTCAAATACTATAAAATGAAGAGGATAAAAAAATGTGGCTGATCGTGTAGGCTATAAGAGGAGATGGAGGCCTCATACAGAAGAGGAACATACAAAAATGTAAAAACTCCAGTTGGACGGAGTTAAGCATTAAATGATAAACTTCACTGAACTGTAATGTTAGCTTCCCTATTTTTGCCTAGCTATGTCCAATTAGGAAAACGGATCAAATAATAATGATCTCAAACATCGCAATCAACATAAAATGAATGTTAAGTATCACGACTTAAAGAGGGTAAGAAATAACAAGAGGATCAAAATGGCTGTAAGGGAAGTTGACAGTTAATCATAATGAAGAGGAACATGCATTAAAATATCAAAAAAGTGGGTGAAGTTATTAATTAATACCAATTTCATATCAAGTAATGTTAGAAGGTCTCTCTTTACATAACTGTGACCAACTAGGATACAAGAAAAGATAATAATAATTTCAACACAATGAATGACAAGTACCATGAAATGAAGAGGATAAAACTAAGTGGAGGATCGGGTAGGCTATAAGGGGAGTTGGGAGGCCTCATAAAGAAGAGGAATAAACAAAAATGTAGAAACCATAGTTGGACGGAGTTAAGCATTAAATGACAAACTTCATTGAATTGTAATGTTAGCTTGTCTATTTTTGCATCGACTTGTCCAAATAGGAAAACATATCAAACAATAATGGGCTTCAGTATCACGACATAAATAGAATATGAAAAAAGAAGAGGATCACAATAGTTATAATGAAATTTGACAGGTCATCATAATGAAGAGGAACATACATTAAGATATCAACAATCTATCGGGAGGACTTACACATAAAAAGATCTAAACTTAATAACAACGTTATGTTAGATTGTTTTTTGTTTTGTTTTTTTGTTTGCAAATCTGTGTCCAATTAGGATAGGCTTACTGGATAAGATATGAAGAGTTCATGAATAGCATTGTGCATAAAATGACTTACAAATATCACAAGATCAAGAAGATAAAAAAAAGGTTGTGGATCGGGAAGACTGTAATGAGTCTTGAAAACCTTAATAACAAAGAGGACAAATACGAAACCAAATCAGCGTTGTTAAGCATAAATTGACAAATTTAATTTTAAAGTAAAATTAGTCTGCTTACTTTTGCATAGCTTTGTCAATTGCAGCATTGGATCACCAAATAATATTTTCGAAGAAGCATTGAACATTATGAATGCCAAGTATCACGACACGAAAAGGATAAGAAATGAATAGTGGATCGAAAAGCCTACATAATGAAGAGGATAATGCATAAAAATATCAAAAAATTTGGATCAAGTTACTCATTCAGACCAATTTGACACAAAGTAATGTTGGTCGGTCTATATTTTCATAAATGTGTCCAACTAGTATAATTCTAAATGGGGATTTTAATGCAAGAGTGGGAAATACATCAATACCAAAAATAGTGGGAGAATTTGGAGAAAGTCTTTTAAATAATAATGGACAAGAACTTAGACAATTTGCCGTTAATAATATCTACAAAATAACAAATACTTTCTTCAGAAAAAAAGATATTAACAAATATACGTGGGCTGCTAGAGGATTCAAATCTATAATAGATTATGTGTTTATTAATGATAAAATGAGACCACAATTAGATGATGTTCATGTTTACAGAGGATATGACATAAATTCAGATCATTATTTAATGATAGCCAAATTTAAGATATGGACAAAATGGAAAAAGATTAAAGAGAGCAGACCTACAGAATATGATGAAGTATATAAAGTATATAACCTGGTATGTTAAAAGAAGAAAGTGTAAAGAATCTATATCAGCGAAGACTGATAAAATATTTAATGAACTTACCCACGAATAATAACCCAGAAGAGGAATGAAACAATATAAAAACATGTGTTGAAAAAGCAACGTCCGAAGCATTAGGAAGGAAGAAGAAAGTAAGAAGTAGAAAAGGATTGAGAATATGGAATACAGAAATCGATAATGCGATTAAAGAAAAACAAATTGCATTCAAAAATTGGTTACAGAAGAAAACAGAAATATCAGAAGAAGCATATAAAGTGAAAAGAAATTTAGCAAAACAAATTGTTAGAGAGGCACGCCAAGAGTCCTGGGAAAAATTTATAAGCACAGTAGAAGACGATGTCCATGGAAGACAAACATTTGCATATAATCAAATGAAACATTTAAATAGAAACGAAAAAGATACGGCGAGGATAAAAATTATAGAGAACTATGGTTCCAAGAAGAAATGGATGAAATACTCTCAAATCAAGGACATTCTTAATTGCAAAATATAGATTTTATTACAATTCAAGAATTACAACAAGCATGGAAAGAAACAAAGAATAGAAAATCTACAGGACCTGACGGAATAAACATGGAACTACTAAAATATGGTGGAACTCTGTTACATTTCAAGATACTTCACCTATTATATCAGTGCTGGCAGAGTTGCAAAATCCCTGAGGATTGGAAAATAGCAGAAGTGGTATCTATATTTAAAAAAGGAGATCGCAAAGAATGCAAAAACTATGGAGGGATTAGCCTTGCTAATACTACATATAAGTTATATACTAGAATTCAAAATAGAAGACTGAAGGTAATAGCAGAAGCTTTAATAGGGGAAGAACAGAATGGTTTTAGAAATGGACGATCTACAATAGACAAAACATTTATATTACAACAGATATTTGAGAAACGAAAATAATTTAACTTAGATACACATGTTGCTTTTATTGACTTTGAGAAGGCATTCGATAGGGCAAATAGACATAAATCATGGACTATAATGGAAAACCAAGGCTACCCACAGAACTTAGTAAGAATACTAAGATATATATATGATAACACTAAAATTGTAATAAATAACGGAAAGAAAAGAACAGAAGAAATTGTAATAAACAAGGGCGTGAGACAAGGGTGTAGTATCTCACCTACACTTTTTAATATTTACATAAATGACATCACCAAAATTGGAAAAGAATTTTTAATAAAGGGATTAAATTAAATAACATTGACATTTTTAATATTTTATTATATGCCGACGATGTTGTCATAGTACAAACAAAAGAAGACGACTTACAGTATTCCTTACATTATTTAAACGAAGTATGTAAACAGTATGATTTCCACATATCCAAAGAGAAAACTAAAGTGATGGTATTCCTAGGAAAATGGCCTGTAAGATAAAAAATAATTTTGGAAGATAAAACTATAGAACAAGTATCACATTTTACATATCTGGGTTGCACATTTACTGCAGGATTTGAAACACAAAAGGACATTTATATAAAGCTGTAAAAATTTCAACAGATATGCGGAACAATTCATAGGACATTAAGGTGAAAAACAAGAAAGGAAACAAGAATAAAATTTTATAAACGATGGCTGTTCCATTACTTTTCTATGGTTGTGAAACATGGATACCTAACAAGAAAATTAACAGCAGAATTCAGAGTGCAAAAATGACTTTCTTGAGAAGGACCAAAGGTTGCACAAAACTAGATCACATACGAAATAAAGATAAAAATAAGAAGAGGATAAAAATAAGTGGAAGATTGGATCACCCAATAATATTTTCGAAGAAGCATTCAACATTATGAATGTCAGGTATCACCACACGAAGAGGATAAAAAATGAATAGTGGTTCGGGAAACCTACAAAATGGAAAGTAACATGCATTAAAATATAAAAAAGTGGATGAAGTTACTCATTGAGAACAATTTGACACAAAGTAATGTTGGTCGGTCTATATTTTGATAAATGTGTCGAACTAGGATAAAGAAAAAGATATTAATTATTTCAACATATCGAATGTCAAGTACCACGAAACGAAGAGCATATAAATAAGTGGAAGATCGGTTAGGCTATAATGGGAGTTGGGAGGCCTTATAAAGTAGAGGAAGAAACATAAATATAAAAACACCAGTTGGACGGAGTTGAGCATTAAATGACAAACTTCATTGAACTGTAATGTTAGCTTGTCTATTTTTGCATAACTATGTCCAAATAGGATAACATATCAAATAATAGTGGGCTTCAGTATCACAACATAAAGAGAATAAGAAATCAGAAGAGGATCACAATAGCTGTAATGAAATTTAACTGGTATTCGTATAATGAAGAGGAACATACTTTAAGATATCAACAAACTATTGGGAGGACTTACACATAAAAAGATAATGAAGAGTTCATCAATAGCATTGTACATAAAATGACTTACAAATATCACAACATGAAGAAGATAAGAAAAATGTTTTGGGTCGGGAAGACTGTAATGAAAGTTGGATACCTTAATAACGAAGAGGAAAAACACGAAAACAAATCAGTGTTGTTAAGCAGAAAGTGACAAATTTAATTTTAAAGTAAAGTTAGTCTGCTTACTTTTGCATAGCTGTGTCAATTAGAGCACAGAATAACCAAAAATATTTTCAAAGAAGCATTAAACATTATGAATGTCAAGTATAACGACAAAAAGAGGATAAGGAAAGAATAGTGGTTCGGGAAGGTTACACAAGGGAGAGGAACAAGCATTAAAATATAAAAAAATTGAATGAAGTTACGCACTAAGAGACCAATGTCATACAAAGTAATGTCGGTTTGTATACATTTTGATAAGAGTGTCGAACTAGGATACAACCAAATGAATGTCAAATACCACGAAATGGAGAGGATAAAAATAGGTGGAGGATCGGGTAGGCTATAAGGAGAGTTGGGAGGCTTCACAATGAAGTGAAACAAACAAAAATGTAAAAACACCATTTGGACGGAGTTAAGCATTAAACGACAAACATCATTGAACTGTAATGTTAGGTTGTCTTTTCTTCCATACCTATGTCCAATTAGGATACTGGAAAAGATAGTGAAGAGTTGATCAATAGAATTGTGTATAAAATGACTGTCACATATCACGACACGAAAAGGCTAAGCAATACCTGTAATTAGGGGTTTGTGAAGACTACAAAAGGAAGAGGAACAAGCAATAAAATATCAAAACAAATGGATGAAGTTATGCAATAAGAGAATAATTTCATACAGAGTAATGTTAGTCAATCTATTATTGCATAACTGTGTCCATCTTGGAAACAAGTATAGATAGTAATGTTTTCAACACAAACAATGTCATATACTACAAAATGAAGAGGATAAAAAAATGTGGCTGATCGGGTAGGCTATAAGAGGATATGGGAGGCCTCATAAAGAAGAGGAATAACCAAAAATGTAAAAACTCCAGTTGCTCAGAGTTAAGCATTAATGAACTGTAATGTTAGCTTGCTTATTTTTGCCTAGCTATGTCCAATTAGGATAACGGATCAAATAATGATCTCAAACATAGAAATCTACATAAAATGAATGTCAAGTATCACGACTTAAAGAGGATAAGAAATAACAAGAGGATCAAAATGGCTGTTAGGGAAGTTGACAGTTAATCATAATGAAGAGGAACATGCATTAAAATATCAAAAAAAGTGGGTGAAGTTATTAATTAATACCAATTTCATATCAAGTAATGTTAGTAGGTCTCTCTTTACATAACTGTGACCAACTAGGATACAAGAATGGATAATAATAATAATTTCAACATAATGAATGACAAGTGCCATGAAATAAAGAGGATAAAACTAAGTGGAGGATCGGGTAGGCAATAAGGGGAGTTGGGAGGCCTCATAAAGGAGAGGAATAAAAAAATGTAAAAACTATAGTTGGACGGAGTTAAGTATTAAATGACAAACTTCATTTAATTGTAATGTTAGCTTGTCTATTTCTGCATATCTATGTCCAAATAGGAAAACATATCAAATAATAATGGGCTTCAGTATCACGACATAAAGAGAACAAGAAAAAATCATAATGCAGTCATCTTTATGAAGAGGAACATATATAAGATATCAACAAAATATTGGGAGGACTTACACATAAAAAGATAAAACTTAATAACAACGTTATGTGAGATTGATTTTTGTTGTTGTTGCAAATCTGTGTCCAATTAAGATAGGCTTACTGGATAAGATATGAAGAGTTCATCAATAGCATTGTACATAAAATGACTTACAAATATCACAAGATCAAGAAGATAAGAAAAAAAGTTCTGGAACTGGAAGACTGTAATGAGTGTTGGAAACCTCAATACCAAAGAGGGAAAACACGAAAACAAATCAGCGTTGTTAAGCATAAAGGACAAATTTAATTTTAAAGTAAAATTAGTCTGCTTACTTTTGCATAGCTTTGTCAATTGCAGCATTGGATCACCAAATAATATTTTCGAAGAAGCATTGAACATTATGAATGTCAAGTATCACGACACGTCGGGGGCTGTCACACTGGATCGATCGAGGGACAGCGTCCAACCGACTGGTATAACGAACCTATAGACAGCAGTGGTACCAGTCACATAGCATCGATCGCCAGCAATCAACAACGAGGGCGAGAGATCATCTGGTCTGTGAAATCAAACCTGTCCGTTTTTCAATCGCCAGTCGATGGCAAACTTCGTACCCACCTGAATTTCAGAATTGATGCTGGAAGATTTAACTTACACAATAATGTCGTTTTAGACTTATATTTGAATGAAATAGAATTGCACGAATCATTTAAGATATTTAAAACGATATCTTCTTATATAATTTAATTTTAAAAATACAAAAACAGATCGAGTTGTAGCACCTAACGGTGGGCGATCGAACTACAACAAACAACAAACCTCTTCGCTCGGCCGACTGGTGGAAGCTTGAAGTAAACAGATGTAGCCTGAGATAGTAGGCATAATATTAAACCTTACATCCCAACACATGTAGTATGATAATGTGCAGGAAATAGGCATTCGTATTCCTAATAAGGTAATATACTTTACCTCTAATATACAGTGATGAGTAGACCTAGTAAAATGATATAGGTAAATAACCTATAATATTTCCGTTGATATATGACGCTCGATGCAGTGTGACAAGGAACAGAAATTCAGCCGAGAGCGTTTGATGGCAGTCGGCTGGTCTTGTTCGATCGAAGCTCAGTGTGACAGGCCGCGAAGAGGATAAGAAATGAATAGTGGTTCGGGAAGCCTACATAATGAAGAGGAACATGCATTAAAATATAAAAAAGTGGATTAAGTTACTCATTGAGACCAATTTGACATAAAGTAATGTTGGTCGGTCTATATTTTGATAAATGTGTCCAACTAGGATAAAGAAAAAGATATTAATTATTTCAACATATTGAATGTCAAATACCGGTACCACGAAATGAAGAGTATAAAAATAAGTGGAGGATCGGGTAGGCTATAAGGGGAGTTGGGAGGCCTCACAGAGAAGAGGAACAAATAAAAATGTAAAAACACCATTTGGCCGGAGTTAAGCATTAAATGACAAACATCATTGAACTGTAATGTTTGGTTGTCTTTTATGCATAGCTATGTCCAATTAGGGTAACGGTTCAAATAATAATGGGCTTCAGTATTACGACAAAAAGAGAATAAGAAAAAAGAAGAGGATCACAATAATTATAATGAAATTTGACTGGTCATCATAATGAAGAGGAACATACATTAAGATATCAACAAACTATTTGGAGGACTTACACATAAAAAGATAAAAACTTAATAACAACGTTATGTTAGATTGTTTTTTTTGTTGCAAATCTGTGTCCAATTAAGATAGGCTTACTGGATAAGATATGAAGAGTTCATCAATAGCATTGTATATAAAATGACTTACAAATATCACAAGATCAAGAAGATAAGAAAAAAAGTTCTGGATCGGGAAGACTGTAATGACAGAGCTGGGATTTTTATGTAGTATCAATTAGAAAATTTGTACATAAATATGTAGTGAAAATTGGGGAAATATGTAGAAAAATATGTAAAATCTTCAAAATATGTAATATAAAATATTAAATATTTCATTTAAATTTCTTAACATTATGCTCAAGAGACATTCATACGTTAACATTACATTTTTTAGTACAGTGAACAGTTATTATTTGATGAAAATGTAATCTAGAAACCACATTGTATTAATCTGATTTCGAAAATTAGCTCTCAGTCCTATCAAGTAATGATATTATAATATGAGTAAACACGCAAATTCCAATACTAGAGACATTCATTCATTAAATTTTGCAGCACTGTGAACAATTAAATATTTTTCTAAGTTCTCTGGGGTGAATGCTAGCCGTTTGTTAGATAGAATGTTCTTATAAGCGGAAAATGACTGCTCAACATCGCATGATGTGACTGGGGCAAATTTTAGCAAAGGAATATTTCCCGGTGAGATGTCCTCAGGACAATCTATAATGTCCCCTTTTAGAATTTGACACACACTGCGAAACGTTGAAAATCCAGGTTTCTTTTTTCTCAAAACGGTTTTTAATTTATTCAATGCACTCTTACCATTCTCCCCCATGCACTACACTTAGTTTTTCAACTGCATCTTCCACAACATCAATAGAATCTTGAATTGGAAGTTCTGAAGTTTCCAAGCGTGTGATGCTCTCCGGTAGCCAGCTAAAGTTGCTCCTAATGTAGGAGACAGAACAAACCACTTTGGAATCGCTGAAAGCACACTGAGATTCACGAATACATGCAGCATTTTCAGGATCAAAAGAATCTACAACAGTCTTTATGTCATCGAAATGTTCACCATAAAAGTTCATTGCTTCAATCCATGTTCCCCACCTAGTTAAAACTGGTTCTGGAGGCAATGGCGTTCCTGGTAGTTGCTCTTTGTATGAGTTCACTCGCTGTGGGGCTTTTAGAAACACTTTTTTTTTGTTGCCGAAATTAATGTGTTGACTTCTGGAAATTTAACTCTTATGTCCTCGGCAACACGTTGCAAACCATGAGCCAAGCACGTCAAATGGAGCATGTTCGGGTAAAATACCTTCAGAAAAGTTGCAGCTTTAAGCATGTATGGTGCTGCATCAGAATATAGCACTAACACTCTCTCTTCTCGAGTTCCAGTAGGCCACAACACTTTTAGTCCATCATTCACAAATCTTGCAATAGTTCAGTGACCGGCATGTTCCGTGCTCTGTGACGTCATACTACAGAGCAGCCGCGCTCTTTGCTCGGCAATATCTCCGCACTGAGCGTGGAGGAAGGGTTCAACTGGCCAGTGGCGGAACGACGCCTATGCATTGACAGAGTGCGCTCCGATCTTCGTAGATAGTATGGGAATAGCACAATTACAATGCATTTGTACGAAAACAAAATAGTACAACTGTGATAAATCAATGTAACAGAACAGTTTTGTTTGTAATGAAATTTAATATAGGCCCTACTTACACTGATTTGAAATGCATCCAGGTGCGGATGCGTCAGGTTATTTAAATGAGGCTCCGAAACTACTATAAACATACAAATACATAAAACATAAGAATACTTTAAGGAGTACTGCAAAACTTTGTCTACTCGGAAACTGAAAAATGTTAAAGTATACAAAATATACAAAATACACAAAATATACAAATTAAACTATACACCTTTGTGAGCACTATGCCAAGTATAGGCCTATTCAGACTTTTGATACACACCCTTACTTTGTGTCACTATCGTGCCCAAGCTCAAGGCATTGTCGAGATTTTTTCCCTCTTTTCTCGCGCACTAATTTTGCAATATTAGGAGACATAGTCTGGCTAACACACAAACGAGAACATTTTTCATGTTCTGATCAGATAGGCGGTTTCCATGTTGTGGTTTGCAGATCTTCATACAAGAAAAGAACTATTCACATACATACGTCGATACAAATAGGCCTATACTCAACATTCTAGCAGCAAATATATTATGTAGTTGCCTGGGGAAATCTTCTATAAAATATAGATAGATCCTTTTTGTTTTGAAAGCGGTCTTTCATTTCAATATTCTTTTGCAAATCAATGACTTCTAGTTGCAATGACGTTGGAACACTGTCAACATCCACAGAAAATGTTGTCGCAAATATGCAAATATCGGATTGGAGTTTTGCAAAATCTTGAAATCTGTAATAAAATATCCTGATCCAGTTCTTCTAATATTTGTACATAATTATTAATGTCTGTTTGTTTGTTTGTTTATTTTCTTACACAGTACAGTGTTTTACATAGTTTACATATACTTATAAACTACATTTCTTAAAGTTTAACACACACATTTACAAATTAATAATTTACATACAAATATTCAATGCATGTTCAATATTTAAACATGCTACATTTTACATTATTCATTTTAATATTATTTCTAGCTCTATTTTTACAGTATATGAAAGATGAATTATACAAATTAAATGATAAATTTAAGAATATAGTATATACACACTTACAAAGAATAGAGATCACTTATATTATAAAAACAGTTTGATAAAAGAAAGGATTTAAGCATTTTCTTAAATGAAATTTCTGTTTTTTGTGATGTGATATGAGAGGGGAGTGAATTAAATACTTTAGAGCATAAGTAGTATGGAGAAGATTCGAATAGATGGGTAGAGTGTTTCGACAGTGCTATGCTGTTTTTATGTCGGGTGTTGTAAGAGTGGTAGTCAGAATTAACTTTGAAAAGGAGTCTATGAGAATAAGCAAACAGGGCGGCTTCAAAAATAATGATACATGGTAGTGGGAGGATCTTGTGGGTTTTAAATAAAGGTTTGCAGGAATCGAGAGGCTTGGCATTGTAAATGGTACGTATGAATGACATACTGTAGACAACTTTGGAAAATGTGGCGTGTCTCCGAGGGTGACCTGACGTTTCCGTAAGTCTAGTATTAATCTGAATGCACTAAATTTACCATACATTTCACTGATTAACTGACCTCTGCACCCTTGCCATGGTTAATGCACGCAATTCAATGTACCATCACGGCTCACCTTAACCCTACTGCTGCACTGAACGCCACTGCGCTAGTGCGTATTAACAGGAATGCAACTCAACTGCTCGCTCTCTCAAGCTCTTGCGAGATGATCGGCTCTTACGTCACAACTGCAGCATCTGCCGGACACTGCAATAGTTGAATGATTAGTACGGTCCAGCACTTTGCAGTAGATTAAACACGGGTTAGAAGCGCTGTCAGGTTGCAACATTCCTACCATGAGATTTACTATGTTACGTCTCTTAGTATCAGTTGTTTCATCAACCGAAACCCATATGAAGGAATCTCCGATGTACTCTCTTATGCTGTCCATTACATCAACGTAGCAGATGTGTAGATAGTTTTTGCGTAGTGTTGAATGGTCAGGTATATGTTGCTTCCAGTGTCTTTCCAAGAAAGATCTAAATTCAGGTACTTGAATCTTGTACCAGGGAATGTTAGCAGCAATCATTGCACTGCACAAATCCTTATAGAAAGGGTTAATTGAAGTTGAATTTTTCATCTGTGTTACAAGCATTTGCTTTGTCGGTTGACGTAATTGTTTGTTTTTTCTATGCAGTGCACTTCTTAATTGCTTCAAGCTGGGATTTCATAGAGCATCTTATGTGTTTCATTGCAATCTTGACAAATCACTATTTTGCCGTCAGTCGTAAAACACTCGTCAATTGCAGTCCATGATTTTAATTTTGAAGACAGCGAAGATGACACTGGTGCCATGTTCGCACTAGAAAGAACTGAAGTAAACTGTTCACTTACCCACTTTGATTCTGAATGAAACTAAAAACAGTTTGGGATTTAGGGTTAACTGGAATTCCCAACAAAAGAACATATTTTAAAATATTACTGGAGAATCCAAACAACAGTAGCCTACCTCTTTGAAACGAAAAATTAGGCATTGTTAAAAGGGAGATGTAAAGCATAGGCGCCGACTTAGGGGGGGCAAGGTACTTTCTGCCCCCCCAAGACTTAAGATTTTATCATGTAAGGCCTATGTATAGCTACTGAAAATCCAGTTCTTGCCCCCCCAGAAATATTTCCAAGTCAGCGCCTCTGATGTAAAGTATATAGTAAAAGTATTGAGTGCAGAATTCACAACAGTTTTATGGAATAATTCGCAAAACCATTAGGGCTAATAGGTTTCTTTTCATGTTGTGGTCATGCTCTTAAGTGGCTGTCAACCACCTGTCATCCCTTTCCTTACCTGGTATGGTCATTCCTTGCTTTTCAATACCCGTCAGTGATCTTAATCTTCCTATTGTGGCAAATGACAATATCCACATAGCTTCAGTATAGAATTTATAGAGAAATTTACACTTGAGAATACAATAAAATATTGAAATATGTAGTTTTATGAAACATAAAAAGAATATGTAATATACTTAAAAATATGTAAAAATATTTAAATGAAATTCAGTTACAGTAACCCTGACATTGTGGTTTGTGAAGATATCTCTTTTCCCAGCATCTAAATAGCAAGGAACAAAATATGTAATTACATAGAAATCCCAGCTCTAGAATGAGTGTTGCAAACCTTAATAACAAAGAGGACAAACACGAACAAACATCAGCGTTGTTAAGCATAAAGTGAAAAATTTAATTTTAAAGTAAAATTAGTCTTCTTACTTTTGCATAGCTTTGTCAATTGCAGCATTGGATCACCAAATAATATTTGCGAAGAAGCATTGAACATTATGAATGTAAAGTATCACGACACGAAGAGGATTAGAAATTAATAATGGTTCGGGAAGGCTACATAATGAATGGGAGCATGAATTAAAACATCAAAATGAGTGGATATAGTTACTTATTGAGACCAATTTCATACAAAGTAATGTTGTTCAGTCTATATTCTGATAACTGTGTCGAACTAGGATAAAGAAAAAGATATTAATTAGTTCAACATAATGAATGTCAAGTACCACGAAATGAAGAGGATAAAAATAAGTGGAGGATCGGGTAGGCTATAAGGAGAGTTGGGAGGCCTCACAAAGAAGTGAAACAAACAAAAATGTAAAAACACAATTTGGCCGGAGTTAAGCATTAAATGACAAACATCATTGAACTGTAATGTTTGGTTGTCTTTTATGCATAGCTATGTCCATTTACGGTAATGGATAAAATAATAATGGGCTTCAGTATCACGACATAAAGAGAATAAGAAAAAAGAAGAGGATCACAATAGTTATAATGAAATTTGACTGGTCATCATAATGAAGAGGAACATACATTAAGACATCAACAAACTATTGGGAGGACTTTCACATAAAAAGATAAAAACTTAATAACGTTATGTTAGATTTTTTTTTTTTTTTTTTTTTTTTTTTTTTTTTTTTTTTTTTTTTTTTTTTGCAAATCTGTGTCCAATTAGGATAGGCTTACTGGATAAGATATGAAGAGTTCATCAATAGCATTGTACATAAAATGACATACAAATATCACAAGATCAAGAAGATAAGAAAAAAGGTTCTGGATCATTAATCAACATCTTTGGGAGTACACATAAAAAGATAATGAAGAGTTCATCAATAGCATTGTACATAAAATGACTTACAAATATCACAACATGAAGAGGATAAGAAAAAATGTTCTGGGTCGGGAAGACTGTAATGAATGTTGGATACCTTAATAACGAAGAGGACAAACACGAAAACAAATCAGCGTTGTTAAGCAGAAAGTGACAAATTTAATTTGAAAGTAAAGTTAGTCTGCTTACTTTTGCATAGCTGTATCAATTACACCACAGAATAACCAAATAATATTTTCAAAGAAGCATTAAACATTATGAATATCAAGTATCATGACATGAAGAGGATAAGAAATGAATAATGGTTCGGGAAGGCTACATAATGAATGGGAGCATGAATTAAAACATCAAAATGAGTGGATATAGTTACTTATTGAGACCAATTTCATACAAAGTAATGTTGTTCAGTCTATATTCTGATAACTGTGTCGAAGTAGGATAAAGAAAAAGATATTAATTAGTTCAACATAATGAATGTCAAGTACCACGAAATGAAGAGGATAAAAATAAGTGGAGGATCGGGTAGGCTATAAGGAGAGTTGGGAGGCCTCACAAAGAATAGAAACAAACAAAAATGTAAAAACACCATTTGGACGGAGTTAAGCATTAAATGATCAACTTCATTGAACTGTAATGTTTGGTTGTCTTGTTTTCCATACCTATGTCCAATTAGGATACTGGAAAAGATAGTAAAATATTGATGAATAGAATTGTGTATAAAATGACTGTCACATATCACGACACAAAAAGGATAAGAAATACCTGTAATTAGGGGTTTGTGAAGACTACAAAAGGAAGAGGAACAACCATTAAAATATCAAAACAAATGGATGAAGTTATGCAATAAGAGAATAATTTCATACAGAGTAATGTTGGTCAGTCTATTATTGCATAACTGTGTCCTTCTTGGAAGCAAGCACAGATAGTAATGTTTTTAACATAAACAATGTCATATACTACAAAATGAAGAGGATAAAGAAATGTGGCTGATCGGGTAGGCTATAAGAGGAGATGGGAGGCTTCATAAAGAAGAGGAACAAACAAAAATGTAAAAACTCCAGTTGGACGAGTTAAGCATTAAATGATAAACTTCACTGAACTGTAATGTTAGCATAATTTTGACTAGCTATGTCCAATTAGGATAACGGATTAAATAATAATGATCTCAAACATAGCAGTCTACGTAAATTGAATGTCAAGTATCCGACTTAAAGAGGATAAGAAATAACAAGAGGATCAAAATGGCTTTGTGGGAAGTTGACAGTTAATCATAATGAAGAGGAACATGCATTAAAATATAAAAAAAGTGGGTGAAGTTATTAATTAATATCAATTTCATATCAAGTAATGTTAGTAGGTCTCTCATTACATAACTGTGACCACCTAGGATACAAGAAAAGATAATAATCATTTCAACATAATGAATGACAAGTACCATTAAATGAAGAGGATAAAAATAAGTGGAGGATCGCGTAGGCTATAAGGGGAGTTGAGAGGCCTCATAAAGAAGAGGAACAAACAAAAATGTAAAAACTCCAGTTGGACGGAGTTAAGCATTAAATGATAAGCTTCATTGAATTGTAGTGTTAGCTTGTCTATTTTTGCATATATATGTCCAAATAGGAAAACATATCAAACAATAATGGGCTTCAGTATCACGACATAAAGAGAATAAGGAAAAAGAAGAGGATCCTAATAGTTATAATGAAATTTGACTGGTCATCATAATGAAGAGGAACATACATTAAGATATCAACAATCTATTTGGAGGACTTACACATAAGATAAAAACTTAATAACAACGTTACGTTAGATTGTTTAATTTTTTGAAAATCTTTGCGAATTAGGATAGGCTTACTGGATAAGATATGAAGAGTTCATCAATAGCATTGTGCATAAAATGACTTACAAATATCACAAGATCAAGAAGATAAGAAAAAAGTTATGGATCGGGAAGACTGTAATCAGTGTTGGAAAACTCAATAACAAAGAGGACAAACACGAAAACAAATCAGCGTTGTTAAGCATAAAGTGACAAATTTAATTTTAAAGTGAAATTAGTCTGCTTACTTTTGCATAGCTTTGTCAATTGCAGCATTGGATCACCAAATAATATTTTCGAAGAAGCATTCAACATTATGAATGTCAGGTATCACCACACGAAGACTCTAAGAAATGAATAGTGGTTCGGGAATCTTACATAATGACGAGGAACATGCATTAAAATATAAAAAATGTGGATGAAGTTACTCATTGAGAGCAATTTGACACAAAGTAATGTTGGTCGGTCTATATTTTGATAAATGTGTCGAACTAGGATAAAGAAAAAGATATTGATTATTTCAACATATCAAATGTCAAGTACCACGAAACGAAGAGCATAAAAATAAGTGGAAGATCGGGTAGGCTATAAGGGGAGCTGGGAGGCCTTATAAAGAAGAGGAAGAAACATAAATATAAAAACCGCAGTTGGATGGACTTGACCATCATCATCATCATCTTCACTTCAGGGGTTAGGCATTTCTGCCTGTTCCGACTTCGCTTTCCAACATTACTCCCATCTTCTTCTTGGACGTCCAATGTCTCTTTTCCCACGAGGATTGTATTGTCTAATTAAAACCGGTATTCTTTCTTGACTCATTCTATTAAGATGTTCTTTCCAATTTTGCTTATTTTCTTCTATTTGGTCTTGTAAATTGTATATACCTAATTCCTCTCTAATTTTTTCATTTCTTATTAAATCTCGTCTAGTACATGCTTTAACTCTTCTTAAAAACCTCATTTCTGCTTTTTGTATTTTGTTTTTATCTCTTTTACTCAACACCCAGGACTCACTTCCATATATGAGCACTAGAACCGCCATAGTTTTATAAAATTTAATTTTAGTTTCTCTCCTTGTTTTATTATCCAATGTTCTTGTTATGGTTCCACACATATGTTGAAACTTATTTATTTTGTTTTCTATATCTTTGTCCTTATCAAAGCTTACATCGCAGCCCAAATAGTTAAAATTCGAGGTTTGTTCCAGGCATTTATTTCCAACAATTATTTTTGATCTTACCGGATATTTTCCTCGGTGTGCCATTATTTTTGTTTTCTTTGTAGACACATTTAGATTATATTCCTTTCCTAATAAATACATTTTGTACACGGAGCGTTGGAGGCTCTCTTCATTGATCTGTATTATGGCTATGTCATCAGCATAGAGAATCACATTTAAGTTTTCATTTCTGTTAATCGATATTCCTTCATTCACCTCCTTTTTCCATACCTTAATCAAATCATCCACATATATATTAAATAGTGTGGGAGAAAGGCTACATCCCTGTCTTACTCCTTGATTTACTTTTATTTCTTCTGTTTTTGACGTGCCTGTATTTATAATAATTTTTGTGTCTTTGTATAAATGTTCAATTACTTATATTATATGAGGGGGATATCCCCTTCTGTCCATTATTCTCCATAATTTTTCTCTATTCATAAAATCGAAGGCTTTTTCGAAGTCAATGAATGCTACATGAGTTTCTAAATTGACTTCTCGTCTTTTTTCTAAAATTCTCTTGATACTAAAAATATTATCACTAGTAGATCGTCCTATTCTAAAACCAGATTTTTCCTCTGTTGAGCATTTAATGATAAACTTCATTGAACTGTCAAGTTGGGTTGTCTATTTCTGCATAGACTATGTCCAATTAGGATGATGGATCAAATATTATGATCTCAAATATAGCAATCTTAGTTACATAAAATGAATGCCAAATCGCGACTTAAAGAGGATAAGAAATAAGAAGAGGATCTGTATGGATATAAGGAGAGTTGACTGACATCCATAATGAAGGGGAACATGCATTAAGATATCAAAAAAAGTGGTTGAAGTTACGCATTGAGACCATACAAAGTAATGTTGGTCGGTATATTTTTTGATAACTTTGTAGAACTAGGATAAAGGAAAATATAATAATTAGTTCAACATAATGAATTTCAAGTACCACGAAAAGAAGAGGATAAAAAAAGTGGAGGACCGTGTAGGGTATAAGGAGAGTTGGGAAGCCTCACAAAGAAGAGGAACAAACAAAAATGTTAAAATACCAGTTGGACGGAGTTCAGCATTAAATGACAAACTTGATTTAACTGTAATGTTAGGTTGTCTATTTTTTCATAGCTATATCCAATAAGGATAACGGATCAAATAATAATGGGCTCATGACATAAAGAGAATAAAAAATAAAGAGAGGATCACTATAGCTATAATGAAAGTTGACTCGTTTCATAATGAAGAGGAACATGTATTAAGATATCAACAAACTATTGGAAGGAGTTAGGCAAAAAAAGACAATCTTAATAACAAGGATATGTTAGATTGTTTTTTTGCATAACTGTGTACAAATAGGATACTCGATAAGATAATGAAGAGTTCATCAAAAGCATTGTACATAAAATTACTTGCAAATATCACAACATGAAGACGATAAGAAAAACGTTCTGGATCGAGAAAGCTAAAATGGAAGTTAGATACATTAATAACGAAGATGACAAACACAATAAACATTCAGCGTTGTTAGCATAAAGTGACAAACTTCATTTTAAGATAAAGTTAGTCTGCATAAATTTGCATAGCTGTGTCAATTAGACCATTGGATCTCCACATAACATTTTAAAAGCAGCATTGAACATTATGAATATCAACTATCACGACATGAAGAGGATAGGAAATGAATAATGGTTCGGGAAGGCTACATAATGAATAGGAACATGAATTAAATCATCAAAAAAAGTGGATATAGTTACTTTTTGAGACCAATTTAATACAAAGCAATGTTGGTCGGTCTATATTCTGATAACTGTGTCGAACAAGGATAAAGAAAAAGATATTAATTAGTTCAACATAATAAATGTCAAGTACCACGAAATGAAGAAGATAAAAATAAGTGGAGGATCGGGTAGGCTATAAGGAGAGTTGGGAGGCCTCACAAAGAAGTGAAAAAAACAAAAATGTAAAAACACAATTTGGACGGAGTTAAGCATGAAATGACAAACATCATTGAACTGTAATGTTAGATTTTCTTTTTTTCCATACCTATGTCCAATTAGGATACTGGAAAGGATAGTGAAATGTTGTTCAATAGAATTATGTATAAAATGACTGTCACATATCACGACACGAAAAGGATAAGAAATACCTGTAATTAGGGGAATGTGAAGACTACAAAAGGAAGAGGAACAACCTTTAAAATATCAAAACAAATGGATGAAGTTATTGCAATAAGAGAATAATTTCATACAGAGTAATGTCAGTCAGTCTATTATTGCATAACTGTGTCCATCTTGGAAACAAGCACATATAGTAATGCTTTCAACACAAAGAATGTCAAATACTACAAAATGAAGAGGATAACAAATTTGGCTGATCGGGTAGGCTATAAGTGGAGATGGGAGGCCTCATAAAGAAGAAGAACAAACAAAAATGTAAAAAACTCATGTTGGACGGAGTTAAGCATTAAATGATAAACTTCACTGAACTGTAATATTAGCTTGGCTATTTTTGCCTAGCTATGTCCAATTACGATAACGGATCAAATAATAATGATCTCAAACATAGCAATCTACATAAAAAGAAAGTAAAGTATCACGACTTAAAGAGGATAAGAAATAACAAGATGATCAAAATGGCTGTAAGGGAAGTTGACAGTTAATCATAATGAAGAGGGACATGCATTAAAATATTTAAAAAAAGTGGGTGAAGTTATGCGTTGATACCAATTTCATATCAAGTAATGTTTGTAGGTCTTTCTTTTCATAACTGTGACCAACTAGGATACAAGAAAGGTTAATAATCATTTCAACATAATGAATGACAAGTACCATAAAATGAAGAAGATAATTATAAGTGGAGGATCGGGTAGGCTATAAGGGGAGTTGGGAGGCCTCATAAGAAGAGGAACAAACAAAAATGTAAAAAATCCAGTTTGGACGGAGTTAAGCATTAAATGACAAACTTCACTGAATTGTAATGTTAGCTTGACTATTTTTGCAAAGCTATGTCTAAATAGGAAAACATATCAAATAATAATGGGCTTCAGTATCACGACATAAAGAGAATAAGAAAAAAGAAGAGGATCACAATAGTTATAATGAAATTTGACTGGTCATCATAATGAAGAGGAACATACATTAAGATATCAACAAACTATTGGGAGGTCTTACACATAAAAAGATAAAAACTTAATAAGAAAGTTATGTTAGATTGTTTTTTTTTTTGCAAATCTGTGTACAATTAGGATAGGCTTACTGGATAAGATATGAAGAGTTCATCAATAGCATTGTACATAAAATGACTTACAAATATCACAAGATCAAGAAGATAATAAAAATAGTTCTGTATCGGGTAGACTGTAATGAGTGTTGGAAACCTTAATAACAAAGAGGACAAACACGAAAACAAATCAGCGTTGTTAAGCATAAAGAGACAAATTTAATTTTAAAGTAAAATTAGTCTGCTTACTTTTGCATAGCTTTGTCATTTGCAGCATTGGATCACCAAATAATATTTTCGAAGAATCATTCAACATTATGAATGTCAAGTATCACGACACGAAGAGGATAAGAAATGAATAGTGGTTCGGGAAGCCTACATAATGAAGAGGAACATGCATTAAAATATAAAAAAATGTGGATTAAGTTACTCATTGAGACCAATTTGACATAAAGTAATGTTGGTCGGTCTATATTTTGACAAATGTGTACAACTAGGATAAAGAAAAAGATATTAATTATTTCAACATATTGAATGTGAAATACCACGAAATGAAGAGCATAAAAATAATTGGAGGATCGGGTAGGCTATAAGGGGAGTTGGGAGGCCTCACATAGAAGAGGAACAAATAAAAATGTAAAAACAACATTTGGACGGAGTTAAGCATTATATGACAAACATCATTGAACTGTAACGTTTGGTTGTCATTAATGCATAGCTATGTCCAATTAGGGTAACAGATCAAATAATAATGGGCTTCAGTATCACGACATAAAGAGAATAAGAAAAAAGGAGAGGATCATAATAGTTATAATGAATTTTGACTGGTCATCATAATGAAGTGGAACATACATTAAGATATCAACAAACTATTGGGAGGACTTACACATAAAACGATAAAACCGTAATAAGAACGTTATGATAGATTTTTTTTTGTTGCAAATCTGTGTCCAATTAGGATAGGCTTACTGGATAAGATATGAAAAGTTCATCAATAGCATTGTGCATAAAATGACTTACAAATATCACAAGATCAAGAAGATAAGAAAAATAGTTCTGGATTGGGAAGACTTTAATGAGTGTTGGAATCCTTAATAACAAAGAGGACAAACACGAAAACAAAACAGCGTGGTTAAGCATAAAGAGTCAAATTTAATTTTAAAGTGAAATTAGTCTGCTTACTTTTGCATAGCTTTGTCATTTGCAGCATTGGATCACCAAATAATATTTTCGAAGAATCATTCAACATTATGAATGTCAAGTATCACGACACGAAGAGGATAAGAAATGAATAGTGGTTCGGGAAGCCTACATAATGAAGAGGAACATGCATTAAAATATAAAAAAATGTGGATTAACTTACTCATTGAGACCAATTTGACATAAAGTAATGTTGGTCGGTCTATATTTTGACAAATGTGTACAACTAGGATAAAGAAAAAGATATTAATTATTTCAACATATTGAATGTGAAATACCACGAAATGAAGAGCATAGAAATAATTGGAGGATCGGGTAGGCTATAAGGGGAGTTGGGAGGCCTCACATAGAAGAGGAACAAATAAAAATGTAAAAACAACATTTGGACGGAGTTAAGCATTATATGACAAACATCATTGAACTGTAACGTTTGGTTGTCATTAATGCATAGCTATGTCCAATTAGGGTAACAGATCAAATAATAATGGGCTTCAGTATCACGACATAAAGAGAATAAGAAAAAAGGAGAGGATCACAATAGTTATAATGAATTTTGACTGGTCATCATAATGAAGTGGAACATACATTAAGATATCAACAAACTATTGGGAGGACTTACACATAAAACGATAAAACCGTAATAACAACGTTTTGTTAGATTGTTTTTTTTTTGGAAAATCTGTGTCCAATTAGGATAGGCTTACTGGATAAGATATGAAAAGTTCATCAATAGCATTGTGCATAAAATGACTTACAAATATCACAAGATCAAGAAGATAAGAAAAATAGTTCTGGATTGGGAAGACTTTAATGAGTGTTGGAATGCTTAATAACAAAGAGGACAAACACGAAAACAAAACAGCGTGGTTAAGCATAAAGAATCAAATTTAATTTTAAAGTGAAATTAGTCTGCTTACTTTTGCATAGCTTTGTCAATTGCAGCATTGGATCACCAAATAATATTTTCGAAGAAGCGTTGAACATTATGAATGTCAAGTATCACGACACGAAGAGGATAACAAATGAATAGTGGATTGGGAAGCCTACATAATGAAGAGGAACATGCATTAAAATATCAAAAAAGTGGATCAAGTTACTCATTGAGACCAATTTGACACAAAATAATGTTGGTCGGTCTATATTTTGATAAATGTGTCCAACTAGGATAAAGAAAAAGAAATCAATTATTTCAACATATTGAATGTGAAATACCACAAAATGAAGAGCATAAAAATTAGTGGAGGATCGGGTAGGCTATAAGGGGAGTTGGGAGGCCTCACAAAGAAGAGGAGCAAATAAAAATGTAAAAACACCATTTGGCCGGAGTTAAGCATTAAATGACAAACATCATTGAACTGTAATGTTTGGTTGTCTTTAATGCATAGCTATGTCGAATTAGGACAACGGATCAAATAGTAATGATCTCCAATATAGCAATCTACATAAAATGAATGGCAGATCACTTAATGACTTAAAGAGGATAAGAAATAAGAAAAGGATAAAAATGGCCATAAAGAAAGTTGACTGCCATTCATAATGAAGAGGAACATGCATTAAAATTTAAAGAAAGTGGTTGAAGTTACGCATTAAGACCAATTTCATACAAAGCAAAGTTGGTCAGTATATTTTTGGATAACTTTGTCGAACTAGGATAAAGGAAAAGATAATAATTAGTTCAACAAAATGAATTTCAAGTACCACAAAAAGAAGAGGTTAAAAATAAGTGGAAGATTGGATCACCAAATAATATTGAGGATTAAATGAGCATTAAATGACAAACTTCATTGAACTGTAATGTTTAACTTGTCTATTTTTGCATAACTATGTCCAAATAGGATAACATCAAATAATAATGGGCTTCAGTATCAAAACATAAAGAGGATAGGAAATAAGAAGAGGATCACAATAGCTATAATGAAATTTGACTGGTATTCGTATAATGAAGAGGAACATACATTAAGATATCAACAAACTATTGGGAGGACTTACACATAAAAACATAATGAAGAGTTCATCAATAGCATTGTACATAAAATGACGTAGAAATATCACAACATGAAGAGGAACAGAAGGAAGGTTATGGGTCGGGAAGACTGTAATGAGAGTTGGATACCTTAATAACGAAGAGGACAAACACGAAAACAAATCAGCGTTGTTAAGCAGAAAGTGACAAATTTAATTTAAAGTAAAGTTAGTCTGCTTACTTTTGCATAGCTGTATCAATTACAGCACAGAATAACCAAATAATATTTTCAAAGAAGCATTAAACATTATGAATATCAAGTATCATGACATGAAGAGGATAGGAAATGAATAATGGTTCGGGAAGGCTACATAATGAATGGGAGCATGAATTAAAACATCAAAAAGAGTGGATATAGTTACTTATTGAGACCAATTTCATACAAAGTAATGTTGGTCTGTATACATTTTCATAAGAGTGTCGAACTATGATACAACCTAATGAATGTCAAATACCACGAAATGGAGAGGATAAAAATATTTGGAGGATCGGGTAGACTATAATGGAGTTGGGAGGCTTCATAAAGAAGAGCAAGAAAAAATCTAAAAACACCAGACGGACGGAGTTAAGCATCTAATGACAAACTTTTATGAACTGTCATGTTAGGTTGTCTATTTCTGCATAGCTATGTGCAATTAGGATAATGGATCAAATATTATTATCTCAAATATAGCAATCTAAGTTACATAAAATGAATGCCAAATCGCGACTTAAAGAGGATAAGAAATAAGAAGAGGATCCGAATGGCTATAAGGAAAGTTGACTGTTATTCATAATGAAGAGGAACATACATTAAGGTATCAAAAAAGTGGTTGAAGTTAGGCATTGAGAGCAATTTCATACAAAGTAATGTTGGTCGGTATATCTTTTGATAACTTTGTAGAGCTAGGATAAAGGAAAATATAATAATTAGTTCAACATAATGAATTTCACGTAACACGAAGAGAAGAGGATAAAAATAAGTGGAGGACCGGGTAGGGTAAAGTAGAGTTGGGAAGCCTCATAAAGAAGAGGAACAAACAAAAATGTAAATATTCCAGTTGGACGGAGTTAAGCATTAAATGACAAACTTCATTTAACTGTAATGTTAGGTTGTATATTTTCATAGCTATATCCAATTAGGATAACGGATTAAATAATAATGGACTCATGACATAAAAAGAATAAGAAATAAGAAGAGGATCACAATAGCTATAATGAAAGTTGACTTGTTTCATAATGAAGAGCATGTATTAAGATATCAACAAACTATTGGAAGGAGTTAGGCATAAAAAGACAATCTTAATAACAAGGCTATGTTAGATTGTTCTTTGCATATCTGTGTACAAATAGGATACTCGATAAGATAATGAAGAGCTCATCAAAAGCATTGTACATTAAATTCCTTGCAAATATCACAACATGAAGACGATAAGAAAAAAGTTCTGGATCGGGAAAGCTAAAATGGAAGTTGGATACAATAATAACGAAGATGACAAACACAAAAACATTCAGCGTTTTTAGCATAAAGTGACAAACTTCATTTTAAGGTAAAGTTAGTCTGCATAAATTTTCATAGCTGTATCAATTAGACCATTGGATCTCCAAATAATATTTTGGAAGCAGCATTGAACATTATGAATATCAAGTATCACGACATGAAGAGGATAAGAAATTAATAATGGTCCGGGTAGGCTACATAATGAATAAGAACATGAATTAACACATCAAAAAAGGTGGATATAGTTACTTATGGAGACAAATTTCATACAAAGTAATGTTGTTCAGTCTATATTCTGATAACTGTGTCGAACTAGGATAAAGGAAAAGATATTAATTATTTCAACATAATGGATGTCAAGTACCACGAAATGAAGAGGATAAAAATGAGTGGAGGATCGGGTAGGCTATAAGGGGAGTTGGGAGGCCTCACAAAGAAGAGGAACAAACAAAAATGTAAAAACACCATTTGGACGGAGTTAAGCATTAAATGACAAACAACATTCAACTGTAATGTTAGGTTGTCTTTTTCCCATACCTATGTCCAATTAGGGTACTGGAAAACATAGTGAAGTGTTGATCATTAGAATGGTATATAAAATGACTGTCACATATCACGACAAGAAAGAGGATAAGAAATACCTGTAATTAGGGGTTTGTGAATACTACAAAAGGAAGAGGAACAAGCATTAAAATATCAAAACAATTGGATGAATTTATGCAATAAGAGAATAATTTCATACAGAGTAATGTTAGTCGGTCTATTATTGCATAACTGTGTCCATCTTGGAAACAAGCACAGATAGTAATGTTTCCAACACAAACAATGTCAAATAGTACAAAATGAAGAGTATAAAAAAATGTGGCTGATCGGGTAGGCTATAAGAGGAGATGAACAAACAAAAATGTAAAAACTCCAGTTGGACGGAGTTAAGCATTAAATGACAAACTTCATTGAATTGTAATGTTAGCTTGTCTATTTTTGCATAGCCTTGTCCAAATAGGATAACATATCAAATAATAATGGGCTTCAGTATCACAACTCAAAGAGAATAAGAAAAAAGAAGAGGATCACAATAGCTATAATGAAATTTGACTGGTCATCATAGCTCTCTTTCAACACATAGAGATTAATTTTGAACCAGACCAGTGCAGTGGCGCCTTTTTATAGACAGCTCAAGTACAAGTACAAGTCTGCACAATGGGAACAAGTTTCCTTCCATCCCAATAGCTCATTCTACTCATCTGAAAGAAACATATGAAAACGTCAAGCTGGTCTTGGAAAAACTGAAATATGGATGCCACAAGTGGGATATTTGTGGTGATTTCAAGATTTTGGTGTTTCTTCTGGGGCTTCAAGATGGCTACACCAAGTATTCTTGTTTCCTCTGCTTATGGGACAGCAGGGCAGTCGATCAGCATTACACCAGGAGAGACTGGCCAACCAGAAAAGAATTGCTTCCAGGCACATACAACGTAAAACATGAACCTCTTGTGTCTACTGAGAAGATTCAGTTACCCCCACTCCACATCAATCTTGGACTAATCAAACAACATATCAAAGGTTTGAACAGCAACTCTGAGGCTCTAACTCTCATCAGACAAATGTTTCCAAAGTTATCTGAAGCAAAAATAAAAGGTGGATTTTTTTACCGGACCTCAGATTCGTACGATGTTATAATCTAAAGAACTTGTAGATATAATGACTCTTGATGAGCATAATGCTTGTGAAGCTTTTCGAAAGATAGTGCAATGTTTTCTGGGTAACAAAAGAAGTGAAAATTACAAGGAACTGATTGACTATTTGATACCGAGTTACCGTGTGCTTGGGTGCAGAATGTCTGTCAAAATTCACTATTTGTTTTACCATATTGATTTTTTTAGACCAAATTTAGGAGATGTGAGTGAGGAACACGGAGAACGGTTCCACCAGGACATTCAGCTTATGGAAAGAAGATATCAGGGATGTTGGGATTGTGCAATGATAGGAGACTATGTGTGGGCAATCCTAGGAGTTGCAAGACCTAGGAGTTGGTGGGGCTTGCGTGTTTCTGAGGTCCACCAAGCTATACCGGCGGTAGCTTAGCTACTGGTAGGGCCTCCCATGCTGGGAAGGTTGGTGGGGAGAAACCAGACGAAGAAGCAACTCAACCCAAACCCCAAGGTGTCAGGCGATCCGTGCTGAGGGGGTGCAAGGCACATGGGATGATGTGTCACGAACGGAGCCCCTGGAATACCTGACGCCCTTCCAGAGTATTTAGTCTTACCCAGGTATGTGGGGCTCTACCTGGGCGTACTTATGGAATCCCTAACTGCTCGTGGGACAGAATAGACACGTTTAAAGAAAACAGCTCCAAAGGAGCAGATACTGAAGACCGAAGGGGATCTCAGGAAGAGACAACCCGAAGTCTAGTTACGGAGGAGACAAGGGGACTTCACTTAGAGGCAACCCAAGTCGAAGAAGTTGGAACCATGCGGGGATCTAATATCGAGATAACCCAAATGGAAATTGGGGATAGTGCAGAGGCTGTAACAAACCTTGCAGGAGAAGATCCCAAAGTAGTAATCTCACCGGCAATCTCAGAGGCAGGCGCAAAGTCGAACCTCGAGAAAACTGAAAAGGTTACTAAAGATATTAAATCCATGCAGTCATCTGTTAAGAGACTGTTTATTGGTGAAAAACGACCTTCTGGTGCGCAGAGACGCAAAATGAGGATACAGGAGGCGATTGCTGCAGGAGAACGGGTTATACCCAGACGAGAGCGAGCCCAGAAGAGGAAACCCTCTGATAGGAGTACGCCAGACTCTGGTAATACCTCGAGGCAGCGTAAAAGACATGCAGGGGATAAGGAGCTGAATGCAAAGAGTAATATAGAAATGGGACAAGCGGAGGGTGAAGCTAGGCCTTGTACCTCCCAATCCTATAAGGAAGCACTAACCACTGTAAAGATGGCAGTGGTTCCTAAAGGATTCCCAGATGAAAAAATAATGGAAGAGCGATTTGAACTCTTACAGGATGCAGTTCTGGAGAAAATTAAACCATCAGATGATGGGGAATACATACAGTTTCTCTCCAGTACTCAGGCTGATGGTGCAGCTACTTTTACGTGCGCCAATAATAAAACCAAAACCTGGTTAGAGGAGGTGATTCCAGAACTTCGACCATGGGCAGGAGCAAAGCTTAAGGTAGGACCAGCCAACACGATACTTCGTATCGCTAAGGTGATGGTCTGGGTACCTAAAGCCCTTAAGAAAAAAGAAGTTACCCGAATTCTGGAGCTACTCCAAACCCAGAACAAAGGACTTCAGACGGCTGACTGGAAGAATGTTAGTAGCAAGGAAACAGAGGAAGGGTTAACTCTTGTTTTCAACATTAATGAAAATTCTTTCAAGGTCTTGAAGGCAATGCAGTTTCAGGCACACCTCGGCAATGGACGAGTAACCTTCAAGACTCTGACAAAACCTCCAGGCTATAACTGAAGGTCATACAAATAAACCTTCATCGTGCCCGGGAAAGCTCTGCAGTCCTGAGAAGAAGGCTTGAAGTAGAGCAGATAGACTTAGCCCTAATCCAAGAACCCTGGGACATCAAGGGCAGAGTTGCATGACTAAGTACAACAGAGGGTAAGGTAGTATACAAATACTTACCTAATGAAAGACCTAGAACATGCATATATGTGCGCAGAAATATTTTATTTCTACCATTGTATGATTTTTGTTCCAGAGATACAACTGTAGTACGACTCAGGCAATGTGGTCAGGGCTCTGAGGATCTCATTATGGGATCTATATACCTGCCATATGAACCTGAAGACAGACCTTCAGAGGAGATAAAACGTTTGGTGTCATACACCATGAGGGGCAATGAAAACCTGATACTGAGATGTGACGCCAACGCTCATCACACTGCTTGGGGGAGTTCAGACACCAATAGTAGAGGTGAGTACCTTTTTGAATTTCTTATCTCTCACAATTTATTTGTAGTGAACAGAGGCTCTGTCCCCACGTTCATGACAAGAAACAGAAAGGAGGTTATTGATACAACAATTGGCACATTGAATGCACTCAATGTAATCAAAGAATGGCTTGTATCTGATGAGGTTTCTCTCTCAGATCACAAGCAGATTTGTTTCAGTCTCAGTTGGGAAACTGAGACTGATATAAAATATCGTAATCCTAGAAGGACACAATGGGAATTGTATAAGAAAGACCTACAGCAACAACTAGGTGACATTAATTCAAGAGTATCTTGTATAAAACAGATAGACGAGGTAGCAGGCATGGGTCAAAACTGCATAATCTCCTCCTATGAAGACAACTGTCCAGAAACTTCTAGGAGTAACCACAAGAAATCTGCTTGGTGGAATAAAGACCTAGAACGAAGGAGGAAGTTGATAAGAAGGCTCTTTAACAGAGCAAAAACATATGGTGAGTGGGGTACATATTATAAAACACTTGCTCAGTATACGAAAGAGATCCGTAAAGCCAAAGAATCTTCTTGGAGGAAATACTGTGAAGAGGTAGAAGAAACCTCTGACAGTGTTAGACTCCATAAGATAATGGCTAAGGACCCAATAAATCCACTAGGAACCTTGAGAAAGCCTACTGGAGGATATACTAAAACACCAGAGGAAACTCTGGAAGTTTTGTATTCAGAACACTTCCCTGGATCAATCCAATCTAATGGGGAAATGCTGAGCCCCAATTTAACCAGGGCTGTTGGAAAACCTAGTAAAGAATGTTGGCAGGTAGCCAGGGAAGTAGTAACATATGAAAAGGTTCATTGGGCTGTTAATACATTTCAACCATATAAATCCCCAGGACCAGGTGGTATGTACCCTATCTTACTGCAGGCTGGCATGGAAACTCTTACACCCATCCTCATCAGACTCTTCAGGGATAGTATAGCATTTAACTATATTCCTAAACCCTGGAGAGAAGAAAGAGTGATATATATATATATATATATATATATATATACACCAAAGCCTGGTCGTGTAGACTATGACAAGGCTAAAGCTTTCAGACCTATAAGTCTGATGTCCTTTCTGCTGAAAGCAATGGAAAGACTAGTTGATAGATACATTAGGGACAGGTATTTGAGGGCTAGACCCCTCCACCAAAACCAGTTTGCCTATCGACCAGGAAGATCATGTGAAGTGGCACTCCACCATCTTGTAAGCAGAATTGAAGCAACATTACAGGGGGAAAAAATAGCCCTTGGAGCTTTCCTTGATATTGAAGGAGCCTTTAGTAATACCTCCTTTGAGTCAATGATCAATGCATTAGTAGCAAAAGAGGTAAATCCCATAACTTGCAATTGGGTTAACTCGATGCTAAGTGGGCGTATAATTAAAACCTCACTGTTGAGGGCAGATATGGCTAAATCTGTAACGACTGGGTGTCCGCAGGGTGGGGTACTATCCCCCCTTTTGTGGAACCTTGTTGTAGATGAGCTGTTGATGGAACTCAATGGTGAAGGGTATTACACACAAGAATATGCAGATGATATTGTAGTCCTTATCCGAGGCAAATTCCCTAGTGTGGTCACTGATGTAATGCAGTCGTCATTACACAGAATAGAAGAAAGGTGTTCAGGGGTAAACCAAAAGTGAACCCTGAGAAAACGGTTCTTATACCTTTTACCTACAAAACAAACTTAAGGAGTATGAAATCTCCTAGTTTCTTTGGAGAAAAACTTGCATTTTCAGACCAGGTCAAATATCTAGGAATAACATTAGATTCTAGACTAACCTGGAATAAACATGTAGAGAAAGTTATAAATAGAGCCAAAATATCCCTAGTGACAGTTACAAGGGCTTGTGGGAAGACTTGGGGATTCTAACCTAAAATCTTTCACTGGCTGTACACAGCAGTAATTAGGCCTAGTATAATCTATGCTGCTGTTGTTTGGTGGCCAAAGGTAATGCAACGGACAACCATAAAAAAACTTGGCTAGGATACAAAGACTAGCAGAACTAATCACAACAGGGGCCATTTCAAGCACCCCGACCGCAGCACTAGATGCCATTCTGAACCTTCCACCTTTAGATATATTTATAAAGGGGGAGGCAAGGATGGCATCGTATAGAATGTCTGTGAGTGATTGCTGGAACAACCCTTACATAGATTTAGGGCATTCCAAAATCAGCAAGATGGTGAATATAGGAGAGATAGGTGATATGATCTCAGACTACTCTCTTCCTGAATATCATTTTGAAAAACCATTCCAAATCACTATAGGTAGTCGAGAGGAATGGAAGATTAAAGAAACTGAAATAACCTCAGGGCCAGAGCAGCTAACGTGGTATACGGACGGCTCTAAGACTGAGGTAGGTACAGGAGCTGGTGTATATGGATATAAACCCAGGAAAGACTTAAAGTATTCTTTGGGGAAACATATGACTGTGTTTCAAGCAGAAGCATCGGCACTGCATGCCTGTGTTCGGGAAAATTTGAGGAAAAATTACAAGAAGCAGAAGATCTCAATCTTCACGGACAGTCAGGCAGTACTAAGGGCGCTCTTGTCTTGCAGCCTGAGATCCCAGTTAATCAGGGATTGTCATAAAGACCTTGTGGAACTGGCAAAACAAAATGACGTAAAACTCTTTTGGGTGCCGGGTCACAGGGAATACCTGGTAACGAGGGTGCGGACTGTCTGGCGAGGGCAGCAGCAGCAGAAGCTTATATAGGACCTGAACCATTTACTGGGATATCAGGCAAACTAATTCGCACTGCAGTGAATTCTTGGGTTGCCATTGAGCATACCAAGTATTGGAACTCAAATGTAGGTTCAAAACATTGTAAGGGGATGATTAGAAAACCCTCTAAGAACATCGCAACTCAGGCATTAGGACTGAAAAAATCCGACCTAAGAATTGTGATAGGATTACTTACAGGACATTGTACACTGAAGAAGCACATGCACAAAATGGGCATCCATTTAGGAAGTACTGAATGTAGACTCTGTGGCCTTTCAGAGGAAACCGCTTGGCATGTTATTCACAATTGTGAAGCTCTTAGCAGGAGAAGATTCCAAATATTTGGAACTTCGGAACTCCTGCAAGTACCAACATCTGATAGGATTGTGAGTCAGCTTGTTAACCTGGTAAAAGGCACCGGGCTATTTGGCTGACTCCAATCTAAGATGCAAGAGGTAGGCACAATGGACCTTTTGGTCGAAGTGTTTGGGACAAAGAGACCTCCTCAGAATATATCATTATCATTATCATTATCATGTGTGGGGAATAGTACGTGAAGAGGGATGCAAAGAACATAAAAGGAAAAGCCGTTCTCGTTTACATTTTTGAGTGAAGGCATTGTTGTATTGAAAATTATATATTATTCAGTATTATGTGAACCATTATAGAACCGATATAGAATTTACCTAGCCTATGTTAGTTCTCTCTTATGTCTCTAGTTACATTAAATAAACATGTTATTTTGGCTGTTCTTAAGAATACTGGAAGATGGATTATTACAACCGAAATATCGACATTGGGGGAAAACCATTCACATATCCATGATCAGCATCATCAAATTAAGCAACAAACACTAAAAAAATAAGATAAAAACTTGGTCAAATTTTGTTACGTAGTGAATTATCATTCCAAGATAAAAACAGGTTGTATTATGTAAACAGTGACTGAATGAAAGAGAGGGAAAAAAATGTCATCAATTCTAATTTTAGTTCAGGCAGATATGATGGCTTTTCACGTAACCTGTGAACATGATTGTGAGCGCAAACATCTTCTGGAAACATAAACTAGAAAATCAGTATTACAAACAGTGTCTAGAAAAATACAGTGGTAAAATTTTGTAATCCGAAACAACATTAAGAAAGAAATACTTGAAGCTTCAGGACATTAGAAACGCCTTGTCCGACACTAGAGTCAACTTGAAGATGGAATATGGGTACAGCGGAAACTAAAATCATTCTCAGAAGAATGTAAGGTTTTCTACTCTTTCTACCATTCGAGATAAAATATAAGGTTCTAGAGGAGGCCAAGGCGTTTAATCTAAAAATTAAAACTGATGTACCGCCGACGGCGGGACGATCGATATGTTATAATTAGACCTTGAAGAATTGACACTTCAGGTACCTAAAAAATTTGATAAATGATATAAATATGCACTATTCTTTAATTTTAGGCATGAGTTTTTTATATTTCTGGTATCTAAAATGGCCACAAAAGATTAGTAATGCATAAAAGTAAGTACCGGTATTTGTACATAGAAGTATAAATACCGGTATATGTGCATGACTACAAGCATACATGTTATTTGTTAATAATAATAACAATAATAATAATAATAATAGTTATTTTTATGCAGCGCTGATTACTGGCTTTGGTTTGTTTGAGTTCAACTTGACTTACGTATAGTAATTAGTACGTATATAGGATTGACTGGTTATCGTCTAGATCAGCGTTTCTCAACCTTTTTGAACCCGATGACCTCTAAAATGTCTACACAAATTTACAGACCCCTAATTTTACATCCCACTTTTAAAAGAAGGCCTGTATTCTTAATATTTGCGGTATTAATTATAGGTCATTATAACGAAATATGTGAAAAAATTGTACTTCTTTACTTTCCACTTGCTTTATGATATTTTTAAATATGTCTGCGGGCCATCTGCACCATCTTCGCGGACCACTGGTCTAGATGACATTCTGAAACTGCCACCATAAGTCAAATTGGAAGTGTATAGGCAACTGAAAATTAGGGGCGTTGGAAGACCCAATATATATTGCAAATACCTGTAATTATTTTGCACATTTTCCTAATGGAACTAAATAGGCATTTGCTTAATATGCCGAGGTCTACACCTTTTCAACCTCAATTTCGGAAAAAATAATTTCAATTTCGGAAAAAATAATTTCTATTTCGGAAAAAGTAATTTCTATTTCGGAATAAGTAAATTCAATTTCGGAAAAAGTAACTTCAATTTCGGAAATACGAGGGTATAGTAAAGTTGATACCACGCTACGACAAATTACTCAATCGGAGCGAGATTATGTAGAGAAGTAGGCTAGCTAGAAGGTGTACCTATATGTTCCAAGTAAAATAGTTTTGATTTTCACTGTGGTTTTCATTTTATGCCCCATCGGAGGTTTAAAAAAATAGCCCTCGTATTTCCGAAATTGAAGTTACTTTTTCCGAAATTGAAATTACTTTTTCCGAAATTGAAATTACTTTTTCCGAAATTGAAATTACTTTTTCCGAAATTGAAATTACTTTTTCCGAAATTGAAATTACTTTTTCCGAAACTGAAATTACATTTTCCGAAATTGAGGTTGAAAAGGTGTAGTTATAATTAGGGCCCGGGGGTTTAGCCACAAAAACATTAAATCATGTTAGTAGCTCTACCATATCTATCTTGTAAACATGAGGAAGGGGTGAATCGTCTTTAGTGGCGCACTTAATACGTACATCCAAGCTCAAGGGCATGTGGTAAGGGCAATAGAGATAGCCTAGTGAAATGATGGGCACAGCGTCATAGAATAGTTTGCACATTTAATCGTAAATTACCTAAACAAAATATATTTTCTAGTAAAACGAACATAAATATACACAACATAATATGCATTAATATTTGTTAATATCATTCACAGTAAAAATGAAAAGGCAAATTATACATTATGTATGTGCATACACTTTGTTGCAGCGAATGAAGCTATACGTTTTGAACTTTTCAAAAGAAAAAAGATCTTCTATTTTTCTCCAAACAAGATCTCTATTGGGAAAAACTTCTCTCTACGTCGCATGACGTAACGGGGGCGGTATAAGGTATTAGTGTTTCCTGTGTGGGTTAACATCGTGGTCTCTTGTAGAACTTTATAATGCATCTCGAAAGGTAAAAAGAATAGAAAATCCTACATTTTTCTGGTAGAATGATATTTAATTTCTGCTGTACCTGTAGAAGTATTCCATTTTCAGGTTGACTCTTAGCGATGGATAATTCCTGCACGAGTCTGATCGCTTGTAACTTACAATTTACATATTTCGTCGCTCTAGAAGAGTGTTACGTATAGACAGTTTCAGCGACTCTGTGCAGACAATGAGCAATGCACGTCACATGCACCAGTCTTGGGTACAGCTTCTGTATTTCCTTAAGCCGGTATTCCACTATCCAAGTTATTTGATGAAATCGTCTAGAAAAAAGAAAATGGCCGCCCGTCGCTTCAAGGAAACCGTATTGGACGAGCATTTGAAGACTTTCTGCATGTCGTTACATTGGATCATAGATTTCCCGGCATTCATAGCATAGGGGTCCAAAATGGCGGCTAAACATCGACTGTTTTGAGAAATAAACGGCACCAAAATAGTTTGATACCACATTTTCTTCAAGTAGGCCATTATATGATTATTCAATATTTAATCCACATTTCAAAAATGATAAACCGGTACTACATTAGTAATATAGGGATATATAGGGATATATTTTAAAAAGCCCTGCAAGCTAACCTAAACTCGTCTCACATAACTAATGTAAACAGTGATTCAGACTGATTTTGTCATTTAGATATTTCTCAAATTCGGGGTCACTGCTACACAAACATTTATAAACTAATAAATTTATGCCATTATTTATACTGTTTTGCGATTCACCATCGAAACTCAAGCCTTCTGTATATAGCCTGCATTTTTTACTTAGTATTGAGCAGACCCAATGTATGTCCGCATTATAAATCACAAACATTCAAACAATATTTTCATGGCAGAGCATTTATACTATTTAAGCCACATTTCGAAAGCGACATACCAGAAGATATAAATATTGGCATTGCAAGCGAACCTAAACTCGTGGCATCGTTAACATAACCTTCAATTTAAAGAAAGTAACGATTCGTCCTGACTTCCTTGTCATTTAGATATTTCTGCAATTATGCTACAAAACATTTATATAAAACTAATAAACTAATGCCATTATAAAGAATTTTTTAATGATTTAATCTGCGAAATTCAAGCTTTCTCTATACAGAGAAAACTGGTTTTGGTCAAAGCTGTTGGATGTAGTGTAATACCGCATCTTTGATTCAAATATCGCCTGACAAATTATTGGTGAAGTTCTTGTCCAATACATTGGATAGTGGAATACCGGCCTTAGTAGCTTTTTCCAGGCCCTGTCTGTTCTAAAATTTGACGTTGTCTGTCTGTCTGTCTGAACCAAAGTGTGCTACAGAAGTAGGTCTAAGGCATAGTATAAATTTCGGACCAAGGCTGTACAACAATTTTACTAGAAGAAACCCTAATATGATACCACTAAACAATAAATTGTTTAAAAAAAAGAGTACTCGATTTGATTAAATCTAACTTGTAATTGTACTTTTACCACTTTTTTATGTTAATCATTCTCAACTGTAAATTTTTAATTTTTAACATTGGGTATTTTGTTTGTAACTCTGTTATGTTACTGTAATTTATTTTTTCGTATCTTTGTTCATGCATTTATTTCATATAAGCAATCTTATTTATTTTTATTCTTATTTTTTACCTAAAACTATAATATGTATGTTTTTTTTATATAATTTTCAAAATTTAATTTTAGTATGACTGAACTGACCCCGAACACGAGCTATGCTCATGCGGGGCAAATAATACTCTTTTCAAATTGTACAAATTGTGTGTATATTATTTTTATTTGTAATAATTTTGTATCAATTTGTATTTTTTTAATTTGTAATAAACTTAATTAATAAAAAAATTAATAATAATATAGGCCTAATTCAACTTTTTTAAGCTTCTTACTTGGGAAAGGCCTATGTTGTTTTATATATTTATGGTAGCCACCTCTTATGTTTGTTGCACATAATTTACACACAATATTCCGATCATCAGAGGAAAAATAATCACTGCCATATTCAGCCAGAACTGCATCTGTTGTGTTTTCGGACATCCTCGTTTACGCATGGTATGACTTCACTCACAGCAGTATTCCGCGTGTCATGCCACAGGCAGCGCGAGTTGTTTACTAAATCAGAAAGCTTGCTATGCCTTGAGCACCACTAACTTGACAAATTATCGGCTAAACCCCCGGGCCCTAATCGGTTGTCTCGCAGTAATTATGCAATGACATAATGACTAGACATGGGATATTTTGTTCCTTATGATTTTTTAAACATGTTGACGTTTCATGATAAATCACTTACATTTATAGAGTTTTATAGTGCCTTAAAATGCCTATTAGGACCTTTGGAGCCTATTTTTACTCTTTAGTGCCTAAACTGCCCATTTTGTACATTTAAAATAAAATTCTATTTCTGTAACTTTTACAATCGTTTATTGGACATCCCTGAATGAAGAGCAGAACAGCAGAGTTTATTTTTTATTTTTTTATTTATTTTTTTTTTAAATACAGAAACTTGATTTTCCCAAACAATTGTCACCAAAGGAATGCTAACTGGCGGGGGACGGGGAGGATTACCTCAAAAGAACAAGTAGCAGATATATATAGTAAGAAGGGACATACTGCGTCAAGTCGCCAGTGTTCAATAAAATTACCATAATTCTCTTTTACATAAATCATACACTGATAAGACATATATTGCGGGCAGTGTCATGATTTTTAAAAGCTTAAAACTTTCCTTGCAGGAAGAGACATCTTGGAGGAATTCCACACACTAATCTGATTCCTTTCTTTTGAAGCCTAAAAATGTTTATACTATAAGTTTGAGAACCCCACATTAACGTTCCATATGACAAATGAATGTGAATACGAGCAAATTTAGATCACATCCAAACTAACCATTTTCTTTAATTTTCTTATCATAAAAATACCCTTACTCAGTTCACAAGTCAATTTATCTATTCGACAAACCCAATTTAATTAAGAATCCAGACTAAAACCTTTCTTTCTTTCTTTCTTTATCTTAGTTTTACCTCTCCCTTTTAAGATTTAAGCGACCCAAGCCGCCCGGGCCTTACAGGGCCGCGACCTGTCGGGAGAGGGATTATCTTTGGATCACATACATACTTTTTTGACCAGACAAAGACATGGAGGGCCTCCCCGGATGAGTGATCAGCCCAATGCCGGGGCCACCTCCGAGACAACACGAACACATAGGACGAGACACACCATTCACACACACACTCACTCCAAACAAGGCGAGGATGGGATGAAGATGATAATGACGGCCAGATGATATCTGGGGACCACAAGGGCCTAAAGTTACCCGACATTTGTCTCAAAGGTGAGGAAAAACCCCAGAAAAAACCTCACCTAGGTAACTTGTCCCGACCAGGAATCGAACCAGGGCCCGCTGCGTGAGAGGATTGGACGCATCCCCTGAGCCACAGCGGTGGACCAGATTAAAACCTAAAAATTTCAAAACCTCTTTACCTTTTTACAACTTATCATCTTATTATTAGTTACTGTAAGATTATCAGTTTTTTTCCAAATGTAGGCAAAGAAATTTGGCATTACACCAGTCTCCATCCATACAAGTAATAGTCATTATTATCAACATCAACATCAACATGATATAGCCTTCAGCTATCTTATTGCAATACATCAGTTTATTTTAATGTTCATGTCTATAGGGCCTACTGTTTTATGTCTTGGATCTCAATGGTACACGGCAAGGCTGACGCGCTGCTCCCGTGGTCTACAGTTCAGGACAATTCTTTATTAAGTGCCAGTATGGTACTTTATGAGATTGTGTGGTGGACGAAAAAATGTCTGTCCGTCTGTCCGTGTGCCTGTACGCACCATAACTCAAATACGCTTTTTCGGATTTTCATGAAACTTGGAAAACACATTTATAATGTCCATGGGAAGAACCCTATTGATATTGAACCAAATCGGTTCACCGGTACCGGAGTGATGCCCAATTTAGTGCCTATTTTAATAGATTATGGCGCCTTTCTAATAGAAAGGCGCCATCACTCAAATACGCTGTAGCGGATTTCCATGAAACTTGGTATACCCATTTATGACGTCCATGAGAAGTGCCCTATTGAATTTGAACCTAATCTGTTGACCGGTACCGGAGTAAAACCCAATTTAGTGTCTACTTTAAAGGCGCAATAACTCAAATACGGTTTATCGGATATTTATGAAACTTCGTATACGCATTTATAATGTCTATGGGAAGACGTTTATTGATATTGGACCAAATCGGTTGGCCAGTACCGGAATAATGCCCAATTTAGTGTTTTTATGTTAATATATAAGAAGTCGCGATAACTCAAATATGCTTTATTGCATTTTCCTGAAATTTTGTATACCCATTTATAATGTACGTGGAAAGACGTCTACTGATATTGGACCAAATCGGTAGACCGGTACCGGAGTAAAACCCAATTTAGTGTATATTTTAAAGACGCGGTAACTCAAATACGCTTTACCGGATTTTTATGAAACTTGGTATACACATTTATAATGTCCATGGGAAGACATCTATTCATAATGGATAAAATCGGTTGACCTGTTTCGGAGTAATGCTCAATTTAGTGCCTATTTTATGGTAATATACGTATTCGAAAGAATTTATAAAAAAAATTAAAATCAGTTATCTTGACAACATAGCCTATTGTTTACTGTGATCTTGTAAGGCCTTGGAAATTTAAATACAGGTAGCTATGACAAAAAACATATTGATTTACATGCGCTTATCCAACTAAACCGTTAAAATGACCCAGGTGGCCGAGATGGTAGACCTTTCTTCTTCCGTAAGCCCTGCTTAATGAATAAATCTGGAGCTTAACTTGGAAATCAATTAAAAAAAAAAAAACATATTCTGCATATCATAATTGCAGTCATAACTGATTAAACCAAAACATACTGGCACTTTGTTACATCAGTTTACCTGATTTTATTTTCTACCTAAGCTGTTCGCCGGGATAAACAGTGTTTCTGAACACTGGGAACCTCAAAATACGTATTAAAGCTTAAAACTTGACATCAAATTCCACGGTCCCTAACAGTAGAGCATCTAGCTTTAATATAGGTTAGTTCAAATGGTACGGGTTGAAAGAGTGAAAACATCTTAAAAATTAAATTCGTAATACTATATATCTGACAGACTCTTCCGATAGTAGGCCTGTATTAGAAGTAGCAAGAATGAAGACAACTTCGATTATTTGAGAATGTATGCTGGCTGTACATACTACAGATATTTCCATGCCAACGACATTTTGCTCCTCTCTTGTCTATTTAACACGTTCCTTACCAACGAAATGTGTTTTCACTTAGATAAACACATATATAACTGATTTTCACTTGTTTCCACACGACATTAACCCGTACATCTAATTGCAGAGCGTTTTTATACAGACCAACTTACAATTCGCTCCTCACAACCGCCACATTAACAAACCACTACAGCTGATAGCGCATTTCATTCGATTTCCGTATCGATATAGATACTATAATCGTTGGATTCGATTTTCTATCGATATAGATACTATAATCGTTGGATTCGATCTTCTATCATTCATTCTAATTCATTGCTCCTGTAAAGTTTTAGAAATGGCAGCACATGTTTAAGGTTATAAAGAAATATCGAGACGCACAACATTATATTCTCATATTCTTCAACTGACTCCATGTACCGGCATGTTGCCATGGTAGCTCAGGTTGTTAGAACAGCGGCGCGGAGGGCCGAAGATCCTGGTTCAAACCCCGGCTATGGCATTGCATTTTTTAGTCTGACTTCACCTTTTCAATATATCAGTTGATTTTTCTGTTCATGTCTATAGGGCCTACTGCTTTACGTCTTGGATCTCATTGGTACATGGCAAGGTTGATACGCTGCTCCCGTGGTCTGCAATTCAGGACAATTCTTTATTTTCTACCTAAGCTGTTCGCCGGGATAAACAGCGCACAGAGAGTCATATTTCTGAATACTGAGAAATTCAAAATACGTATTTTAGCTTAAAACTTCACATCAGATTCCACGGTCCCTAACAGTAGATCTCTTACCTTTAATGTAGGTTAGTTCAGGCCCTCGCTGAAGCGCACCACGCAGCATTCAACGGCAGCCCGGTGCTCTCCTTCCCCATGTAGCGGCCGGTGCTACTGCATGTGTGCGTCAGAGACAATACATTGGGTAGTTGACCTCGCTTTATTGGCGAATATAAAGTCTTATTTAAATGATTTAAATATTTAATTGCAGAGGAGAAATTAGTTAATTAGCACCATGTGTGACAGAATTAAGGCTTTCAAAATATAGAATTTATTATTTAAAGATTTGCTTAAAGTCGGAAATTTTGACAATTTTCCTTCATTAAAATCACTAAATTTGCCTCTATACGAAAGCCTTAGAGCAGGGGAAGACAGAAGGTTGCTCTGTGACGTCACTGCTTTCTGCTCTGACTGCTCGCGTTATACCTCTGCGAGGAGTATGTGAAATGGCGGCATCAGTGAACAGGGGGGAAGAGAGGGGCATTAGTATTGCGGGTAGCGGGAATTTAGGGGGTTAGAACTTACGTAATACGTGTTTCCGAGTTAATGAAACATCAATCGATTTTCTTGATAGTTTATCGGTTAATTACAGCACAGTAGTTTAACATATTAACATATTTAACATATTATTTTTCTATTCTGTGAGAACAATTGCCTTTCCACAAAATCTATGTTCTTTGACAAAAATAGACAATACTATAATTCACTACAATAAAAATAATAAAGGAATGAACTGAATTAATTACCATACAAGCTCGTCTGCACCTTAGATGATACAAGATTACAGTAACAATTTTCTGACTTTCTGGTCTCTTTTTTCTTTAACAAGTTTAACAATGTTGGGGCGTAATGTTGGGACGTATTTAATCGAAGACTACATTTAGGTTGTGATTTGACAATGTACTTCTTGATTTGAGCTTTGCACATTTCATTTTAAAAAAATTGTTCGGCCACATATGTCGATCCAAAATTACATAATATTCGTGCGGCAAGTCTCGGGAATCTGGTTTCAGAGAAATTTTCGTAAAAGTTACCCAAGACCACTTTACGTTCGTATTTGTACTTTAACAGGTCGTCGCATTGACAGTTTAGCAGTTCCAACTGATACCGGCAAGGAACGTCTTTGACATTAACTGAATATGGGGTAGCAAAAAATTTAAACATTGGAGAAAGGTTTTCCACATCATGAAACCTCGATTCGAACTGAAGAAGAATGTTTTGCAGAACTAACACATGTTCTGCAGAGAGAACACTATCAGAATCGCGTACTTGCATTAACTTTGAAAAATGCTCCGTATTTCAAACCAGAAGTTGTTCTACCCACAGAGCTAAAGTGAATAGGTCCTCTAGTACCTAGCTCTAGCGTACTCTAAACACCCCTACTACCGTGCGCTCTTGCTGACGTCACACACAAGGGATCCGCATGCACTTGCTCCACAAACGTCATCACAAGACGTAGTTGACTTCCCCTGCCTTAGAGAGTATCAGACGTCGTTACAGAATTTTCACGGCGAATTCAACGCTCATTCGAAGAAACTAATGATAAGGCACCGTATTTGTCCTGAAAATCATCATCATGTTTCCGAACAGAGCTGATAAAAGAACAGGTACTACCACTATAACGACGATTTACTTTCATTTTATAAAGGTTTTCATCCACAGGAATTTCCCAAACTTCACGCACTTGCCTTATAATTTACGTCAGTGTTCGAGACAACTTATGCATGCGAAAATATGTTTTCAATCTCATCAAAGGCAATGTCTATTCCTTCGCTGATGACACAGTAATCATATTTTCTGGAAACAGTTGGGATCACGTTTTTAATAATGCTAACATTGGAACAAACAAAATAAAAAAATGGCTCGATGAAAACCTTCTATCTTTAAACATTGATAAAACAACATATTTACCATTTTCACTAAACTCTAAAGGACTTTCCTCGATAAATGCACAACACAATATAATCTTACATGAAATCTCTTGTTCTATCCCTTTTAATTGTAAATGTCCAAAATTAAGTTCATCAACACAAGTAAAATACTTAGGTGTTATCATTGATCAAAATTTACGGTGGGAAAAACATGTTCAATATCTGTGTCTTAAACTACGGAAAACTATATATAAATTTGTTATATTAAGAAACATTATGCCACAGAGTACTTTAAGACTAATATATCTAAGTTTAGTCCAATCAGTTATACAATATGGAATAATAGGATGGGGTGGGATATGTCAGACTACACTTCGCCCATTGTCGTTGTTGCAGAAAAGAATAATCAAGATATGTTTAAAAAAATCAATGGACTATCCATCTAAAAGTTTATATAAAGATTTTGACGTATTGAATATTAAACAATTATATTCCTACACTTTATTAAATTATTTCCATAAACATCAAGAAAAGTTCATAACACGAAATCACTACTATAATACAAGGAGGTATAATATCTCTTGTCCTCTTTTCGAACCAAAGTGTGCTACAGAAGTAGGTCTAAGGCATAGTATAAATTTCGGACCAAGGCTGTACAACAATTTTACTAGAAGAAACCCTGATATGATACCACTAAACAATAAATTGTTTAAAAAAAGAGTACTCGATTTGATTAAATCTAACTTGCAATTGTACTTTTACCACTTTTTATGTTAATCATTCTCAACTGTAAATTTTTAATTTTTAACATTGGGTAATTTGTTTGTAACTCTGTTATGTTACTGTAATTTATTAAGTGCCAGTATGGTACTTTATGAGATTGTGTGTGGGGAGGGAAAATGTCTGTCCGTCTGTCTGTCTGTCTGTCCGTCCGTCCGTGTGTCTGTACGCGCGATAACTCAAATACGCTTAATCGGATTTTAATGAAACTTGGTATATACATTTATAATGTTCATGGGAAGAACCCTATTGATAATGGACCAAATCGGTTAACCGGCACCGGAGTAAAACCCAATTTAGTGTATATTTTAAAGGCGCGATAACTCAAATACGCTTAATCGGATTTTCATGAAACTTTGTATACGAATTTATAATGTCCCTGGGAAGAAGTATATTGATATTGGACCAAATCGGTTGGCGGTACCGGAATAATGCCCAATTTAGTGACTTTTTATGGTATATCACAAAGGCGCGGATAACTCAAATACGCTTTATCGGATTTTCATGAAACTTGGTATAAGAATTTATGACGTTCTTGGGTACAGGCCTATTGGATTAGGGCCAAATCGGTTGACCGTTACCGAAATAACTATTATAGCAATATTAATTTTGTAATGAATATTCTTTCATGGTCCTCAATATATTAAAAAACGTAACAAATTGCCAATCTTACATTGATATTGTTAACAACCTTTATTGATTTGTTTCTTCATAACGATGTCTCTGTGGGCTAAATAATAATTTAAATAATGTAAATAATCGATTTATAACAACTAGCCGTTGAATATTGATATTATATTGTGTATTCTATGGTTATGTAGACTACCGATATTTACATTAGGCTATATTTTAATGTATTTTTTATATTCGTTTCTGTGCAGCAATATACCTAATGTAATTCCCGACAGATAGATTTCATATTGACTTTTTATTCATTCATAACCTTCAAGGCTGCTTTAAATTGAAACAGAGATATCAGCGAATCGTAGGTCTATTGCATCATTATTATTATTGCCAGCACGTTTTTGGAGTTTAACTCGGAGATCTATTACAAAAATAACTTTTATGCATGGGCCTATCATAATTGCGTTTATCACTGATTAAAAAAACATACTGGCACTTTGTTATATCAGTTTACCTGATTTTATTTTTTCGTATCTTTGTTCATGCATTTATTTCATATAAGCAATCTTATTTATTTTTATTCTTATTTTTTACCTAAAACTATAATATGTATGTTTTTTGTTATTTTTATATAATTTTCAAAATATAATTTTAGTATGACTGAACTGACCCCGAACACGAGCTATGCTCATGCGGGGCAAATAATACTCTTTTCAAATTGTACAAATTGTGTGTATATTATTTGTATTTGTAATAATTTTGTATCAATTTGTATTTTTTAATTTGTAATTATGAATTTAAATAAAAATAAGACCAGGACTTCTCTGTCTGATATTGCTCAAGAGGCCATACATAGAATTTCCATTGCCAAATAGATTGTACTCAATATTGGTAAATTAATTGCGGCAAAACGATGTTAACAATCGACTTAAATTCTAAATGTATATAAAGGCAGAGAATAAATGGTGTGTTTATGTGTTCACAAAATTGTTACTAATAATATTGTTTTCGTAAGCTGAGCGCTGGCCAGACCTGTGGAGCTGCCTCTGGTCCTACACCGGTGATGGCCTCTACCTCAGTTGGAAAGGCCTGGGTTAGTTTAAATGGTACGGGTAGAGGGAGTGAAAACATCTTAAAAATCAAATTCGTAATACTATATATAAATATATATAATGTGAGAGACTCGCCCGATAGTAGGCCTATATATTAGAAGTCGCAAGAATGAAGACAGCTTTGGTTATTTGAAAATGAATGCTGGCTGTACATACCACAGTTGTTTCCATGCCAACGACATTTTGCTCCTCTCTTGTCTATTTAACACGCTTCTTACCAACGAAATATGTTTTCACTTAGAAAAACACATAAATAACTGATTTTCACTTGTTTCCACACGACACTAACCCGTACATCTAATTGCAGAGAGTTTTTATACAGCCCAACTTACAATTCGCTCATCACAACCGCCATATTAAGAAACCACTACAGCTGATAGCGTGTTTCATTCGATTTCCTTATCGATATAGATACTATAATCGTTGGATTCGATCTTCTATCATTTATTCCGATTCATTGCTCCTCTAAAGTTTTAGAAATGGAGATGGCAGCACATGATTAAGGTTATAAAGATATATCGAGACGCACAAAATACAGTATACATTCATTATTTTTCTACGTGTTAGCCTACGTGAATTCGTTGACCAGCCATTGTGAACGTATTTTTACTTCCTCTATCCGTACCAGAGGTCTTGTAGATAACAAACAGAGTATTGTGTTCGACCCTGGGATTCTCTGCCGAGTTTTCAACAAAAATACATGTTTTGAGGTTCCTGAATAAATGAAAATAAATAAATAAATTTAAAAAATGGAATTTTCAGAAACATTACGATGTATGAGTGTCTATCTGTGAACAATATAGTTAAAGATTGCCAATATTACAAATAAATATATTTAGAAAATTTCATTTTCCTTGATTTTCTTCAAAACGGCTCTAATGGGATTGTTTAAATTTCGTGCTCATCTAATATAATATGAAATCGAAAGTGTGCATGTAGATGTGTAGGTATCTATGCTCCCTAAACAAATCTACATTTCTTGACCAATTTGCACGAAATTTTGCACACGTACGCAGTTTAACCCGGAAAGTACGCGGTCGTCATTAAAATTCAAACAAACCACTCCTTTCCTTGAAAATTTATATAATTTCAGAGAATATTATACTGAATTAATGAAAATAAAATTCCGTTCTCATGACAACAGTGTATTGTTTACAGTGTTCACATAGGGCTTTGCAAGCTACATAAAACTGGGATTTAACAAATTCTGATGCTATCGATGTAATACATTGGTGAAAATAATTAATGAAGAATGAATTCCACGAAAATAAAGCACAATGTGATGCAGTCTCATAACTTTTTCTACCCTCGACATGGGGAATATTATTTTCTCACTTCACATTTTGAAGTAAAGAAAAGAGATCGTATTGCAGGGACAGCTTAATCCAGTTGTCTCAGCCTGAGTGTATGTCAACGAGTATACTATATCAGAAGTCGGTAAAAATCCTATCCACTGATACGTTATTCAAAGCTGTAGGCTTTCTATTAGTTGAGAAATAGGGATGTTTATCATCGGTCCTAAACATCTAAAAAGAGACAAAATAGGATGGAACATTTTTAGTCCTATGCGCGCAGTATATTAAGTCCCAGGTATTTGAGGAGGAAAGTATAAAAGTGATATTGAATTTCTTTTTTATTTCACGGTTGTATGGTAATTTGAGAGTGAGAAATAAAATTTTCCATAAAGACAATAGAATGTTATGTAACCGGAATTTGTTTCTTCTTATTTCAACCCCTCCCAGGCATGGTGTATAGAAGCAACGGAATGCAACATTCGACATCCTCTATGAGCCATAAAAAGCTACATCTAGCGTTTTCTGAGGGAATAGTTTGAGTGTGACAAGTCGTTCTTCCTCATTTAAAATTCTACATACATATTATACCTAGGTTTAAGGACCTAGAATTTGAAAATCAAAATTCCTTCATAAGTTAATTTCAAATTACAAAATACAAAACCCGGGCCTAGGACCTAGAGTTTGAAAATCAAAATTCCTTCATAAGTTAATTTCAAATTACAAAATACAAAACCCGGTCGAAGCCGGGTCTTTTAAGCTTGTCTAATATACAAAATAGAAAGTGTGTATGTTGATATGTGGGAGTGAGGGTGTGTGTGTATGTATGTTCCCTATAGAAATCTACATTTCTTGAGCAATTTGCACGAAATTTTGCACATATACTCAATTCAGCCCGGAAAGTAACGCTGTCAACATTAAAATTCAAACAAACCACCCCTTACCTTGAAAATTTATACAATTTCTGAGAATATTATACTGAATTAATGAAAATCTATTCAGTTCCCATGACAACAGTATATTGTTAGTGTTCACATAAGGCTTTGGAAGTTACTAGTAGCTGGGCTTCACAAATTAGAGAAGCTAACGAAGAATGAAATCCACGAAAATAATCCACAATGTGATGCAGTCACATAATTTTCTCTACCCTGGACATGGAGGATATCATTTCTCACTTCGCATTTTCATACAGAATATGAGGTCGTATTGCAGGGATAGCTTAATAGAAGTTGTCTCAGCCTGAGTGTGTGCCAACGAGTATGCTATTATCAGAAGTCGGTAAAAAATCCTATCCACTGATACGTTATTCTTCGCCGTAGGCGTTGTATTAGTTGCGAAATAGGAATGTTTATTATAAATTAAGCATGTAAAAAGAGATAAAATAGGTCGGAACATTTTTAGTCCTATGTGCCCAGCAAGAGATTATGTCTCAGAGTTTTGGGGAAGAATGTGTGAATTGATTTTATTTCGATTTTAGCCCAGAAATGGTTGTATGATAACTAGGGACCGGATTCTTAGGTTTTTACCTATTTTTTTCCTTACTTCCAAAACAAAAAGCGCTCATACACTTTTTCGAATCATGTCCATAGGATTCACCCACATTAATTCTGTGGCACCTAAAAATACCTAAATGGGGTATAAAAACCTAAATACACCTAAACGGGATATAAAACATAAAATATCTAATTTAGGCACCTTTTTTTTGTCTTTTTTGTTTGTCAGTTGAGAAATCGATATTTTGTGGGGTGAGGATAATTTTTGTCGGGTAGAAATTAATACCACCAGCGTTTCATTCAACCCATTGTCATCTAGGATGGACAGTATCAACAGAGGAAAAGAGTACCGGCGTATTCCTTTTAAAATATTCGTACGAACAACCATTGTTGCTGTGTATGAACAAGGATAAAGATTACTGTGTTTTTAAGCGCTTGTTTTTGTTTGCCTTTAGTACTTCCCTGTTATTCATACTGAGTGGTTACACTGTGAGTTTTAAGAAGACGTGTTAATTATGCCGAAACAAATGAAATCGAGTTTATAACGGCAGTGGATTGGCGACGATCTGAATTTCACTACAGATGGCAAGGTAAAATTTTGTTAAGCCTGCCAGAAACACGTACCGTATTATTTACCTTTCTAGAAAAGGGGGCAGTTTTCGTTTCTATTTGATCTGTTGTGCGTTTAGCATGCGTAACAACCGACAAAAGGAAAATAATCAGTTTCACATTATCCACATCCAACCATAAAGTATTTTACTCACTAAATTAGAAGCATCGGATTCGAATCCTGAGAAGGGTAGTGTCTAGATACAGTATTAACTATTAACTAAGAGATACCAAAAAGAACTTCAAAGTTGAGAATCTTGAAAGATATTTAGTGATATACTGTAACAGGAAATGTGAGGCAATCTTATTTTCACTGCTTCTTTTGATTGTTTATGCTTTCCTTCTTCAATTGCATAATATTGTCTTAAAGCAAGTTTACACAAATTTAAGTCAATTTTGTTAAGTTAAACTTTACAAGTATTATGTATTCAATCCTATGTAGCACATTCAAAATCATTAAACCAATTATTCTACCCGAAAACGATATTTTGGACAAAAAACCTAAAAAAACCTATTTCACCTAATTGAAAACCTAAAACAGTGTTTTTAAAAACCTAAAAATCCGATCCCTAGTCATGAGAGATTACTAGTTAGATTTATTAAGACTATTCCATGAATAAAAATGTAACGGATTATTCAAATAATAATTACTTTCTTGCTTCGTTATATAAAAACAAAACTAAAAGCTGCGAGATCACGGCATACTATGAATGGATTCGAGTTACCATGTTGTGATCAGTGCTACCAATGGTCCATATAAGACATAGTTAACTTAATTCAGGCAAGCTAACAGCAACACAGAATAACAGCACACGAACTGGCTTGCACCGAATCGAAATTGTGGTTTTAATCAATGAACATTTATATTGTTTCAATTTCCAAACAAGTTATGTTGTATAAAGTAGCCTAATCTGTTTTCGTGCTGCTTAATGGCAACATGTGACGTATTAATCACGGCACATTGAAGCTTACCTATCCAATAACGAGCTGGACATTTTATCAGATAAAATCCCTTCCTCGTATTAATAGTAAGCATTTTATAAGATCAACGATCGTGATTGGTCTATATCCTATGAATTGCTAAACGTTATTGTTCAATATCAAACACGCGGCTCGAACTTCGTTCTCGAAAATATATCGATAAACTCGTAGTCTCTCGTGGGATTACCTATGATAAAGTAAGCTCATTAGGATTAAGAAGTGATATACAGGGTGTTAAAAAATTACGTTTACAACGTTTCAGGGATGATAGAGTAGGTAAAAACAAACATTTTCTTTCTGTGACTAAACTTTGGCATATGCTCCGTTTTGCCGCTCGATGGACTTAAGGGTAGATGGCTTAACTGCCGTCACAACACGCACCGATTAGTTTTGTTTGGTCGTCGTGTCAGGAACCATCTAAATGCTAAATTCCCCAATCGTTGGATCGGCAAGGGTGGGGCGGTACCGTGGTGGCCACCTCGATCACCGGACCTATCTCCACTTGATTTCTTTTTGTGGGAAGACATGAAACGTCTTGTGTATGAGACACCGATCGATACGGCAGAAAAATTAGTTGCTCGCATTGTTGAAGCTGCACAAGTTATTTGAGACAATTTGGCCTTTTTGAGCGTTGCAGACAGTCCATAGTACGAAGATACCAGTTGTGCAATGCCTTCAATGAACGGCAATTTGGACACAATCTCTAAAACGACAATTGACTTCATTCCTTCTGGATAATACGAACAAAATTAGAATGTTACAATTAACACTTATGTAGGCCTACACAATAAACGGCGCATATGCCAGAGTTTTGTCACATAAATAAAATGTTTGTTTTTATCTCCTCTATCATCTCTGAAACGTTGTAAACGTAATTTTTTTAACACCCTGTACGCAACTATCAGACAAGGTCCTGAAACCTAATGAATCTTCCATTATGTAGCCTAGGTTATTTAACACACAAAGCGGTCACTTATATGGTCAAAAGTTGTCACTTATATGGTCTGAAGTTGTTCAATAATATACCTGACATTATTAAATACCAGAATGGTACGTACTTGATGAGATTGTGTGGGGGACGGGAAAATGTCTGTCTGTCCGTGTGTACGCGCGATAACTCAATTACGCTTTATCGGATTTTCATGAAACTTGTTATACGCATTTAGCTTATAATGTCCATGGGAAGAAACCCTTTGATATTGGACCTTAATCGGTTGACCGGTATCGGAGTAATGCCTTCACTATGCTTATCAAAATAGGCCGTTAAACTGAGCGAGGTGGTCTGGTTGAAATCCCGTAGCCGGCCAATTTGACTTTTTTGTTTGTTTGTATTTTTATGTGAGTGTGCGATTGTCAAGATATCACTAATCTGTATAGTTCTGGTGATGCTGGACGATGTTAATCCGATTTTTAAAAAACTAGACCTTTGTTATTCTGTAAGCTATGCTTAATGAATCAATCTGGAGCTTAACTCGGAAATCGACAAAAAGACTTAATTTTCTGCATATCATAATTGCAATTAAACTGATTAAGCAAAAACATTCTGGCACTTCGCTACATCGATTTACCTGATTTTTTATTTCATATTATCACTACACCGACTTGAAATGTCATTAAACGCAACTTACGCAAGTACAGGCAATGGACAGTCAATAAGATATTTAATAGGCCTACATAGCTTACTTAGTTACTAAAAAAAGCAAACTATTGTAAAATTACGTAACTTTATCTTAACATAAGAAATTCATCCAAAGAACAAAATGGGTTTGAAACTAACCATTTGTATGCCTTACTTTTAAAAACTTGTAGACTATGGCGGTTATAATAAAATAATGTAAACTGATGTAACAAAGTGCCAGAATGCTTTTTAATTAGTGATAATTGCAATTATGATATGCAGAAAATAAGTTATTCTTGTAATCTATCTCCGAGTTAAGCTCCAGATCGATTCATTAAGCAGGGCTTACGGAAGAACAAAGGTTTAGTTTGATAACCATATGTGAAGGAATATTTGAGTAGTGTTATTTGTCAAAAGTTAACCGTATTGCAACTTCCAAAGCCGTATATGAATACTGTAAAACAATATGTTGCCATGAGAACTGATTTGTATTTGATGAATTCTTCCTAATATATTACCATAAAATAGGCACTAAATTGGTATTTACTCCAGTGCCGGTCAACCGATTGGGTCCAATATCAATAGGCTTTTTTCCGTCGACGTTATAAATGCGTATACCAAGTTTCATGAAAATCCGATAAAGCGTATTTGAGTTATCGCGCATACAGGCACACGGGCAGACGGAAAGACATTTTCCCTTCCCCCCACACAATCTTATAAAGTACCATTCTAGCACCTAATAACAATGACATTAATAACAATAATAAATAACAATACCATAAGAAACTAAAATGTATACCTGTCTGTAGGAAGTAACTGAAGTAAATTCTGAAGACATTAAACCCAACCCAAGTGTTGATTATGCCAATAGCCTGCTGATCAGCTTCCCTGTGGTAGATACAAACGGGAGTGGAGAGGTAAAACCCTAGAGCTGCGTACTGATGATGGTTGCCAGCAGTCTAATTATTTACATTTTATGCATTGACGTTATTATTTTATATTTGTTTATATTATAGTTATATTCATAATGCAGGTACTTCTCCCGTTTATTCACCAAGAGTCAAAATAAACAAACGCCAGGACAGATCGGAGATGCTTGGAAACCAACGTTGACGAGATTATCAGACGTACTTAACGTATGAACATTCCACAGGGGAATGTTTTTGGCCCGCTTATATTTTGAATGAACATATACGAAACATTCGATTTGTCAAGAGCCAAGTCACGCGAACTCCCTATGTTTCTGTGGTCTTCGCTTCGTTATTATTGTGACGGATGCAGATTGCTAGCTAGTTTCTAGTTCATTTAACATCCAAAATGGAGGGAAATTTGCTGGGAGTGTGGCTGGTGTTAAGTAGCCTATATAGGACAGAGGGTCCACAATGTGTGATTCAGTTGTCAGTTTAGTTTGACTCCCGGGAGCGGGGGGGGGGGGAGGCTTGCGCCTGCGAGATGAAGCTCCAGCTCTGGATGCTGCGTGGTGTCGTAGTCAGTTGTTTCTCGGCGTCCCAGCCAACTCCTGGCGTCCCGTCCCGTTCCGTCTCGTGCACGCGTTCCTCGTGTGAAATCCATGAACCAAGCTTCGCAGTGTGAAGGGAATCAACAGTGCAGTCGTGAGTATTCATTGTGTTGAGTCAATGCTTGTAAACAAAGAAACGCTCAATATACGAGGGAGATTCAAATGAAAACAGCAATTAATTTTTTCCCACTATTTTACTGCAGGAAGAATGTTTGCTTGTAAATTATTTTTCTACTTAGTCCTCTCCTAGTACAACGCACTTAAGCCATCGGATAGGAAGTGCTTCGATACCGCGTGAGAAAAATTATTTTGGTTGACGCTGTAGCCACTCGTTCACCGCCGGTAGGACGTCTTCATCATACTTGAACTTGAACATACTTTGAACTTCTAAAGGAATTTTAATGGGACAAAGATGTGGAAATTTTATAGTGCCAAAGCGAAGGAGATTGCTGAGTGCAGGTGTTTTGCTTCAACATGATAAACGCCCGCCCTCATGCTCCTCGTGCAACAATGAAAACCGTCGAAGACATCCGCCATAATCGCCAGATTTGGGATCAACAGATTTCCATATCTTTGGTTCATTAAAGGATCACCTTGGAGGGCAAAAGTTCAAGTCTGATGAAGACGTCGAATCGGCGGTGCAGGAGTGGCTACAGCGTTAACCAAAATAATTTTTCTCACGCGGTATCGAAGCACTTCCTATCCGATGGCTTAAGTGGGTTGAACTAGGAGGGGACTAAGTAGAAAAATAATGTACAAGCAAACATTCTTCCCGCAATAAAATAGTGGAAAATAAATTAATTGCGGTTTTCATTTGATGCTCCCTCAAACATTGCTCAAGTGCGCATTCAGTTGTCACATAATGCCTCACTTTGTGGATAATAAACGCAGAATTTATTAAAACATAATTCAATTTTTTTTTTTTGTATCTTAATATATTATATTAGCGTTTAAGGCGAGATTGCTAGAGCTTCTTGGAGAAAATGTGAAGTGATAATAATTAAATCCTCTGACAGCGGGAATGCAACCCGAGGTTAAGGTTCTTAGCACTAGAAATTACTTTTCTTCCAATTAGTGCGTGGGTAATGACCAGACCCTAGATTTTGATGAGATAAAAATACTTTAAAAATGAGCTATAAAAAGACCGCAAACATACAAAGAATGACCATAAAATTAAACAAAAAAGACTAAAAAATTTGTATGTAAAGAATAGCTCATTCATCATAATTGTATGTAATCTACATTTATGTTGTTGACCCACTTATAGGCTTGTAATTTGTTAATTACATACAGTAAAATGCAAACAGCAAACACCTTTCCAACTCCGTGGCGCTAACATCTCAGAAGGGACAAGGCCTACCACCCGACCGCTGCGACATCTACCATAGGCAGACGGCAGCATTGGGGGCATGTGGTCAGCATACCGACACCCACGGCCGTTAATGGCCTCTCTACATACAAATTAAAATTATAACAAGATTTGTTTATTTATTCTTATTTAGAGTTCCGATAGTAGGGATGCTATTTAACGTAAGTAAATTCACAAACACTCTATATAATGCAAACAAACGCAAAATGAGAATATAATGACTTTAAATTGAAAAAAACCTAAAAATAAGAAATGGAGGAAAAAAGACTGTAAAATGGCCAAAAAATGACCAGATAATGATATTAAATTTAAAAAAATTACCTAACAATAAAGAATGGGGGAAAACGACCAAAAATATCCTTAAAATTGTCATTTTTATAATCTAGGGGTCATGATCAGAATATCCGCACGAGTGGGCAACGTCCAAGATGTTCAGGTTAAAATATGACATGTCAGCAAAATCCGGGCCCTGGTAGGTCTATTGGCTTTCTTAACAAGTGTAACACTTAGTAAACAAATTAACTTTTATCATATTCCACAAGTGTAAAGATGCTTTCCAAAAATAACATTTTCTAACTTCGTATCTTCTTCTTTCCTATCTTCGTGGTGAACTACGAGCCATTTCACGAATGCTCGTGGGGGTGGCGGCTAGCCCCGTCATTGTAGGTTCACGACCACAGCTCCCCGAGTGAGACATGTTTGATGTCCGTACACCATTTTATGGTCTCTTCTTGATAACAAATTTTATATGTTCTTTGAACTTTTCCTGTCACTGGTAAAATATAATATTTTCCCAGGATTCTAACCAGGTTGTAGCTTGGGTAAATTGGGACATTTCGGGGCCAATCTGAAGCTCCATTGTCAAGGAGAATGAAGTACCAGAACTCGATAGAGTTGATGCGGCTAGGGGCATCCGGATTGGAGAAAAGGATTATTGGGCTTGTCGACTGGTAAGTAGGGTTTGGATGTTTATGACCTAAAAAAAGTGGAAAATATGACTGCAAATATGCCCTTAAAAATTATTAGACATGATCCAAAAATCCTAAATAAAACCTAATAAAAGTAACGTATTTTCAAAAACGAAAAACAAATAACTTGTAACCTAAGAGAGAAAATGTTTAGGCCTTTACACGTTGATATTTCAAATTTAATTTCGATAACTCAAAAAAGTAGTGATACTACTTAACTAATGCATTAAACATGTGAGGGAAAAAAAACAATTTTTTAATACACGCTCTCTAAAACAGCCGAAAAATTGTATTTTAGCAACCTGGGCCGCTAAAATTGCATAAAACTGCATTGGAACTGCAATCAAAACTGCATTCAAAATGCAGTTTTATCGGCCTAGGACGCTAAGTCATCATCTATAAACAAAATACAGATGGTATTGACCAATCACACCAAGTTTAACATGGATTTAAGCATTATATCTGATCACAAAACAACAAATTTAAGCCAACACGTTTCTTTATGATAATCAGAAACTTTACCAGGGTTTATCGCAAAACCACGGCAACCTACTTCATATAACGACAATTAATATAAGCCAACAACTTTTCACATCTTGGTTCACAAAAGAAACATTGCAGCATTTAATTGCAATATATTCCGTCTACTGCTGCCGTGATGTTGCTGGCAGCAGCTCCAATTCAATGTTTCTGGCTTGGATTGAAATTTCCTCGGGATTATCACTCATATTTTCACAAGCTCTTCATAAATACCAGTTCGTATGCATTATTGTTTACAAACAAACGACTCATATATTATGCTTCTATACCGCATTTCGTGTTGGTTCGGTTCACTGTTGTTCCGCTATTCAGCCGGCTGTGGGAATAACTTACGTTAACAAATGGCTGATTACCTTTCATATTAATTATATGGTATTTTTATTTCATTTCATATAATTTAGAGAGATTTTACTCAAAAATATTATATTCACCACGTACACAATAACTTTATCGGACTCATCGATTATTTTGACCTTAGTTTACGCCTCGGCCGTTATAGGCTACTAGATTCATCCGTTAAAGCGTTATTTTGCGTTACTTGTTACATGGATTTCTTAATAAGTTATTTAAAAATTTATTGCTAACAAAACCATCTAAATAAAAAATAAAAATTTCCCCAATCTCTTTTTCCCTCTTTTTTGTTCCAGATATTTTTTTTATACGGTACATTTATGTTCGTCGTGAGATACTTCCTCTCCTTAGTTTGTCGGTTTCTTTACACTTTAATAGGATGTGTCTGGCATTTTCTTCCTTATTACGGAGTGAACATATTCCATTATGTGTATTACCTCTAAAAATTCCTTAACCTCCGTGTACCTAATCTTAACCAGCTAACCCAGTTCTTTCCTTACTGCTACATGTAAATACATATGATCCTATCCCTCATTCTGTTTTCATATCTGTATAAAATATTAAAGATTTTTCAATCCACATAATAATTCTCGTTTGGTAATATCGTTGCACCTTCTTTTATTATCTTACATGTAATCTCAAGGTTCCACTGACCCATTCTGTGCCAGATCCAATTTAATCCTGTTTTATTAACCGTTTTCACTAACGTTTCCCATTAATTATTTTTCAATTTCGTGTTCTGCAAAAACTTCAAAGAATATTTTTCAATTTCGTGTTCTGCAAAAACTTCAAAGAATATTTTTCAATTTCGTGTTCTGCAAAAACTTCAAAGAATATTTTTCAATTTCGTGTTCTGCAAAAACTTCAAAGAATATTTTTCTAAATTCTAGAGTGATAGGGAAAAAGCGAATAATTCAAAATTCCAAAGTTTCAGGAATGACAAAAACAATTTATTTCCACAGCATTTTAACAGTATTTAGATCAGTCCACCCATACATTTTTATACAGTATCTTATACTATGTAAAAATACCTGGGTGAACGGATCTAAACATTGTAAAAATGCTGTGAAAATAAATCGTTATTTGTCTCTCCTAAAACTTTGGAATTTTGATTTATTCGCTTTTTCCCTATCACTCTAGAGTTATTCTCAGGCATCCCTAAAATGTGCTAAACAAACTTTATTTTTATTATAAGACAATAGTTATGCTATTTTCTGCTCTAATTCCATTTAATGCTGTGGACTGAATGAAGTGAAGGCCAGGGGATGCAGAAAATCGAACCGACTGTACCATCAAGGTGAAATTTGAGATGGACACTCCGCAGTTCATGGGGAACGTATGATGAAAAAACTTAAGACTTCCAGGCAAATGGTTCTTGGGGGAGTAAGCGAGCATACACGCATCTCAGGGCACATTTATTATTGTATAACTTAGATATTCCTCTCATGGGGGTTAGAGGCGATTGGCTTACCACCTACCACCTGTCCCTCTGCTCTCTCTCGGAAAATAAGCGTAACAAAATTGCTATAGGTAATGAAACCTCCACTTGGAGGCCCTATGCCTCACCATAGGGGTTACAGGAACGAGTCATTCCTCTCATACGCTGACCAATAATGTTTACCAATTCCTCGGATATAGACCAATCATGATCGTTCATCTTATAATATCCTTCCTCCGAACGCAAGGAGGTAATTTTATCTGATAAAACGTCAGCTCGTTACTGGATACGTAAGGCATCAACGTGCAGTGATTAATACGTCACATGCTGACATTCAGCACGAAAACATATTATTTTATACAACGTAACTTGTTTGGAAAATGAAATAATATAAATGTATATTGATTAAAAACACAATTTCGATTCGGTGCACGCCAGTTCATGTGCTTTTATAGCGTTTTGTTGTAAGCAACTACCACGGCGCCCTCCATCTTGTGATGCGCACTATGGGTAGAATCGATTCGTGGACTGTTCATTCATCTAATATGCCGTGATCGTAGGGCTGACAGAATATTGACAACAAAGTATGAAAATTATTATTATTTACAAAATACGTTACAGTTTATTCGTGGAATAGTCTTAATAAATCCTTCTCAGTTTACTCTAACTTCGTTCTCACAAATATATCGATAAGATCGTAATCTCTCGTGGGGTTACCACTCATAAAAGTGTTAACTCTTAGTATAGTAATGTTTTACTACATAATAACAAATATATTATATTTATATGCATATTATGCACTTAAACACTGTCGTTAGAGACCGTTTCTCTTCGTGTAAAATGGTTGTAAAAATGAAAAAGTCGTTGCCACGCTTCGTATTGCATCCCCGAAGGATACACAACCCAAATAAGATAAGATTAATGCGCTTACTTAACACCCTTTACCCTAAGCATGCGCAATACAACTTACCGGCTATTCTAATGTTTTGTAGCGCATTATTTTGACGTTTCATGATCATGTACTTAGTTTTTTCCTACTTGGTAAATAGACGACAGCTAAATCCGCTTAAGAGTGACAGTGCTAGAGATGCTAACAATGGTCCTTATACATTGTGCCTACATGTTCAGTCGCTTTACAACAAAATTAATGAAATAGAGGTGTCAATGTCCAATGGTGATTAGCCTACATAGTCTTTTGTGTCAGTGGGCACTGGCTCACGGAGTCAAATAAACACTTCGTTCAAATTGGCGGTTTTAACACATTCTTAAACACGGCGGAGTTGCAATATTTATTTAAAAACGTCTATCAACTTCCGCGTCATAAATTTACCGTATTTTACGGACCATAAGACGCACTTTTTTACCTTGAAAACAGAGCCTTAAAAATTGGGTGCGTCTAATGGTCCGAAGTACACTAAAAAATTTAAATTATAATAAATATTGCCGGAATACCATAGTTAGGGCTATACGCAAGGTGTTGTAAAAGGTAAGTCACAAATTTTAGCACAGACTGCACATCAGTGCATTTGTAACAATTGTAAAATGAGGGTATACAATGCAGAAAGAAAGGAATGTTGAGTTCTTTTATACAAAAGGCGTTGCCTCCACCGGGTGGTTTAAATGAAGGACATGACCTCCCGTTACACTCACCGTATGCTGAATTGAGGGTGAGAGGGTCCAAAGTATTTTCATTCTTTCATGAAAAATCAGTTCAGTTGTTAAAATTTTTGCTATGCCACCTGTACAGAAGAAATTTTCGTACAGTGACGATTTTAAGATAGAAGTGATTTACACTGTCTAAATTGTTTATGCAGTGAAGTATATTAGCCTATTCCCTTTAAAATGTTTCGTTTAGAATCACATTAAATTTCTTTTCCTTTAAATTTCCATCCTAAAATTAAGGTGCGTCTTATGGTCCGGAGCGTCTGATGGTCCGTAAAATACGGTAAATATCTTCTGTGTTGAAAAAGTTTTCGAAGTGGTGACTATTGTTTTAACTAACTTAAAGGGCATTCTTTTATCGTTCTCCCAGGAACCCGACAGATATGTTTTTAATGTTATATGAGAAACTATTAATAAGCCTTAGTGTTTTACGAATACCTAGTTCTCTGTGGAGATTTTAATCTAGACATGACATATATTCAAATTTTACTGAGGATTTTTTTAAAAGATGTTGCGTTCATTTAATTGTTATGATACTAACAGAAGTCCCACAAGGGCAAACGCATGTCTTGTTAATGTGATTACCAACCTTCTTCGTGGGTTAGTCAGATCGTAGATCGTCAAAGCAAACATTTTGGAACACGATGCCTTGGCTATCGATATTAATACTCAAGTTACGTCACAGAATAAAGCCTTCGTAAGATATGTCCACACCTGAAGTTTCAATGACATCATTTTAATAATTGTATTGAATATTTGTTAATATCAAGTTGGACAAATTCTTTATACGTTAACCATAAATTGCAGCGTCGATGCCTTCTTTTCCTGGTTTCTAGAAGGTTACAACATATCTTTTCCTACCAAGAAATTTATCAGAACATGAGAAACCAGTAGCGTATCTATATACAGAGGTTGTTTACGTTTGAATTACGTGCTCCAAAAAGATATGTAGACATACTGCCTAGTCCACAAATAAAGATTTTTCAGGAATGACGAAAAACTGTTTGTGGCCAAACTATCAAACGAATTTGCAATATTTTTTTCTGATCAGAATCAGTAATTCATATATAGTTAAATGTATTGGGTGTGTCAAATCATTCATTTCATTTACATCTTTTATTGATAGTTAAAATTTCAATAGTAATGGACTTAACGCGTCTTGACCCAACACTATAATAATAATCATGTAAAAAGATGGAAATAAGTATTTCATTTAAGAATTACAATCACATCTGATTGCACTAATACAAACTGAACTATTGCCGAAGTACCAAATTGACAAAATTTAAACAGTTTCTGTTTTTTAAGCATGTTAAATCATGGAAAATCCATGCTTCTCTTCTTTTATTATTGACCGCTAATGACATCTTTTTCGGCGTCTGGTGAATAGAAAGGAAGGTACTCCTCTGGGTCGCGAGCGACCCCTGGGGATCCCGTAAGGGGATATTCACAGCGGATTTGTTACCGGGGTGCGCCAGTCCCCTACCTACTTAAACCTAAGGACACATACACACACCCAGTCCTGAACCCGGGAAAGAAATTTTTCACTGCTGAAAAATCCCCAACCCGGCCGGGAATCGAACCCGGGCCGCCGGAGTGGAAGGCAGGAGCGCTACCGACTCACCCACGGCGGCGGACGTCTGGTGAATACCGCTTTCATTAGAAGGACACCTGCAAAAAATAGACGTCGTGAAGTTCAACGCACCACTTGTTTCGCACGTGATCGCGTCTAAAATGTGGACTCAACGTAATTTGCACCGAACCAAGTTCTGGACTGAACGCGTTTTGCATCAAACCCCATATTTCAGGCTCAATTTTAACGGGGAAAGGTTGCGATTTGGAACAAAAACGTTATGTAGTATCATGCAGAACACCTCAGAGAATGCGAATCCGCAAAAAACATTACGATCGGAGGTGGACTTAACGCGTTTTGAACCGACACTCCTCATTTACAGTTGGCTTCCCATTACAACTAGAACATAACAGGTCTTATAGACTCAAGAGCGTCAGTAAAAAATTTTGTCTAGGGGAGGCAAATGAAGAAATTACTGCCACCACCACAACCATTACTATGCTACTACCTCTACAACAACATTATTATTATTATTATTATTATTATTATTATTATTATTATTTTCATCATATTCATTATTATTACAATTATTATCATCATCAGCGTAATCTTCATCATTCACATCCTCGATTTACTGTAGCTGGACCTATGACTATGGATCAAAGAAGAAATCTGATGCAGTACACTCACATGACTTTATTTATCCCTTACAATTTCACAGATACTTTTCATATTACATGCGATACTTCCAGTGCGTTACCTTCATTACAATCAAATGTTTGGCTGTAAAATTTTCAAGTTGGGGGAAGAAATAATTACACAGACTAACAGCCATTTTGGTGCCTTAGAATTTATACTTCTTCTTGGGTATATTTAGGTCGCTGATGCCAAATGTGTCATTAGTTTTGCCCTATTAGCTTTAGTTTCGTGAGATTTATGCTATTACCATTAGGCAAATTATCTCATTTTACGTATGATAAAAAATAAAAAAAACAGTACCGGTACCTATTTTTAGCTTCTAAATCATGTGAAGAAAAAAGCTACACACCAACATTACAATAACAATATAACATGGGGTCTTTCAAAAAATTGATATTATCACATATTGCACGGTCGTTTATGACTTATGACTGTCAATTTCAGAGCCAAAAATAATCCAGCTTTTAGTTTTTCTTTACTTCGTAGAGTTTTCGTCCTACGTGTCCAAAGTATGGTCAAGAAACTTCACTAGCTATATTATCAAGTAGACTAAAAGTTCACAAATAGAATCTATATAAAAGTAGAGCTGGTAGAGAAAAGCTGTTTACATATTTGGAATAAGCACACTAAGGGTGGCGTGCACCAAACTCATGTCGTTTACTCTTTTAGTAAACCTTACTTCTTTAGTAATAACTACTTTAGTAAGCTAGTCTTTTAGTAAAGGTGGCGTGCACCAACCAGGAGTAAACTAAACAAAAATCTGTAATCTGTTAAAGCAGTAGCAAATATGTGGATGAGAAGGAAATCTGCGACTTCCAACCTAGAGTAATTAACTAAAGAAGTAAAAATTGTATTTACTCCCAGAGTAAATGAACTTACTCCACAAGTGGTAGAGAGCACCAACACGGAGTACGTTACTAACATAGTAAATTGTGGAGTAAGTAAGGCCAATATTTACTCCTACTCAGAGTAAAGTTGTTTAGTAAGTGTGTTCTGTGGCATTGACGTGAGTTATGAGTTACATAAAATGTATTCGAACTTGAAATTCTTAAAATACGCCTATGTGAACATTTCACAAAATTTAGTGGAAAATAACTCCACTAATTATTTCACAGTAATGTACCTTCTGTGTATAACAGTATTCATGTAGTATTCAATTTCAACTAGATCAACGAAGTAAACAAACATCTGACTGTATTGCATGAAAGCCCTCAATGATAAATAAAAATGCGGCATTGTATATTAACTGTTTGTTGACAGATAAATATGATTTGAATTTGATTTGATAAATTCAAGTAATTTTCAGAAATTATATAATTTTTCAAGGGGAGGAATGGTTTGTTTGGATTTTTATTGTTCGCGATGTTTCCAGGGTTAAATTATCAATATTTTAAAGCTGGTGCCCACGGCTTCGCCATTATTAATTGACTCCAGGATTTTTAAGAAATTTACACTGACAATTTATTTAAAATGTTTGTGGTTCAGAGCTATGCCAATTGTAAGTAAAAATAAAATTAAAATATTTGTCCATTGTGTTCATTTCACTTAGGCCTTATATAGTAAAGAAACTGTTTTTTTTCTAATTTTGTACTTGTTTGTCTGATTGGAAGTTTGTCTGATTGGTTGTCCTCGAACCAATCAAAATGCTTCGAATTGTTGGAGAACGAAGATTACATTATAATAGATGTGACTTAATTACTCGTTATTTCGGTACCGGTCAACCGATTTGGTCCAAATTCAGTAGTCTTCTTTCCATGTAAGTCATAAATGCATATACCAAGTTTCATGTAACTCCAATAAAGCGTATTTGAGTTATCGCACCTTTCTGATATATTTCCATTAAAATAGGCACTAAATTGGGCATTACTCCGATACCGGTCAGCCGATTTGGTCCAATATCAATAGGGTTCTTCCCATGGACATTATAAATGCGTATATCAAGTTTCATAAAAATCCGATAAAGCTTATTTGATTTATGGCGCGTACAGACACACTGACAGACAGACAGACAGACAGACATTTTCCGTCCCCCAAACAATCTCATAAAGTACCATTCTGGCACTTAATAACTCGTATAACCCAAATTCATATTCATTGTTTCAGCGAACATTTCCTTTTCATTCGCTGGCACTTTAATACTGGCAATTGAAATGCACGTGTTCTGCTGCGCTACACTAATGTTTCTGCTCTGTTCTGCGCAGAATTCGTCTACTTCTTTAGTAAAAATTGTTTACTACTTTAGTTACAACTAAAGAAGTAACTATAAATTGAAATCTCCAACACTAACTAAAAGAGTAAGTTACTGAAAGAGTAGCCTACATTAGTATATCTAAGAAGGAACCTGACGTAACAAAAAGCGGTTTGTCTGTCTCACTCGTAAGTCATAGGAGTAATCTGCTAGAATGAGACAGATGATAAAATTTAAGCGAGTTTAGGTAATTTAATAATGAGACTGGTTTTCTTCATTTTATGGTACATTTACTGGTTTTTGTTTACTTCAGGTTACCTTCTTACATTTACTACTTTAGTTTGGTTTACTCCTGGTTGGTGCACGCCACCCTATGTAAAGCCAAAATCCGGTAAAATATCTGAGACACCAAACAAAAAATTATTTTTTGTTGGGATGTGTTATTTATTCATACCCAGCTGTTATAATTAGTTTTTGGCCAAACATCTCTAACTATATTAAGTGTGTATTTGAGCTATGGCGCCTTCATAATATAATCTATTAAAATAGGCACTAAATTGGGCATTACTCCGGTACCGGTCAACCGTTTTGGTTCAATATCAATAGGGTTCTTTCCATGGGCATTATAAATGCGTATACCAATTTTCATGAAAATCCTATAAAGTATATTGAAGATATCGCTCGTATAGTCACACGGACAGACGGACAGACATTTTCCCGTCCCCCACACAATCTCATAAAGTACCATTCAGGGAACCTAATGAACATTTTTATCAATGAATTTATTTTTTATGGCAGTTATATAAACAGGACTTTCAGTACACAATAACAGAATATATCTTATGAAAATATGAACACTGCTATTGCTTTTTAGGTACTCATTGTAAAAAGAAAGCTAGGACTAATAATTATTGTGAAATGTAAACGTACCCGGGGCATAAGTGTGTAGTAACATGATTATAGGTTTATTTATAGTAGTTTATTGAAATGGATGAAATGTAATTTCGTTTTGTTAGGTACTGTATGTAAGACAAGCCGTGTGAGTAATGGGCCATGCCAGTGTCCAATTAGCTGTACCAGTGCATTTTATTTGGCATGTGATATGTTATGTAGATCAGTGGTGGAGAAAATTGCTACACGCTCCACTAGCCAGAAATATCATATTGGCATGTTGCCTTTACACTAAAACCAATCTCATGTTATACAGTCACATGACTTTCGCTCCCAAGTGTCCCTGCCTCATTTTCGCAAGGCGAGAGCTTATAACTACTCTTCAGAGAAATCATACGAAAATATTTCAAATAATTTGTTTGTATGATATTTGCAAAAACCAAACTTTCTTCGTGTAAAGTGGCAATAAGATTCAGACTTAACTCAAAAATGAAATTACGTTTCGTAATTTTTGTTTTGTCCTGTGCACACAGACATATTTCTAAAAGTTGTATTTTTTTTTTGTGTATAGTTAACTTCAAAACGTATGTTAATTATGAAAACTCGAAAGTGAATTTGAGGGTGAACCACTCCATGTAACATAGGCCTACAGTACGTCTGCAGTGGAGAACTGTTCGTGCCATTTTAAGAAGACCTCTTCTCAAACCATCGTCTATCTACAAAAGAATATAACAGCATTGTTCCCTAATTCGAAAATCTGCACAGACAAAGAACAGGTGCTCTTGTAGTAATATGGATTTCCCCAGTGTTGCCGCTGTCATTCACCACTTTTCAAGTTAAGTAAACTTGCTGTGGTACGTATTTGGCAACATTAATAAATTTCATTTTTCTTCCCGTTTGTGGTAATATTTGTTAATATGACAATAGTGAAACTTCAAACCTAACAAGATATTGAATACTTTATAAGATACTATAAATTAATATTGGAGGATATTATATAGGTTTGTATATGTGCATAAATCCAAATTAATATTATAATACTATAGGGCGTAGTGACGTTGCATCCATTGAACTTTGGTCTATTGTGGTTTGTGGTCAGGTGGACGAATCTTTTGGCAACATTGTACTGGACTACACACAACTGTGAATACGCCTAATTACTTTTCTATTAATTGATTGGCAGGTCAAAGAGGATTAGGGTGGCAGCAGGTAGAGGCAATTCTTGGGGAAAAAAGTCTTCAAAAATTGGCACCCACAATATCCATTATCCGAAACAATTGGGACGGGGGTGTTCAGATAATTGGTATTAACAACTGAGTAGCCTAGTTTGACCAGTTCAAATGGCCATTAAATTAGGCCTACAATTTACGAAAATAAGTCATTTTTGTCTTTTACGCTATATAGTGAGCGCGCTCAAATTTGAATTTGACGACTGGAACACTTTCGGTTAACCAACGTTTTCATTGATCGGTATTCGGATAATGGATGCTCTACAGCAGGCTATTTTTAATCAACTTCGCAAAAGGAGGAATTTGTCAATTCAATCAGATAGTTTATGTCTAAGGTATGGTGATCCCTTACAGCTATATTTGACTAATGAAGACCCTTTCTCTACGTCTTGAACCTCATCAGGCAAAACAAGTACCATAGTGTTTTCCAAAATGAAATTATTTTTCTATTTTCGAAATTCTCAGTGTCGAGTTTGAAAGCAAAAGATCTACTCTATAGGGAGACCCAATGAAATATGAACCGGCTGCGCGGTGTTTTTCCGGTTCGCGATGACGGCGCGCATTGCCGTCTGCTGCTAACATAGAGTGACTGATGCAACTATAGAACGATTTCCTTAACTACACTTAAAAGGTTTTACTTGCTAATGTTATGAGAGGAGGTGCTGACACTGACCACCGACGTTGTCCATACATTTTGGCACCTCTTTAAGAAACCATCCATCTCTCGTCGTAGCTCACGTTCAATAATTTAGTAGCTGTTTGCTCAGAGCCAAAGGAAAGGCCTGCCCGTTGTGAACCACACCTAAGCGATTTCTCGGTAAAAGTACTAAGGTGAGGGGCGTCCTGCATTTTAAGGTACAGTGCAGTGATAATATCTGAAGGAATTAAATGAAGGTTATTTATTCATATATAAGATAGTACACTACAAAACAGAATTTATAATATTTAGTTATAAAATAATTCGTAGGCCATAACTGTGAATCATTGAACCACTCATAATATAGTAATAGACTGCAAACAAATATTTTTACAACCAGTAACAAAGTTGTTTTATATTTTTATTTATTTTACTTCCCTTTAGGAGTCCATCAACCAATACTCCATACTCAGTTACGAGTGTTTTTGGAAGTTTATACTGATCTGTGGTGAACACCGCGTAGCAAAACATTACGTCTGTCTGTCAAGTCTTCTCATTTTACAGTAGCCATCACTGCATATCAACACTGTTATCTTCATAAATCAAAACCTGCTGCTTAACTGAGGGATGAGAAATGTTTTATTGCTTAAAAGAGAAAGTTAGTAATGCCACTCCCTCGAACTGGTCATCCTGTGAGCTGGGAACAGAATTGTTACTTTCAGTACAACACAATACAGTATAAGTAGAAAAGAAACCCTTAAAAACCAGATGTTGAATGACGTACAGTACTTAAAAATAGAGTCGCAAAAAGGAAAAAGTGAAAGCATAAACCGAATCTTTGATCACAATAAACAGCATTTTTTTCAATGTATCAGTATTAATCCGTAAGGGACTTCATAAAGTGATAACATTATCCACGTTTACGTTAAGCGGCGTTCACTGAATTTTGTAAATGTCCCACGCGGGACGTCATTGGTCTAGCCATTGTTTTCTATCTGAACGAATTTACGTTCTATTATCATCGGTACAGTATGAATTTTCACTTTCCGATCTGTAATGACTGTAGACCTGGGATTTTAAGGCAAATGCCTATTTTGTTCCTTATGAAATAACATGGAATTTTAAAATATGTTGAAGTTTCATGATAAATCACTTACATTTATAGAGTTTTATAGTGCCCTAAAATGCCTATTTGGACCTTTAGAGCCTATTTTACTATTTTAGTGCCTAAATTGCCTATTTTGTACATTTAAAATAAAACTCAACTTCTGTAATTTTTAGAATCTTATAATGGACATCCCTCAATGAAAAGCAGAACAGCAGAGGTGGGTTTTTCACAGAAACATGATTATTCCAAACAATTGTCGCTAAAGGAATGCTGACTGACGGGGGAGGATTAAGGGGGAAGGACTACTGTGTCAAGTCACCAGTGAAAGAACATCTGTTTAAGTGAATATAGTTAGTGGTGCCTAATTTTTCAGTTAATTCTGTTAAGAATAGGTACCTATACCACGTTTCTTGCACTAAAAAAATGACCATGTATATTGTAATATTTTAAAGTCTATTTTCTATCTACACATTTTAAAGCATATTTTAAGTGCCTATTTTATCTTTTAAAAGCCTATTTACTTGTTTAAAAAGCCTATTTTAGGTGCCTAAAACTAATTTTTTTAGAGCCTAAAATCCCAGGTCTAGTAATGAGCCACAACTAACTGCATTACGACGTTCCCACTTACTGTTACTTTTAGTCATTTCGTGGCGACTTTGTTGAAAAGGGCTGTTAGCTCTATGTTAACTGCATGTAATTTCTACTCATTAAATATTAAGACTAACCAAAAATATATTTCATTTAAATAATAGTGAAAACCCTAAATACGTATATACTACGAGAGATTACGAGTTTATCGATATATGTGCGAGAACGAACGTCGAGCAAATTTATCTGAAGAAACTCGTAATCTCGAGTAAGATTTATTAAGACTATTCCATGAATAACATACAACTGATTTTGTAAATAATAATTATTTTCTTACTTAGTTGTAAATAATAATTATTTTCTTACTTAGTTGTCAATATACTGTCAGCAGTAAAACACGGCAAACCACATGAATAAACAATCCACGAATAGATTCTATGAATCGATCAGATTTTCCAATGCTACCAATAGTACGCATCACAAGTTTGAGGGCGTCGTGTTAGTTGCTTACATCAAAACGCTATGAAGGCACACGAATTGGTTTGCCCCGATTCGAAATTGGGTTTTTAATCAATGGACATTTATATTACTTCAATTTCCAAACAAGTTATGCTTTATAAAATAATGTGTTTTCATTCTGTTCACTAGCAGCATGTGACCTATTAATCACCGCAAGTTGATCCCTTACGTCCCCAGTAACAAGCTAATGTTTTATCAGATAACATAGCATCCTTGCGATCCAAGGAAGGATATTATAAGATAAACGATCGTTATTGGTCTATATCCGAGGAATTGCTAAACGTTCTTGGTCAGTATCAAACACGGGGCGTATGAGTGGAATAGTCGAGAAAGATTGTCCCTAAAAAGATTAAAAAATAATATATAAGTTATTTCGGTTTTAAAGGATTATTGAGTTTATTATTTAACAAAATCCCGTGGCCGTCCGATTTTACGTGGATTACTTTATGGTTTCCTCAATCTTAAAGGTATGCTAGATTGGGTATTTAATTACCGGTACCATAACTCATCGCCGCTATTATTCATACTGTATCTTAATCATCAAACTTGAGTCTCTGTTAAAATTCAGAGAAGCCATTATACGTGAATAATAGAAAAAAAAATAGTAGGCTACCTATTCAGACAATATAATCGGCAACTCCTGTAATCACAGTATTAGTCATAAAATGTCTGCCCTAAACAGTATGATTTTCAGTCTGGTTAATATTCCCATGAATAAAACCAACTATAATATAGAATATAACACAATAATGAAACTTGCTGAAAATAACGGATATAGTAAATTGATACTAATTAGTAATATATTGTAATTTTCATTATATTTTGTAATAACTAAGAATGTATTTGTTTAGACTTTCATTATTATTTTTTTTAAATTTCTTTATTTTTAGTAATTTGTATTACATATTCATATTATTCAAGTACTTATGTTCTAATTTTTTCTTTGTATTTAATGTTCGTTTCTTGTATTCATGTATATCAGTTCTTTTTTAATTTATTATTAATCATTATTATTATTATCATTATGTATTTCATGTTTTTGCCCTGGCTGAGTGGTAGAGAAGGCCTTATGGCCTTAACTCCGCCAGGTTAAATAAATAAATAAATAAATAAATAAATAAATAAATTGGTGGTTAGAAATATGGTTACCAAACATAAAACGAAGCAAACATACACCGATAAAAGAGAAAAGTAATAATATGAAGTTTGCTACATTCAATTACGTGGATAATAGAATACATGCAATTACGAAAATACTACGTAAAGAAAACTTTAAAATTGTATATAGAACAGATTGCAACCTAAACAATAAATTACACAACAACAACATTAACAATATATAGAAAAAATGGAAGGTAGTAAAGAAGGTAAACTAACATGCAGTGATCGTAAAACAGTGTACTTAGGCCAAACAGGTAGAAAGTTCAAACAGAGATTCAAGGAACATGTTAATGATTTTAGATATGATACTCGCTCAGCATACGCTAAACATCTTCTTAGTAGTGGACATTGAATAGATAACATAGACAATATAAATTATTAGAAATCCTCCACAATTACAAAAAAGGTAACAGCCTAGACTTAATATATTAGAAAACTTCCAAATCTACAAAAATAAGAATAATATTCTCAATGAAAACACAATTGACCATAATCACCTGTTTGAACTCGCTACAGCTGTAACCTAAATCACGCAGTAAGTAAACAACCGGTTCATACATCAGTAGGCCTATATCATTAGACAGAGTGATCATTGTATCTCTGCAAGACAGGTTAGTAACAGATTTCTATAACTTCTTGATAGACTTCAATTATTTTATGAGTATTATCATAAGTTCATAAAATAGACCGAAAATACTACAACAACTTTTATATTTTATCACAGAACTCAAGATGATACAACATGCATCGAAATGCATATTCGAATAATGAAGGACGCTTCTGGGACCAATAAGAAGATTTTAATACTGTGACAACATTGTTTTTGATGAGTGCTTGTATCTTCTGTGTTATTTTACATTTTACATATAAGTGGCCCCAGATATGTGCTACGACAAGGGTTTAAGGTGGACACTCTTTCAATTTGTAACTAGTTTAACCCTGTTTGAAAGTAAAATTCATTTATGAAAGTAGATGAGTAGTTGCAAGGCCCACTGGACATTGGTATACAGGCAGATCCTAACAAGTGGCATAACCTTTGAGTAAGAACGTATATAGTCGTACCTCTGTACAACGAAAACCAATACAACGATAAACCCGCCTTAAGCGATATTTTTATATATATCTATAATCCTATATATCCCCAGAGTTACGGGGCATTAGGGCCCCCAAGTGGAAGTTACTGCTACTGTCACGAATTTTGTTACGCTTGTTTTCCTAAAGAGAACAGAGGTACGGGTGGTAAGCCCCATCATCTCCCAGCCCCCTCAGGAAACCAAGGCAATGAAATGGCAGAGAAATTTTGACCAGAAGCTCTAATTTAGGTTTGGAGTTCTTTACGTACCGTAAATCAACGACACGGGCTCCGCAGCTTGAAGTCCGTGCCCAGGATTTTTACGTCTGAAAACCCCATGGACCACAGCCGGGTTTGAAAATTTCCTATCGTAATAAGGTTACATGTTACATGTAACTTGGATTACTGTAAATCGTTATTCAAAGAGCATAAGACACTCACTCTCCTTTTCATTACCATTTTCCAAACTGCACTTTTTGCCTAATCACACAGAACCCTTTTCAAAAATCAATTTTGAAAAAGAAACAAAAGAGTAGCCTATAACATTTTCTAAGCACACTTCTCAACTTTTTCATCAACTCATTATCTGTGCTCCAAAATATTCAACTTTCCCACCTTTTATAACGATACACAAATCAGAAATTTCATTTGAAAGAACTTCGCTCATCTTGTATTTGTAAGTGTATGTATGTGTGTAATATAGGCTATGTATGTAATGTATGTAAGCCTATGGATGATATTAGGTTATTATTTTTAAGGTTGTAAATAATTCCATTCAAATTAATGTTAAAGTTACATCATTGTAAACACCGAACTGTGTAAACAATGAACTACCACTGCTACTACTAATTACAGTGATGGAGATATTTCATAAGCACCCTTTACAACGTTAAGAATTTAGAAGTGAAACTGTTATGCCCCATTCATATCGAAAAATTAACCGTAAATTTAAGAATATAAAACTTAACGCAAACTTTAGCACGGTATTGCTAATTCACAACGAAAACTTAAACCATGGTAACTAATAAACAATCACCAATGAAAATATGAACAGCTAATAAAATGGCTGCCAGAGACAAGAGAGAAGTGGGTTTAAAATATATATTAATAACATGTTTAAAAGTGTGCTTAGGAAAACAGGGTGCTTAGGAAAATATTTGGGCTTAAGAGAAATGAAAATGTGGACTGGAGAAAACCGCATAACGACGAGCTTCATAACCTGTACTCTTCACCGGATATAGTAAGGATAACGGGGATGAAATGGGCTGGACATGTTGCACGCATGGGAGAGGAAAGACATATCTCAAAAGTATTGACTGGGAGACCCGAAGGGAAAAGACCACTTGTAAGACGTAAACATAGGTGGGAGGACAATATTAGGATGGAATTTAGGGAAGTAGGACTTGCGAGGGATGACTGAATGGAGTTAGCACAGAATAGGGCTCAGGTAAGCGAGGCAATGAACCTTCGGGTTCCATAAAATAAATAATATTCCTTTAGCTTGCTGAGGAATTGTCTATTGCCTATTGTCTATTGTAAGTAAGTAGGTAAGTAGAAACATGTATGTATACACAATTTATTGGTCTACATTATAAATACAAAATGAACAGGTGTATTTACTATTGTAGTAGGCTAAATCTTTGGGGAAATAAATGCTCATATACTTTCTTTCAATGTCTTCGTATAATGGGTTGCTTTTGTCATACAGGCAGGGATATAGCGTTACGAGTTTCTCATCCATAGATGTCATGACGTGTTAACTACTACTTCTTTCTTCTTGATTATAACACAATGGAGCAAGATAGATCAAAGCCTGTCACTTGTTCTTCACTTCCTTCCGGCGGAGGTTCAATCATGTGTTACACTCAATCATTCATCACAATGAGTAAATTTTTTTTATCAATCTTGAAACACTTCATTGTGTACTGCATAATATTGTGAATCAAGAATAATTTTAAGGTATAGAATTACCTTTAATTATTGACTTTCTGTACGATTCAAAACTCATTTTAGACCGGCTGATAGAGGCAGCTCAATTTCTTCTGGTTATCTTGAAGGCATTCGTAGTGATAGAAAGCTCTTATTTGCTCTTATATCCAACCAACATCCAACAAAAGCGATCTGAACTTCCTGTAATTCTCCTTAATTTTATAGATGTGTTGCAACTTCCAACCCTTGTAGTTAATGAAGATAGCTGCTTATGCAGATGAAAGCAAGCCAATGAGGCAGATAGTGTCAAGTAATAAAGTTAAATAGTTACACATATTATTATACTATATGACTAGGCTTAAGTACATAATTTTCTTGCTTACCTCTATGATAAGTTAATCTTCAATGTTCAGAGTGTATCTGAAATAAAAGTATTTATAAATATGAATGAAAAAAGGTATTATTCAGTTTCTGTACTAAATAGGTCTATAAAAATAGCCTCAATTGAATAATAGCAAAAATTAAAAAGGGCTTAAGTTATATATTGTATTGACATTGTTTAAGTTACACTGTTTTCTGTTATTTATTTTCCTGACCTCAAAAATTTAATGTATAGCCTGACCAGTTATTTATTCAATTAATATGTGTGGAGCTGCAAAGAGAATGTTATTTATAAGTATTTTGGGGAAATCCCTAAATCTATTTAAAGCTGGAGATTGTAAACTTATGTTAAATTTTTTTGAAGTAAAACTTCTTTTCTCGCGGTAGGGGGTAAATCGGAAACTTGTGTCACGCCAAAACCGTCACGGTCACACTGAAACCGTCACGAAATAAGTGTAACATTGAAACCGTCACGAAATAGTGTCACACTCAAAATTGACCAGACTGTTTCGAAGCGGACTGCACAGAAAACAATCAACTCAATGATTAGGAGTAATGAAAGAAAATTTTTCAGACATTAATTACTTCCTCAATGGCAATAGACAATTCCTAAGCAATCTAAAGGTATATTATCCATTTTATGGAACCCGGAGGTTGATTACCGCGCAAATCCAAAATTAAAAATCCAAAATTAAAAGATACAAATTTCCAAAATTTATTTTATTCAAATGATTTCCTTCTTCCGTTCGATATAATTATATGTATTCCTCTATTTCACTCTCAACATTCATTGCCAAAATTAAAATCCAAAATCCAAAATAAAAAAAATAAAAAATCCAAAATTAAAAAATCCAAAAAACCAAAATTAAAAAAATTAAAAATCCAAAATTAAAAAATACAAATTTCCAAAATTTAAAAAAACATAATTTAAAATTATAACATCCAAAAATCCAAAATTTAATAAATAATAAAATAAAAAATTTAAAAATCCAAAAATTAAAAATTAAAAAATCAGAAAACAATTCAAAGATCGAAAATTTAAAAAATCCAAAATTAAAAATTCAAAGATCCAAAATTAAAAAGTCCAAAATAAAAAAAATTAAAAAGTCCAAAAACCCAATATTAAAAAGTCTAATAATGCAAAATTGAAAAATCCAATAATAAAAAATTGAAAAAATAAAAAAATAAAATAAAGTTTTACTTCTGTCGCGTGGCGTTCCACGCACTCTTTTTTTTTTTAAATTGCCGTTTCTCTCATCAACCCGAAACCCTCAAAATTACAAATTTTAACAAGTAGGCCTATATGTGAGGACATTTTTGCAACACATTTTGGCCTGATTATTTTGTATTATGTATAATGCAATGTGTAGGCTAATAATGTATATATTATGTGTAATAATTAGGGGAAGGCATATGATGTTTTGCATCTTTTTTATGTAGGTTAAAAGATAGCTTGAATATATACATATGTGAATCATGAAATAATTTATTAAATAAGAACAATTTGTTTTTGCATTTTTACTTCCTCTGCCCGTGCCATAGATAGGCCTACTATAGGTAGAGGAAGTATTGTTTTCGACCCCAAAATTCGAAGTTGAGTTTTTAGCATATATACACGTTTCAAGGCCCCCTGAATCCAAAAATACTATTTTGGAAACATGTCCGTGTGTCTGTGTGTGTGTGTCTGTCTGTCTGTGTGGAAGTTTGTGAACAGGCTAGCTCCGAAACGGAGAATCGTATGAAAACAAAATTTCGTATTTGGGTCAGGTACCTTCTGAAGATGTGATTCGAAGATTGGCGACAAATTTCCCTTATTTTTAAGGGGACTTTACATGAAGAAATTTTCGTTTTTCGCGATTTTCTCGAAAACGGCTCTAACGATTTTCTTTAAATTTTGCGCATGGATTGCTTGTACCAAGAGCTAAAACTTTTATTTGAAACATTGTTTCGAATAATTCTCTGAAGGGTAGTTATAAGCAACCCACTGTGAATACATGCTTTTTGCAAAACGGCTTCTTGTAAATCGCACGAAAACAAAATTTTGTATTTGGGTTAGGTACCTTCTGAGGCTGTGAAGATTGGCGACAACCTTCTCTTATATTTAAGGGGACTGCTTATACCATTTCAAAAACATTCTCTGAAGGGTGGTTGTAACCTACCAACTTGCCTGGTGAACAACTCAATACGCGGACATTTAAGGCATTTTATTCTATATAAGCACGTGAAGTGAGAAAAATGTACTGTTGCCCCTGCTTACAGTAAAGAAATATCTGAGGGGAATATTTGATAAATTTCGGAAATTATTCTTAACAGCGGAAAGTTCAATAAACGTTTGCAGTCACTTGTTTTTTTCCCCCATAGCCTGCGTTTTTATTCGCAACATTCAAAGAAGGGGCTATAAGATATTTATAGCATAATTAGCGTAAATGCTGCAAACTTTTATTTGGGCAAAGGAAGTTATGTGACTTTCACATCAGATTTTTTTCCTTTACTTTGCATTTTTCGTAATTTACAGGAGGTAAGTTATTTTTTTTGGCAATTTTAGGCCATTTTCGGTGTTTTTAAGTAATGTTTCAGTAGAGGTAGAGAGGAGCTTTTCCATGTACGAATCGTTACTTTCAGACAACAGACAATCGTTTTTATTTTAGAATCGCCGCCAAGTGTTCATAGTTCATTTTAATTCAGGTTTATTGTAAACACCACAGCAGTTTGTCTTGTAGCAATAAAGAATTATTTTTTCTTTCCTTTTAAATGGTATACACTTGCCAGGGGAAAATTTATGGGCATGCCAGTTCAGAAAGAATTTATTTTTCGCTAAGGGTGTCCAAGTAGTATACACTTACTTCTTTGCATTTTTTCACCATTTTATGGTCATTAAATGCCTTGCCCTAGTAACAATAATATGTATTAGTCATTTATATATTTAATCCTGATTGATAATTGAATATTTAGTTGCCCTTGTTTAACTGTATACATGTGTTGGGTAAAAAATAAATAAGAAATAATAAACATGTAAACCTCATAGCCTATTGTCTATTTAAGGTAGGCAGACTTATTTTTCCCGCCAGGATGTCTTTTCCTAGTGTTTTGTTTTATATTGTTGGAGGATTTCTTTTTTCTAAACATCACCTCGCACTTTTTAAGAGGTAAGTTCGGATTCCTTAATATTGTAAAATTTGAAAACGTTTTGCCGGTGCAGTGCTTTAGTTGGGGGGGGGGGGCGGCGTCCCCTAAATTATATGAAGTTTTAAATATTAAAAAAATTACGTTTCCATTTAATTTATGAAAACCATTTGGCCGAAATAGCCTTATAAATAAAAATAATGTCAAAATGCCCCCAAAATTTTAATTTTCTGTAATGCCCTTCTTTATGTAACCTACCATAGAAAAAGAGGGAATATCTCTTTTCCCCCAAATAAAGCACTGCGTTTTGAGTAAAAACTTCCCTGATAGTGAAAGAAACGGCTGTCACTGAGCAGGAAGCCAGCTGCCGATTACCCACTTCCAATATGGCGGCCAGCACTGCGTCTGAGCTTAGCGAGATCAAAGGGACCGACCGCTACTTTCCTTTCTGTATGCTCCCTATTCTGTGGTATAAGGATGAATAAAACAAAACAACTGAATAGGTACAATCCCTTTAAAATTGTCCCAAAACCCAGAAGTAACACAATTATTCACCATTCCGAAAATAAAATCAGCTACACATAATAACGCATGAGTGAGATAGAGAGAGATACAGATTTTTCAGCATAGGTTTCGCCATGTTCTCATAAATCGCCGCAAGATGGCATCTAACCTAACCTAACCTAACCTAACCTAACCTAACCTAACCTAACCTAACTTAACCTAACATGACAAAACCTATGATGAAAAAAACTGCGAGAGAGATACCTAACAGTTGTGCCAACACTCTTCACGCGTTTTTCTGCTTCTGTTCAAGAGTATCCAATATTAATGTTGAGATCACTGCATTGGCACTATTCGAACATACCAGATGCGCAGTGGGACATCATGAAATAAGCTTCGAAGTCTCAGTCGTTTCACTACGAAATTACATCGTAGCACCAATATAATGTTCAAATTGCCATTAAGAAATGCGGAAGCATGACATCAGAACCTCTCTGCGCATGCGCAGGGCGTGCTTCAGAAAATCTAGTTCTGCGATAAGGAAGGTACTCATATTGCCGACTCCCACGACGTCAACATATGAGATCTCGCCAGGACGCGCGAAGTTCAAAATCTACGTAAAATGAAATATACAGTATTTAATTTGAAAGTAAAATTACGCGAGAAACCGGAAACAAGTTGTTGTGATGCAGCACTGCACCGTGACATCGCGTAACTCATCATGACGAGTCTTGTTAGCGAGAAGGGATCGATACGACAAGAATTAGCAGCAACACCACACACGTTGTAACTCCTTGTTGCACAATGTGTTGCGTCAAACAGACAAGTGATAGCATCGGCTCAACAACTATTCATTATAGCGTCTTGTTTTGTAACGTACCGTATATTTCCGCAGATAAAACGACCTTCAGATAAGACGAGGTATAGATTTTCGTCAATATGTTATAGTTTTAGCAAGGGTTCGGATGTTTATGACCTTAAAAAGTTGAAAACATGACTGCAAATATGACCTTAAAAATGACTAAATATGACCCGAAAATCCTAAATGTGACCTCATAAAAGAAAGTATTTTCTAAAAATAAATGTTACAATTTAAAACGTTCAATGCCACTAAATTATTACATCACATTGATTCAATCAGATAATCACTTGTTAACAATTTTGCAGGTGGTTTACAGGTTTACTTCTAATCTTATTGATAAATTTCATCTTCAGTGTCTTTGAGGGAGAATTTTACAGAGTATAAGAGTTAATTTTTCGCCTTATACCCTCAAAAAATATAATAAGATGCCAGAAATATATATAAAATAATGTGGACTACCTTTTACATAAAAATGAGGACAAATATTTATAAGTTTGTTATATTATTGTGTTAGAAATTATGTGAATTGGAGTTCTGTGAGGTAACATATGTTTAATTGCTGATATATTCTATTGGACAGTGAATTAATCATTTATATGGCCAGATCTATATTGTCTCAACTAATTGAACTGTTAGATAAAAAATATAAAATGATAAAAAGAAAGCAGTTTTTACATAGACAATTATACATACGATTCAATGGTAAAATTGATTGTAAGATTATATATACATTAAAAGACACACATATATAATTAAGTAAAATTATAAGTTATCCTGAAATTGCTTCAATACTTATAGTCTAATACTCTAATATCTTGCAAGCAGCATACTTGCGCGTTGTTATGTAGATATTTATATCATACGTCTGTTTAGATTCGCTGTGGAATGTCTGCATAGATTATACTCACTGGTCACTATGTGCTGTAATATTTATACTTTGTGTTTGTTGTATTTTTAGAATATTATTAAGTAAGTTCACATTAATGACTATGTTCTAGATGGAGTCTGGCCTCTTAAATAGTTGCTACGTACATTTCGGTATAATTTTATACCATCTTCAGTCTTCATAGTCCTGGTAGTTGTCGAAACGACTGCTGATTTAGTACTACTGAGATAATAAGCTATATTAAAACTTTAACAAACTAATCTTCCTATCTTCTTCTGGTGTATTCAACGATGCCAAGCACTATTTAGATTTCAAGCTAAGGAAAGCCAAATTTCCATACGCTGTGATTTATACAGAGTGTCCATGATGTGCACAGTTTTCGTGTGGTTATAGCGAACATCCATAAGAGAATACTAATGCAGTGAACCTTGGGTGCCGATGTTCCCACCTCATTTCCTGGACGCATATCAATATATGTAACAGCTATATCTGTGTGCAATTCAGATATCATAGCGTGTCCCAAAACGTTTATCAGCGTTTCACTGTCGTTAATCTCTCTCACTTATGACTTACGTGTATAAAAACAAAACTTATATTACAGAGTTATAAAACAGCTCAGAGAGTGTTTATAGTAGGCCTATTTATATATATAAAAGGCTTTGTCCCGACTGACTGACTGACTTAATGACAGAGAATCAACGTAGAGCCTAAACTATAATAGGTAGAGACTTGGAATTTTGACAGTACCTTCGTTTCATAGTGTATGTGCTCACTAAGATAGGATTTTGCAAAATTTTTATTTTAAATGCCAAAAATCAAATGTTTTTCAGAATACTTTTCCCATTTTACACAGAATTATCAAATCCAAATCACAGTTCACATGACAACATATTGTTGCCAGTGGTCTCAGATGGGTTTGGAATTAAAATAAACGGGACTTAACAAATTAGAGAAGCTATCAATATAATTCATGTTATAAATAAATATTAAAGAATGAAATCCACGAAAATAATGTAGTCACATAACTTTCTCTACACTGGACATAGAGAAAACAATAGGAGGTATGGTAATATGTATATTATTATATCGCAGGTTTTTGGGGAGAGAAGTATGAAAGTGATATTGCATTTCTGTTTAATTTCATCCCCAGAACAGTTTTATGGTAACACGAGTGTGAGAAATAAATATTCCGCAAAGACAATACAATTTTATGCTACCGGAATTTCTGTTTCTTCTTATTTCAACCCCTACCAGGCTTTGTGTGTAGAAGTAATGGGGTGGAAAATGTTACATCCTCTATGAGCCATAAAAAGCTATATCAAGCGTTTTCTGAGAGAATACTTTGAGTGTGATAAGTCGTTCTTCCTATTTCAAATTATAAACACCTATGTAAGGACCTAGAATTTTAAAATCGAAAGTCCTTCATAAGTTAATTTCCAATTACAAAATAAAAAACCCGGGCAACGCCGGGCCTTTTAAGCTAGTACTTTATAAATGTTGAATGCGAGCACCCATCTAACCTATAATAGAATTCCTCCCGAACGTTAGTATATCAGTTCTTTTCAAAAATGGCAGGTCGACAGGTTTCAGAATTTAAGCCCCTCATTGTAATGTAATTCTTTACAATCGGTCTAATGTCTCTAATTTTGTCTCCGAAAGACAAATGCCTCAGTTAGTCAGTTAGTCAAGTAATGTTAATAACAGCTTATTTTGCATTTTTTTCATCCGCATATCCTATATGGCATGCGGTTATAGGGCAGTAGCTCAGGGTCAATAAAGGTGTTCCTATGTCAGAAGAAAGTCATAACAATTTTAGCAGGAGTAAAACATCGAGATAGTTGTGTAGATCTATTTCGTCAATAAATAATCACAGTTCCTAGTTATATATATATATATATATATATGTGTATATATATATATATATATATATATATATATATATATATTAGAGTGTCATGGCGGATAGTGAATAGTTGGCTATTACATCGCTCCTGACAATATTTAAAAAGTAGGTGTTCAAAAGCGTTGAGATCAAGTGTAGAAGTGCTGTGTGATTGCCTAAGTGATACCACGTATACTGAACAATAATTTCTCACCATGCCACCAAAGAAGAGCGAGAAAATTGAAGAAATTCAAGAAACTGTGCAGCGCGTTGTTAAGGAAGCACTGCAGGACGCCAACTCGTTGCAGGTTCTCGTGCAGCTGGTAAAGCAAACTCTCATGGCGGACCTGCAAGCCACCATAGAAAAAAACAATACGGTGATAAAAGAACTGAAGTGCGCTCTCCAACAGAAAGATGAAAAAATCGTAGCATTGGAAAACCGCATCGATGATTTAGAGCAGTATCAACGGCGCCAATGCATACGCATATTTGGTGTTAAAGAGGAGGAAGTAGAAGACACCGATAAGATCGCAACTGAGGTGGCGCGCAAGATCGGTGTGCAGCTGGATGTCAACGACATCGACCGGAGCCACAGGGTGGGAAGACGCGACACTGAGAAGCCCCGGCCCATCATCGTAAAATTTGTGAGCTACAGAAAAAGGAGTGAGATGTACATGAATAAACGCAGACTTAAATCGAGTGGAATTACAATTAGAGATGACCTCACTAAGGCTAGACATGCTCTCCTGCGAGAATCCATTATCAGATTTGGGCTTCATAATGTCTGGACGATGGACGGGGTCGTTATTGTCAACCACGAGGGCACCAAAAGAAGACTGACAAGAATGACTGATCTAAACAACATGTGATGTCAGGCGATGACACTTGAGGTCTAGTTCTGTTCTATATTTATTCACGTTATCTTTAGTTTCTTTTTAGTTTATAATTTTCATTGGTTTATTTTCATTAACTCTTTAGAAAAATTCAAATCTGCTAATTACATCACATTACAATATTTAAATCATTATTTTAGTAAACGTAGTGTCGAGTATTTCAATATCGAATATTATTTCTAAACTTGTTTCTTTTGATTGAATTCTTAGTTTACAATATTGACGTAAATAATTCTAGAAATGTTTCCCCGACTGCCCCTCACTGTGATAATGAGTCCAGTAACCCTTTCTCTCTCTACCCCCTTGCACCTAACGGGACACAAAGCTCTGAAAAGGAAAGCAATCATCGTCTCTCACCCCTACCTCCTTCCACCGCCGATCTGTTGAAGTCGTCTTTCTCAGGTAGCTCCACCACCCTAAAGGTTGCTCACGTTAATGTTCAAAGTCTTATTGCCCATTTCCAAGAACTGCACAACATCGTCTCTTCTCTAAATCTTCACTGTATTCTGTTGTCTGAATCCTGGCTTAAACCGTCCCTCCCTTCTTCACTTGTTGAATTGCATTCTTATTCTCTCCTCCGTAATGACAGAATAGGGAAGGGGGGAGGTGGGGTCGCTGCTTACATAAGAAGTGACCTCCAGCCTAAAATTGTATCGCAGTCTGCCTCTCAATATTCAGCCCGTCCTGAATTCTTGTTTATTGAAATATCCGCTGGTACACAAAAATGTCTTATTTGCATAGTTTATAGACCACCCAGAATCGGCTACCTTTCAGATCTAGAAAATGCATTGATTGACTTAACCCCCTATTATGAGCACACACTCCTCCTAGGTGATATCAATACAGATCTTATTAAGGCTAACTCAACAGATGTATTGAAGCTAAATTCTATATTCCAATCCTGCAATATGACCATTCTGCCCCTTCAACCGACACACCACACTGGCACTGCAGACACTTTACTTGACTTAATAGTGATCTCACAAACACATAGGGTTATAACGCATGGACAACTACCTGTACCTGGAATTTCAGCACATGACCTAATTTACGTCGAATACTCGTTGCAGTGCCCGAAACGCGAATCCAAATTCATTACATACAGAGACATTAAAAATATAGACGAACTGCAACTGACTGAAGACGCCCTGCAACTGCCTTGGCACTCCATATGGAATCTGCGCACTGTTGACGAAAAAGTACAAGCTCTCAATGACCTGATAATACAGCTATATGACAAACACGCACCGTTACAGACTAAACGAGTAACCCGTCCCCCTGCACCATGGATGACTGAAGAAATACGTGAACATATGACAAGGAGAGACGCGGCATATCGTAAATATAAACACAATAAATGTGATGAAAACTGGCAACACTATAAGCGTTTCAGAAATAAGACGACCCAAATGATACGTAATGCTAAAATACAACATGGACACAAACTTGTTGTGCCAACTATGACGACTTGTGACGTATGGAAAAACTTACGTACAATGGGACTATGTAAACAAAAAACTGACTGTTCTTTTGACAATTTATCTCTCAACGAACTGAACGAGCATTTTACGTCAGTGCCTATCAGAACCTTAGACAATGCAACTAAACGACAAGCTATTGCTGAACTGACAACCTTACCTACACCAGATCGTGAAAAATTCTATTTCTCTCACGTATCTCCCATGCAAGTAAAGAAAGCTCTTCAACGGGTAAAAACTAATTCACAGGGCATTGACAGAATAAGTATAAGAATGCTAAACAGAATCATAGATATCATCCTTCCGACCATAACTCACATATTTAACGCTTCTCTTCTTACATCCACATTTCCTCAACAATGGAAACATGCACTCGTTCGACCTATTGCTAAAGTAAATCGGCCAAGCACTCCTACAGACTACAGACCTATTAGTATTTTACCTACTTTATCTAAAGCACTAGAACGTATTGTTCACAAACAACTTACTGACTATTTACATACTTACAACTTGCTCGATCCACTCCAGTCTGGCTTTAGGACTTATCACAGTACCTCTACTGCACTCCTTAAAATCGTTGAAGATACTCGTGAGGCCATGGACAGACGTGAGTTGACTGTATTATCCCTTCTTGACTTTTCCCGTGCATTTGACACAGTCGATACTGACATTCTTATTGCAAAGTTGAAATCTTTGTATCTGTCTGACACTGCAATCACGTGGATGGAATCCTACCTTCGCGGCCGTCAGCAATGTGTTACTGATAACAAGCTCTCTTCATCGTGGCGATGTGTGAAGGCAGGCGTTCCCCAGGGGTCTGTATTAGGGCCTCTCTTATTCTCCGTATTCATAAATGATATATCTAGTCACATAAGACACTCCCAACACCACCTGTACGCAGATGACCTTCAGATCTATATTCACTCACCTCCCGATGCAATTAATGACTCTGTAACATTCCTTAACGAAGATCTACAATCAATCGGTAACTGGGCAAACAAATTTGGCTTACAACTTAACCCAAGCAAAACCCAAGTTATTGTATTAGGACAGCAAAGACTCGTGTCATCCATCAACAAGGCTACATTGCTACCAGTGACACTGAACAACACAATTATCCCTTACACAGAAACAGTAAAAAATCTAGGTATCTATCTCGACTCAAACATGAATTGGAATTCCCAAATCAAGCATATATGTAAAAAGGCTTTCTCTATCATGCATGCTCTAAAACGACTGAAAAACTTCCTTCCTACTAGAATAAAGCAAACCCTCATACAGACCCTAGTGATTCCTTATTTCGACTACTGCGACATCTTGTATGGAGATCTGAGTGTTGAATTGTCACAGAAACTTCAGCGTGTTCATAATACTTGTGTTCGTTTTATCTTTAACATTCGTTTCCACGATCATGTCTCAAAATATTTCAAGCAACTGTCTTGGCTTCGTTTGCATAATAGACGTTTGGTCCACTCTCTGTGCTTATTATACCAAATTCTTAAGTTTTCCATACCTCTTTACTTGGCTCCCCGATTTACATTTCTATCCTCCTACCATAATCATGGTACACGCTCGCAGCACAACTCTCTGTTATCAATTCCTAGTCATCATACAACCTCATACTCTCATTCATTCACCATAGCCACAGCCCGTTCTTGGAATTCCTTGTCACAAGATATTAGGGGTAGTCGGAGTGTACACTCTTTCAAATCTGCGCTTATTAAGCAATTATTGCCCACTGAACAGAACTAGCTCTTTGTAGTCACTCCATCTTTCACTGTATATAACATTACTTAGTCTCCTTATAACGTATCTACAGCTAGACTTAAATTTCCATTATAACATAATTTTACATATTCCTTGCTTTACTTGTAACATTATTACTATTTTCTTTTATGACACTTACGCTCTATATGAAGCCTGTGCTTTTTATGAAACCTATGCTTTTTACTTATTTAATTTATTATTATGATTAGTCTTAACCTTAGTCTTAGTATTAGTCTAAGTCTCTTATTTACCAATTTGCTATTTATGTAAACCTACATTGTATATATTTTCTGAAACCTGGTTGAGTGGAAGAGAAGGCCTTATGGCCTTAACTCTGCCAGGAAAAATAAATCATTTACTACTACTACTACTACTACAACAATTCTCACAACGATTTGATATACACGAAATTAGATTTTCAGTCATTCAGATTAAATAAATGCATATACAGTCATCTATATAAGTAGTGTAATTTTCAAAATAAGTTGCCCAATTCTGCTATTGAAGTATCTACTGACAAATTTAAGAAAGTCCTAAAAAGCTGGCTCATATCAAAAGCATTTTATATTGTAGACGATTTCCTAAACATGGAATGCTGTGACGTACATTTTTAACTAGCCAGATAATATTTATAAGTAGATTGATATTTTAATTAATCACTGACCTAACATAATGTATTGTTTATTATTACTTTTAGTTCTAAGGGATTTTGAAGAAGTCTATTGTATACAATGTACAGGTAGGGGAACAAAAAGCAGACCGAGTAAAATATCTAAGTTGCCGATATGAGTTACTGTGCATACCTTGACAGGGTAGCAGGGCATGTATTGAAATTTGTTCTACAGCCGATAAATTGCTTGAATTGAGAAATAATTTTACGTAATTTGCATTGCTTGTGAAAACAAACGTTTCCGTTACATCTCTTACATTTATTTACGTATCACAAGGCTCTAGCTACAAGAGTCGGTAAGTACCTAATGACAAATAATAATTAATAAATCTTAAATCTTGAATCTTATTACGGACCATGCAACCCTATTCTTTACATTGACGACCAATAATTAATTAACGGCCACATGCTCTTCAAATAGCAATTGAGATGATCAGTTTGGGGAAAAAGCAAGTTAAAGTTCTACAGTTGTAGTTTTTCATACGATTTGAAAAAGTAGTTTTCTTAGTAGTGTTTAACTTAACTACCATGATACACAGTCTACTGTTCAGATTGTTCAGAGCTATTATCATTTTTATAAGACCCTGCAACATGTTTTCTTGTAAGATCACTGAAGCAACTGACATTTATTTAAATAAATTATGGATTTTTACTTGTAATGAAACATTATTTTAAGAGGAAGGTCCCGACAGGTCGCGGCCCAGTAAGGCCCGGGCGGCTTGGGTCGCTTAAATCCTAAAAGGGAGAGGCAAAACTCTCCTTAATGGCCTTAATTCCACCAGGTAAAATAAAACAATTCTAATTCTAATTCTAGCACTACGATAAAGAAAGAGAAAAGAAAGAAAAAGTTGGAATCAGCCGAAACTGCTTAGTGTTGTAACTCATTGTCACCAGTAGGCCTACATTGCGCTTGCGCATTCAATCAAAAACAGTTGCGAAACTTAGTTACGAAAGTTAATTTCGTCGTGAAAATTAGCTAAGCATATAGTACCAATTTGCACAAGTTAACGGCTATATGAATCTGCAAATTTGAGTCAACAAAACAACGAGCCTTTATATTTGCTCTAAGAATATCGTCTCAATGAATATTGTGCTTTATTGTACAAATATAATTCTATTAAAAAAGCCTCGCAGTCAGAGAAAACAACTTTAATCAGATGGCTAGGAACAAGATCAGCCCCTAGCAGGTTTATATTTACACAGTGACATTTAACACATCAACACTTTTAAAATTGAGTTGTGGTATTAGTATTAACATTCACATCAATATTGATATCGCCACATACAATTATGGGTAAATTAAAAACCCACAGGAAAACTTCTCCATTATTTCCATGAACGAGCAATAAACCAGAAACAATTTGCCAATCCAATCCAATAAAATGTCCACCGCTGTGGCAAAGGGGATACGTTTGCTCTCCTCATGCAGCAGCCTAGTATTCGATTCCCGGTCGGGTGGGGTTTTCCCCATCTGTGACATGAATGTCGGGTTGCTTTACGCCCTTGTATTTCCCGGTGGCAGACATTATTATTTTTATCCCATCCACGCCTTATTCGAAAGAGTGAACGTGTGACTGATATATCTCGTCCATGTGTTCGTGCTGTCTCGAAGGTGGCCCCGGAATTTGGCTGATCACTCATCCGATGAGGCCCTTCATGTCCTCCAAAATCTTTTTAGTACACGCTCTCTAAAACAGCTGCTTGTCGGGCGGTTAACACGCCGCAAAGTAGCATTTTATCGGTATAGGCCGCTAGAGTTGCCAGGGTAACCTCTTTTTTCAACAAGTTCCAACTATGGTACCTAGATATTTTCTACGGTGATTTTTATGTTTAAAGTTATTAGAAAGATCCTAAATCTTGTCATTCGGACATCTTGTTTTATAAATAACGTTAAAATTATAATACTTGATGTTAAACCTTGTGGCCGAGTTTTCGTTTGTCTCCGCTTTTGCGCTCCGTCACCTGCGCGCGCATCGTTCCTATACAGTTGAAAGAAAAAAATCCCTTTAGGCAGGCCTACAGGCTGAGGTAGATTTCAAAGTGCTTTTGGTTTAATTTATTGTCGCTGCGCAGCACTCTTCTTCTTTAGCCTTGGCATGACAAACCCGCAATAATAAATGCAAAAAATAGGAAAGAACACTTTTTCAAACATTCAATCTCGCCTTATATGCGAGCTATCGAAAAACTAGTTATTGATTTGTAGAGTACTCATCAAGAACTTTTCAGCGGTACCCCACAAGACGTGGTTTCAAACATTTCGAATTTCCATTCCCCCTCCCCCACTCGTACCCTCAAAACCTCCGAATCATTGGTGTCACTGTGAACCCCATAGGGAGTACTCTAATTTATTCAAACAAAGTTTCCCTCTATACTTCATAGGGGCCGAGATATAGGCCTAAAGTTTTACAAAATTTCAACCCCCTCCCCCGACCCCCCCTTGGGCCAATTTCTCTCCTTAACGACTTATCCGAAGTATTGGGCCTAGAAATAACATAATAATAAAATTGGTTCAAATATCTTCAAAATTATGCCAGATAGCGTGTGAAGATATATATATATATATATATATATATATATATATATCACAAAAAATTTGAACGGACGGTGGTTTCGTACTTAGGGAAGCATGAAACGTAAAGATATGAAATAATTTTTCGAAAATCATGACATGGTATCGATTGCAATAGGTAGATTTTTCTTCGAAATCTACCTAAAATTATGTAAACTGGTCTCTGTGGGTTTCTCTGTTGGTGCATGAGAGTACATTTAATATGTAGTGGTAATTCTTAACTAAATATTTTCATCTAAATTCTCATTTGGGCGTTATTTTAAATTTAGTTTTAGACATTTATCTAAGATAAATCCAACCTTGCTGCACGTAACATGCCAGAATGGTTAAATACATCATGTGACATTCATCAAGACGTTTTAGTCATTGAAATTTCTGTAATATAGATTCTGGCCGGATTTGTAAATAGTTCTGTTTCGCCATGTATGTAATTTGGACGTTTTAATATTATTTCTGGTCGAAACATAATCTCTCTATATATAAAAGGCTTTGTCCTGACTGACTGACGAGAATCTACGTAGAGCTTAAACTATAATAGGTAGAGACTTGGAATTTTGACAGTACCTTCGTTTCATAACGTAAGTGCTCACTAAGAAAGGATTTGGTAATATTTCGATTTTAAATGCCAAAAATCACATGTTTTTGGAATACTTAATCCCTTTTACACAGAATTATCAAATCCAAATCACAGTTCACATGACAACATATTGTTGCCACTGGTCTCAGATGGGTTTGGAAATAAATAAAATTTGACTGTAACAAATTAGAGAAGCTATCAATATAATTCATGTTATAAATGAATATTAAAGAATGAAGTCCACAAAAATATTGCAGTTACATAACTTTCTCTACCCTGGACATAGAGAAAACAATACGAGGTAAGGTAATATGTTTTTTGCACGACGTAACTAATTAGTGGTACTTACTAATATTGTTGCTGTGGATCGTAACTTGACATTCCCGCATGCATTCTTGTTGCTATGGAAACAGAACAAATTTCCGTGCGGTAAAAATTACAAAAAGCACACTGTGCCGTAAGTAAAATCATAATACAAGCTTTTATAGACCAAGGCCCCCCAGTTTGGGGCGACTTTAACAGGACAAATATTCGGTTCCCATAAGAACAAACACATGCGAATCACTTTCGGAAAAAAACATCTATCTTCAATCTCTTCAGGTAGAAGAGATTCCACATTATGAATGATGACACGTGCTCCTGTCTTCAAGAGGCCCAAACTGTAGACCACCTTTTATACAGATGCAGTAAACTCCAACAACAGAGAGACATTTTAAAAAAGCATATTGCAATCAAACACGGGCAATGGCCGGTTCCTCCAGATCAACTCATTGTGAAACACTATACATCTTTTAAACGCTTTATACACGCAATAGACTTCAGTTCATTATAGTTAATAATAATACAGGTTTAGATAACACAGCTGTACAATGATAGAATTTTATAAGAAAGTTGTAATTTATTAGAATTAGCTCAGAAACTATGAACTTAATGATTTAATGTATCATTGCAGATACTTCTATATACTTAATTTTTTTTTCTAATGAGACATAGCATGTAGTATTGCAGCACTTAAGCAATGGAACATGCTGTATTCATTCAATAAAAAAAAATAATAAAAAAAAAAACATTCACTGTACCTATAAAATGGATTCTGTTTCAGCCAGCGCATAATTCTATTTTTAAAAGGCCTCATTGTCAATGTCCTAACATTTACTGGTAGTATAATTGCTCTGTGTCTTCTTAAGCCTCCTGAATGGTATATTTATGTCATTCGCCGTTCTGGTTTCATAACAATGCAGGTCAGTTCTTAGGTCGTATGTATTTATATTATCTTTTATGTGTATTAGTACCATGAAAGCATAAAGATTTACAACGGTCATGATCCCCTCACTTATAAAAAGTGGTTTACAGTGTGCAAAAGGGCTGGATTTTGTAATTATTCTGATGGCCTTCTTTTGTATAATTAGAATTTCATCAAGATCACTGGCACATCCATAAAACAATAAACCATATCTAATTAGGCTTTCAAAAAATGCATAATAAACCTGCTTCATGTATGCTATGGAACAATATTAATTAATTTTCGAAGGAGGTATAATACTCTAGACAGTTTTTTACAGAAAAATATTACATGTGTAGTCCACTGCAGTTTGGAATCTAAATAAATGCCCAAAAATTTTACAGATTCATGTACAACATCTCTTAGGCTAAACATTATTCGTTCGGTTTTGTCCTTATTTACTAAGAAACTGTTTTTTGAGAACCATAATAATACTTCATGTGATACTTGATTAGAGTCTAGCCTTAAATCATCAAGATTGCAATTTGACGTAAGAAAAGTTGAGTCATCTGCATACAATATTGTTTTTGCTGTTATATTATTTGGAAGATCGTTTAACATTATTGAAAACAAAAATGGGCCTAAAATTGACCCTTGAGGAACACCAAATTTTATAAGTGACGGTCTCGACCTTAATCCATTTGTTTCAACAATGAAGAAACGGCCCGTTATAAAGGATTCAAGAAGTCTTAGTTCATTACCAGTTATTCCATAGTAACGCAATTTTCTTATTAATAGATCAAGCGATATGCAGGCAAGGCTTTACTGAGATCGAACAGCATTATCTCAGAATAAGAGTTATTTTCAAAGACCTCATAGACATTATTCAATAGACTATCTATCGCATTATTGGTTGAACTTTTAGGACGGAATCCAAATTGGCATGGATTTAATAAATGATTGCAAGTAAACTAATCATACAACTGAGTTAAAATAATACCTTCAAAAATCTTACTCATGATTGGTACAATAGCTATAGGCCTATAACTACTGGGGCTGTCTCTTTTCCCTTTCTTATAGATGGGAATTGTTTTGGCAGTCTTAAGGTAGTCAGGAAAGTATCCAGATGCAAGGCAATTGTTGATGCATGAAGTGAGTGGTTTACATATATAAGGAGTAGTTGCTTTAATGGTACTGTTACTAATACCATATATATCCTTGCTAGTGGAATTTTTGAAATTATTCACCACCCGTAAAACGTCGTATTCTGAAATCTGTTTCCATTTAAAACTGATATCATTTGGAATTATTTTGTTTCTTAAAAAATCCTCAGCTGTGACTAAACATTCCATAAACTGATTTTTAGTTTCTTCACTAACCTGTTGGATGACATTAGAAAAATATGATCTAAAATCTTCCGCTTGTATTGGGATATTACAGTTTGGAGTTTTAATCTCCTTATTGACAATGTGCCATGCTGCATTATATTTATTATCAGAAGTTTCAAATAGTTTGGCATTATGTTCCAATTTGGATTTTTTCAGATCACTTCTGTATTCTTTTCTGAGATCTTTGTACACTTTCAGTACGTTAGTAAGTTGCCTGATAAGGCATAACATAAAATTGATTAAATGAATTTCAAATTTAACTCGACTATTTAGAGAATACACTGTATAATTGTGCTTCTTTACAGAATTTTTAACCGAAATAGGACGTTAAATTACAAATATGACCAAAATATGACCTACACAACAAAAATGACCTAAATATGACTTTATATGCATAATAAAAATGGTCCTATTAGGATAACAAGCGTGCAATTCATGTTTAATTTGTGTTTACGGCGAGAATGGATGTCAGGACAAAAAGTCATAAACATCCGAACCCTAGTGATTATCATCAGGCTTTAAAACTTAGTGCCCGATCGAATATGTTAACAGCAACTGTACTGTACTGACTTTGCTCGGCGTATGCCCTAGCTACCATATGCTAGTTCACGTGATAGTAAACAAACCAGAATACAGATATAGGAAGACCACAAAATAACTTCTCACTATCTAAACTCACATTACAAGCATGCAAAACGATACTTTCTCCTGTTTGTGTATAATAGTCCCTCCCAAATGTTTCAATATATGTTTGCGTTTTAGAACACTTTACTTTCGGCATGCCGAACACGTATTATAAATTTAAACACGCACAATGACAAGGTACACTGTTGACCAATTTGAGAGGCACCGTACTACAAGGGCATTCACTTCTCGGTACTACTATCAATGACTGTCTTATCAGCCTACGCAATCAACCCCCACCCCCTATACTCAGGTTGTTGGTAACCGGAATCAACTCTCTCTGTGGGTTCGGGCACTAAGTTTTAAAGCCTGATTATCATTGTATCTAGTCGGTACAACTGCACCCACTTGCGTTTCATGTTGTAAATCTGCTTAATTCACTCTGCATTGTTCAATCACGATTTCTAGTATAAATCAATCCGTCATCTTATTCTAGCCATTTAAAAACAATTTAATAAACTTTTTATCTTTAACTTCCATTCCAGTATTCTTTAAACTGGGTATGCTATATTAGGAGTTGCCACCTTCTCCCAGCGTCTCCGGAATTAGTTCTGGGTTCATAGTTTCCTACCTTTCTTAGTATTCACCTTCCTGTGGCTCCTTGGTAGGCCTACTTACCTGAAAATAAAAGAAATTGAATAAGTGTCAAGTTTCAGAGGTCCTAGGAATATATTAGTTTTGGTACATATTGTATCTTCTCTGATAAGATTATTAGGGCAAGGCATTTGATGATTTTGATTCTTTTTTATATGAGAGTTAAAAGATAGCTCGAATGTAGCCTATATAAATTTATTATAATGAAATTACTGATTAAATAAGGGCAATTTGTTTTTGAATTTATTTGCTTTATTTTGAATTATTCGTCATTTTCAAGAGATTTTGAGTCATTTTTAGGTCATGTTTTAGTGGAGGTAGAGAGGAGCTTTTCCATGTACAAATCGTTACTTTCAGACAATAGTTTTTAATTGAGAATTTCAGGGAAGTGTTCATAGTTCATTTTAATTTAGTTTTATTGTAAACACCATACCAGTTTGTCGTGTAGCCATAAGATCTTTCCTTTTTAAGGCACATATTTGAGGGGCATGCCAGTTAAGAGATAACTTATTTTTTGCTAAGGGTGTCCAAGTAATATAAATTTACTTACTTCTTTAGTAACAAAATAAGTGTGTTTAATATTGTAAATTTATATAAAACGCACTGTCATCCATTAAATTGCTTTTTGCAATTATTCATTACTTTCTTTCTTTCATTCTTTCTTTCTCGTAGTTTTACCTCTCCCTTTTAGGATTTAAGCGACCCAAGCCGCCCGGGCCTTACAGGGCCGCGACCTGTCGGGAGAGGGATTATCTTTGGATCACATACATACTTTTTTGACGAGACAAGGACATGGAGGGCCTCCCCGGACGAGTGATCAGCCCATGCCGGGGTCACCTCCGAGACAACACGAACACACAGGACGATACACACCAATCACACACACACACTCACTCAGAACAAGGCGAGGATAGGGATGAAGATGATAATGACGGCCAGATGATATCCGGGGACCACAAGGGCCTAAAGTTACCCGACATTTATCTCAAAGGTGAGGGAAAACCCCGGAAAAACATCACCTAGGTAACTTGTCCCGACCAGGAATCGAACCCGGGCCCGCTGCGTGAGAGGATTGAACGCATCCCCTGAGCCATAGCGGTGGACTATTCATTATTTAAAAAACTAATTATAATAATGGTAAATTTATTGGTAACTTGTCATTTTTTTCACAAGTTTTAGGTCATAAATGCATTTTTGTAATTTTGCATTTTTTCACAATTTTATGGTCATTAAATGCCTTGCCCTATTTATCACGTATATTCCTTTTCATGATTAATTCAAATTCATTCTTGTACAATATTTCAGTATATATGCATATACACATATTCCATTGTGCTTCATGGGTAACCTGATTTATTATAAATATTAATTTACTTCACTATAAGAGATTTAAAATAACGGGCTAATATTCATTATATATAATTTAACACTATAATATGATCCCATATTCACTAATTTTGGTATTGTTACATTAATCAGGAGTATATCACATTACACAACAAATCAGTCAAATTAGCTGTTGCCAAATTAACATTAACATAGCGTAACCGAAATTTGCAAACTGACCGGAGGGGGACTCGAAATTAATTATTACGCAGCTAAACCAATAGACTACACCAGTGAAACCTCAGTATAACAATATTTGTGTGCCCTAGCAGATTATATTGTTATGTGAGGTTTATTGTTATACTGAGGGGTTGTAATTGACCACATATTAGAAAGACTGTATGCAGAAAACTGTGTAACTAGGCCTAGAGGATAATTCATGGAAAGGACATGCGAAGAAGTAGAACGCTAATTTTGTTCCTCAACTTACTGACTTCCGTTGAATTCTAGCCGCACACCAAAATAGTATATTGCGATACTAGTTCCGTAAGCGGTGCATACGGATCGAGAAAAGAGTTTGAAAAAACGAGGCGCTTGCGCCGACTTTTTTCAATTTCCGAGATCCGTTATGCGCTTACGGCAAGAGTATTGCATGCTATTTTTTGCACGATGAATATTTATATCAATTTATTTATATTAATTGAGAAATTAGCTGAAAATATTATGTATATACACTATTGAAGATGGATGTTATTTTTCAGAAAGTGATTCGCATCTGTTTGTTGTTTTGGGAACCGAATATTTGTCCATTTAAAGTCGCCACAAACTGAGGGGCCTCGGTTCCGGCCTTCCATGAAGGCTTGTATTATTATGATTTTACTTACGGCACTTGTGCTTTTTGTAATTTTTACCGCACGGAGATTTCTTTTGTTTTCATAGCAACCAGATTGCGTGCGGGAATGTCAAGTTACGATCCACGGCAACAATATTCGTAAGTACCACTAATTAGTTACGTCGTGCAAAAAAAACTAATAATATGATGTAATGAGTTGATGTGGCATAATGATTAATGACATGCAAGTTATGGTGGAAAAACGAACTTCCTACGCGCAGTGCCAGTAACCTTACCTATAGTCTGGAGATAAAGTGCGTGTAGGCCTATTTAGTCTGATGTATTGGCTATTACCTTTTGGCCACTTTCAGAGCCCTATGTGAACACTGTTTGATAATACCGATGCCATGGAAACCGAGCCCTTTTTCGGGGGATTTTAGGGCTAAAAATAAAATAAAAATTAACTTGTTGGAATTTTCCTGTCGTTTACAGCCTAAAAGCTATATGTGTACCAAATTTCAAGATTCTAGCTCATCTGGAAGTGGGCAAACATTAATGTCAGTGAGTGAGTGAGTGAGTGAGTGAGTGAGTGAGTGAGTGAGTGAGTGAGTCAGTCAGTCAGTCAGTCAGTCAGTCTGCCATGTGGCTCTGCCATATTATAAGGATGAATGAAAAGAATACACAAAAGTAGGTTTTATTTCGCGTTATTTCGGGCTTACATTTGCCTGCAAATGGTACCTAACATCAATGTATGAACATAACATAATCGTGACATCAGAATATATCATTTTATGATGGTTTTAATTCATATAAATTTCAGTCATTTTTTATCTCTCCTATAAGACGACCCCGGATTTTCTGGGCCTTTTATTATGATTGAAATATCGTCTTATCTGCGGAAATATACGGTAATCTTGAAATTCTGAATTGAGGCCGGGCGGATAGGGTTTGTTCTACATCGCATGAAAAACTCTACACACGATAACCAACATGACTGCCTAGTTACTGTCCGTGTGAGAGACAGAAAGATCCCGACCGAATTCAATTATCTCTATTCTATATTACACTGACTACAAAGCGTCTTTGTAGTCGTTAGTCCTATAAAAAGAAGATAACCGGGCTGCTTTCAAAGCACAAACATCTAAACGAATGTACGAAAATTAACCAAAGTCCATACTGTGTATTGCACACTCCAAGGAAAATTCAAATAAATCACTGGTGGGTAAGAGAAAAGTTATCTATTGCAGTCGTAATTCAAACTGGACAAGATCGCTCAGGTATGAAATGATTTTTTTCATTACTGTACTACAGTATTAACTAAAACAGAGTGAAATACTTTTCGACTAAATCACTGCTAGCAGATGATCAGCATCCCGACAGTGGAAACCGTCATTGTTGGTTTTGCTTCTCTTTCCTCAGGAGGCTGAGTGAACCTCGGATTATATGTACAGCAACCCAGCTCCCATAGGGGAAGGATCTACACTTGGCAGGACAAGGAAGTAAGGGAACAACTCGATGTAAAGCCTCCTCCTAGAACTATATAAACATATATGACCACAGACACGATAATGAAAAATCCCCAATCCGGTCAGGACTCTTATCTCACGTATAGGCCTAATTAAATGATTAAATTAAAATCTGGAATTTACATTAGTTATAAGTAAAATTCGGTTAGTGGATATTTTCGAAACATACGAGGTCAAAATAGTTCCTACAAACAATGAAGTTACTAATAGTAAAGGTTAAATGCATTTTAAAACAAATTATACCTGTACAAATTATTCTAGTAATAGATTTTTAAGCGGTGAAACGTAGGGCTTCCAAGTGAAGGTTACTGTTAACTATTTGATTTTCTTTTTAAATTCACCTATGTTTATACTCAATTTTTTTTTTAATTTAGTCTGCAGATTTACAATCTGTTAAAATATGAACGTTCAGTAAATGGTATATATACTCCATTTAGCTAAGATGCCATTTAAGGAGTTCGGGATGTGTGTCTATACAGTAGGGTAGGCCATGAAACTATTGATTGTCAATTGTTTCTATTATTGGTGTATTTTTATGGAGTAAATTTCAACTGATATTAATTTAAATGGATATGATACAAGATGAAATGGTGAGGATGATTCATGATATGTAAGTATCCAATTCAGGATTTGCCTTTACGACTGGAGAAACTATGAAAAAACCCACGTCAAATTGCCAGGCCACGGGATTTGAACTTGAGATCTCCCGAATGCGAGTCCAAGTATTTGAATTTTGTTGCGCTTATTTTCCGATGGAGGGAAGAGTGACAGACGGTAAGCCTATCGCCTCACAACCCCCCCCCCCGGGAATTAAGCCATTAGTGGAACGTGAAAGGGCTTAGGAATTTTGTCCAGAGGCTCTAATTTAGGTTTAGATTTTACCATAACAAACCCACAAAGAAGTCAATTGGTGTCAAATAGCAGGCGATACAGTGAAACGTTTTGAATTGCTGTAACGAAAATAAAGATGATATCGAAGCGTCCCCAGCATACGCACATGCAGTGCTGGGAATTCCAACAAAGAGGGTTTGCAGAGAAAGTGTTATCCGGTGCAGTCAACCATAAAAATTGACATAAATCATAAAAATTCCTACATTCACAACAGTTCAGTTAAATGGGGTCAGTTAACAATACAAACTCTGACGTTCGCCTACGGTAGATAACTTCAATATTGCAATCAGTTCAACAGTGAACAATAAGTAATAATGATACAAGAATTACAAAATATACAGCCCAGTGGGTAATAAATCATACATAAACATATACAGCATGTCCAGTATTCTATTTACTGTATTCTGAATGTGCAAATGCTTGTGACTGCATAAATGAATTGGGGTCTTTGTTACACCATGCTGTATTTACTGTTAATATTCCAACATTTTGATCAATTATATTTCTTACTGATGTACCAGGAAATCGTTCTGGGCCCAGTTTCATAGAACTTTTATACTAATATTATTAGCAAATACAAATACAAATATTAGTTATTATTATTATTAGCTATTATTAGTTAATAATATTAGTTATGAGTTCATGGATCTAAATTATTGGTAAATATTGATAATATTATTAGTAAGCTGTTTCAAAGAACTAATAAAATTTACTCATAATATTAGGTGGTTTTCTGTAAGTGTTTCTGGACTAATAACTTATTCTCAAACCCATGAAATTCAGATTTCGTTATCTTAAATTTGTGGAAAATGAATCACTACAATTTAATTATCAATTAAGAAAAAGCTTACATAGGCTAACAAAGAAATTGTTGTCAGATCAAGTTTTTAGAATTTTAGGTTAGATTTTAGTACATACTGTAAGCCTACTGCTACCTTGATAAGGGCCTGGCAGATTTATTATTTTCTTAGAGGTAGTTATTATTTGTTACATTTATGAAGACATATGTAGGTCATGCTGCTTTGAAATAGTATTGACAAGAAGACTAAAAAGGGAAAAAAACACACAAACAAGACATAACTTCCAAATGAATCAGCTGACTAATGAACTAATAATATTAGTGAAGAGATTTTATGAGTAGTTTACATAATATCTCTATGAAACAAGATCCTGTTAACTAATAAATAATATCATGAGTTCTAATATTATTAGCAAGTTTTATGAAACTGGGCCCTGGACTGAAAGCATCCTAGAATTTCTAGATTAGAGTTGTTTGATGTAAGTTACCGAAAGTTAAACTCCATACATCCATACTGGTTTTGTAAGTTAGAGTCTGTTTGCAGTTGTAATCGAGGAGCTTGCTAGTAAATTTTGCTAAATTTTACACTTAGTTGTTTCCGTTTAGTACCGGTACTTACATGCTGATGACACAGTAGTTATATTCAGTGGTAATGACTGGGATGTAACTTACGAAAACTTCAATGGAGGTATCAACATCGTTAAGGAATGGTTAGATGCAAATTTGCTTTCACTGAATACTGCTAAACTATGATTCTTCCTTTTTCCTTAACTACATGAGGTCTTGACATGATAATATCAACTACTGTAATACGATAACTGTAATACGTACTGTAATACGATAAACTGCCACTGTCCCCCCCCTTAAATTCTTCTACTCAAACAAAATAATTAGGCATTATAATTGACGAACATCTAAGATGGAATAAGCACATTACTTTTGTTTGCATTAGGCTTCGTAAAGCATTATGTAAATTTTCCAACCTCCGTTCTAATTTACAACCTCATATCCTGCGTTTAGTATAGGCCTACTTAGCATTAATTGAATCTATATTAGGCCTACAATATGGCATATTGGATTGGGGAGGAATGGCTAAATCCAACCGCTTGTCTTTAGTAATACTACAGAAAAGGATTATTAAAATATGTCTAAGTAAACCTGCTGATTACCCCACAAAACTAATATTTTAGGAATTTAATGTCTTAAATATAGAACAAATATACAAACTCAAATCACTGACTTCTCCTTCGAATCCTATGCCCCCATGTTGGAGCGAAGGGCCTCCAAGTGGAGGTTTCTGTTCACCGATGTGAATTTTGTTGCGCTTATTTTCCTAGACAGGGCAGAGGGACAGGTGGTAAGGCCATCGCACCTTAACCCCCCTCCGGAAACTAAGGTATTACTTGGACGTGAAAGGGCCGATAAATTTTGTCCAGAGGCTCTAATTTAGGCTTGGAGTTATTTTACGTGCCGTAAATCTACGACACGGGCCCCCCATCTTAAAGTCCACGCCCAGGATTTTTACGTCCTGAAAAACCCATCGACTGCGGCCGGGTTTGATCCCGTGACCTTCGGATCTAGAGGCGGGTACGCTAAATTATTGACTTACTTTCATAAAAATAGAATTTTTTTAAAAATCAACAATCCTCATCACTACCTTACCGGACAGAATCAAAATTCTATTCTTTATGAATCCAAATGTATTATCTCTTCGGGATTCAATCGCAGTATAAATTTCGGCCTAAGATTATACAACTCACCAATAAGAGCTCATTCTGAACTATATGAACTAAATTTACGCAGATTCAAGAAACAAATTTGTAAAATTTATACAGCCTAGTGTGAGACTCATTTTTCATTGTCCTAGTGTTATGCTTTTCATTTTCGCTATTCATGTGTATCATTTATCTAAAAAATTCGTGATGTTTAATATGTTTATTTTGCTCTTAGTTTGTATTATGTACTGTTTGCCATGTTGGTGTGCATATTTGTGTGTGCCATGTGTGTATGGGTATGCATTGTATATAGAATGACTTTTCACAAATTTTTAGTTTGTAGTTCCAGTATTCATTATATTTTCTGTTACTGTGCTAAACTGTGCCCGGGCAAGAGCTTTGGCTCATTCGGGTACCAATAATGACCGTATTGTGTTTTACGCAGGTGGAATAAATAAAATAAATAAATTTAAAAAAATGCCTTTCCAGGTCACATGAATACCGAAATATTTAACTTCTTCGGGCTGAGGAAAGCCTTACAACTAATTATAACTGAAGAAAAATTTACATGCAGACTCTTGATCTTTTAAACTAAATTTGCAATTGATGTTTAATTCTGCATATATTATGATGTTATTATTAAGACCTCATGGACTGCTAAGACTGCTATATCATCAACATATACTTTCGGCGGGAACATCTGCAGTGTAGAGTACATACAACATAGAACCAAGAGCATGTCCTTGAGGAATTTCAGAACTGATGGGAAGAAATCCGATAGGTTGTCTTCAAATTTGAAGTGTATAATTATTTTATTTATTTTTCTATGACTGAGGCCAGGTCTTGCCAATATGGTTAATTTCGTATTTTTATAGCATGTAACGTTAAGGCAGAAATTAACATGGAAGAAAAATATAATTTTCGTTTATACAGGTTGTTTCAAAAATACTTTTACAAACCTTGGGCATGGGTTCCTTACACACAAAAAATGAAGGAACAAAGGTCATACGAACGTATGTCCCATAATCCTTGTTTTCTCGTTATTCGTTTATTAATGAAAGTGTCATGGAAGCCTGCGAAACCGTTCGACACCATCCCGGAGTATTTGAAAGGGCGCGACAGTACATGATTTGACGAGTGCATGCATGTCTAGAAGCAAGAGGAGGACATTTCGAGCATTTTATATGGGTTTTGTGAGTTGACGTGTTATGTATGAGTGTACCAATGTGTTAAACAGTCCCTAACGAGAAAACAAGGATTACGGGACATATGTACATATGACATTTTTCCTTTTTTTGGTGTAAGGAACCCATGCCCAAAGTTTTTAAAAGTATTTTTGAAACATCCTGTATAAGCAAAAAAAAATCAAGGTTAAAACTATCCATTTCTCGTAAAGCAAAATTCATTCGCCCAAGTCCCGGATCTTCAAAACAAGGAACTGATGATGGCGTAGCAAAATTGTGCCGAAATGCATTTTCAATATAAAAACAACACCGCAACACACTGGGCATTTACATAATATCAACTAGTGAAACCTGCAAGAACTTCGTATAACAATCAAGAGAGGAACACTTTACGCCTCTGAAGATTTGGACACTATCATCATATGTATGGTGCAAAGACTCCCAATAATAGGGAAATTCATTTCACATATACATTTTAGAGTTTTACAGCATAGACCTGTGTGTAATTGGTGATAAGATTTTATTTTAATCTGTACATAGGCTATATTTTTAATGATCTTTTAATGCTTTACACACAAATCTTACTTAGATTTTATAAGACACTCCAAATATATCATTGGAAAAATATAAATACAATTTTAATATCAGTGTGACAGTGTATTGTGTGTTTATTTTTATTATTAGAGGGTATAAGGAGGCAAATACTGTCTAAAATAATTGAACTTGCATAAGATTCAGATGACATGTTTAACATGTTCTAATAGGGCAAGACCGGGTGACGCGCCGCACCGGGATAGTTGCCGCACCCCCTCTAATTCGAACATTTGACGCTAGATTCCGCTAGTTGTCGTGAAACCATCTCCAGTTCCCTCGTAAGAGTAATTGGATCGCGTGTGTTCATTGTTTGTGGTGTTTATGTCATTGTTATAGCGGTATTTATCAAGCAAGTGCACTAGTTTCACTGCGAAACTTTTTTGGACGCATTACTTTATTCTTTCCTGATCTGTATTTGCTCCATTTTTTCTGCATTTACTACTTTTAATAGACTATTTAGAGGTTGTAAAGATATTCTGAGTGAAGTTCGCCATAACAACAATAACAATAAGCTCTACAGATGAGTGCGGGGCGTGACCCGGAGTTTTGAGTCACATGCCGCATAGCTTTCAAGGGTGACACGCCGCACAGTGTCTTGCAGTATAATTACCCCCCAAAATTATTTGTTCTGTTCTTTTCAATAATAAACATGTCAACTCGGTATAGGGGAAGGGAAGGAGCTAAACATCGTGGCCTATGGAGTGACAATGACCTACAAGAAGCTGTTCGGCGAATTAAGGCATGGGAAATTTCCATTCGGGAAGCCGAACGTTGCTATCTTATGCCAGAGAGGACTATTCGTAGGCGCATGGACACAGGAAATTGGGAAAACCCTCACTTGGGCCTGAAGGATTATTTGGTACAGAAAATGAAAAAAGGCTAGTCACCCATGTCCAGAGATTGTGCAGATAGGTTCTCTTTTGTTTTATAACAACCTTTGATGTAAATTTAGACTGTTATTATAAATGCGGCATGTCTCCCATACGTGCGGCATAGCACCCTGTAACGCGGCATCTCTCCCGCTTTGTCTTTCAATTTAATAATTGTATTTACACATTTAATTATTATTTTATAAATATTTTCGTTGCTGAAATAAAGGGAGGGAAGATCACAGCTTGGAATCTCAAAAAGAGACTTCAAATATTCAATCCTGTTTTGAGGTAGACGAATTTCCAGAAAAGTGCGGCGCGTCACCCTATCTTGCCCTAACTGAGATGCGCTGCAATTTTTAATTGACTACCAATCACTTGTTCCGCGTTGTATTACAATATCGTTTCGATATTGTTTCTATACTTGTTTGCTACGGCAAGCGAAAATTACATTTTGTGGTTCATGTTAGGTATCATTAAAGATACGAAAGCGCCCCTATTGCCTGCAGGCGTGGATTACAAAGTATGGCTGAGGAGATTTAACAGAACTGTTGTGAATGTGGTACAAGACTTACAACTCCGCCCACTGCTTGGAGTACATCCCACTGTAAACAGCCTATGTGCTCATGAATATTGTTCCTGCTGAACACATACTCTGACACCGGGAATCGAACCCATTGCCTTCGGCTTTCCGTCCCGATGCGTTAGTGCGCCTCACAATAATACGAGGACGGGATCATTCAGTGAGGTAATCATACGAACTAACTTATGTAGAAAAGTTGAGAAAGGCTGAAAAAGTCAATGCCACAGCCGAGATTTGAACCAGGATCTTCGGCCAGTGTGAAAGAATTATCATTCCACTGTGACCTACTAGTGGTTTACTATAAAGCCCGTGTCTTTAAGCACTTACAGGTTGTAAGTCGCTACTGGGTTCGTATCTCATATTGATAACTGGGTATACTGGGACACGTGAGTCAGTTCGAGAATGATGGAGCCGGGGTATGTTGTACCGGCACGTTGAAATGGTAGCTCAATGGTAGAGCAGCGGCACGGAAAGCCGAAGATCCTGGTTCAAATCCCGGCTATGGCATTGAATTTTTCAGTCTGACTCAAACTCAACCTTTCCACCTTGGCCTACACACGGCCAGTATAAAGAATTATCATAGATAATCGAGTTTATCGATAGAATTTATCTGATGCAACTCGTCAACTCGAGTTGGATTTATTAAGACTATTCCATGAATAAAAGTAACGGATTATATAAATAATAATTACTTTCGTGCTTTGTTGAATAAATACAATACTAACAGTTGTGAGATCACGGTATACTGTGAGCCAACCATCCATGAATCGATTCGAGCCACCGTGGTGTAATCAGTAGTACCAATATTGCATTTGTAACATAGTTAACTTCATTCAGGTAAGCTAACAGCAGAACAGAATAAAAGCACTCGAATTAAATTGCACTGAATCGAAATTGTGTTCTTGATCAATGTATAGTCGGTCAAATAAAAAACGTCGGGACTCGTATGCAGTTAAAATTAAAGTTTTCACGCATTAGTTCACAAGTTTCCTATAAAAACATTAAATACAGGCCATTCTCGGAACATATGAGGCCATGCGACAGGAGGGAAAAAATGAAGAACTAAGGGAAAAAATTGAACAACGCCAAAACCGCAACACACGATATTCGACTTAATGTATTGTCATAATTCATTTTGCTTTGTGTCATCGCCACATACAAATGCTAAAGTGAGAGAAAGTGTAGTTAGGGCTGTAATTAACCTGCATTTTTCGGCCTCTGAAGCAGCGAGAACGTTCCATATTTATGAAAGAGCAGCTCGGATGTGGGAACTTCACTATAATGCGACCGGAAGTTTTCACAGGGATCTGGCCGGCCGCGTATTTCGATGCTAGATGGTTGCAAAAGTTGAACGTAAGTTATTGATTTTGCACTACAAATACCGGTGATATAAAATAAAATCTTTAAAAAATGCTCCTTGAATAATCATATTCCTTGCGAATTTATCAATTATTAATATTATAAGAATTTGCAACCAAGAATATGGCGGATTTGAGGCATATAGCCACAGCCTTCTATACATGTTTGTTTTGGAACAAAACTGACTAAATAATCAAGAAAATACATGGATAGACAAGAGGCGTGTGTGAACCTAACCTTAAGTCTTCCTGTACATGCGCATATGCTCGTTCGTGATACTTAATCAAATACCGCCCGACGTTTTTTATTTGACCGACTGTACATTTCTATTATTTGAATTTTCAAACAAGTTATGTTATATAACATAATCTGTTTTCGTGCCGCTTAGTGGCAGCATCTGACTATTAATGACTGCACACGGATACTTGCTCTCCAGTAACGATCAGACGGTTTTATCGCGATTCCTACAAGAATATTGCAAGATAAACGGCCGTGATTGGTCTATATCCGAGGAATTGCTAACTGTTATTGGTCAATATCAAACACTCTGCGTATGAGTTGAATAGTCATTCTAACTTATGTAGGTTCATTCGACGCCGTGAATTCATTTCTAGCTCGCTCAGTTCGTAGAGCGTCGTCACAGAAAGCTGATGGTCTCGTGTACGAATCCATGTATCAGAGGAATATTTGTCCTAAAATACCGTACTCTAATACAGTAGGGATCCAGAACACGAAGTGTTGGTCTAGATAGTTATCTGTTCCCTGCCATTTTAAAATAGCTATGTTGAATAGCCATTTCAAACAAGCAATCGCATTACGAGTTTATCGATAGCTCTGCGAAAACGAATTTCGAGCAAATGTATATTTTTCTCGAGTAGGATTAATTACAAATATTCCATGAATAAAATGTAAAGGAATATATATATATATAACTTATATAAATGTGTGTGTGTATATGTATAATTATAACTTGCTTACTTTCTTATATAAAATAAATCTATCAGCTGCGAGATCACGGCATGCTATGAATCAACAATCGATGAATGGATTCGAGTTACCAGGTTCTAACCAATGCTATCAATAGTGCATATAAGAAATAATTGACCTCATTTTTTAAGTAAAACTTCTTTAGTGGCGGTAGAGGGTTAATCGGGAAAATCAGGCACACTAAAACCGTCACGAAATCAGTCACAACCAGACCAGACCAGACGAAATATGCTAACTGAGATCAGAGCATTGCGGGCAAAAGCCCGCAATGCGATGATCTCGACTCCGATTCCATACCTGCATACGAAATGCATTGCTGGAAATGAAAACGGGTTCCTATCCTATATAACTTAAATTTGCTTACGCTAACGGTGTTTTGCATAGGACTTGAACCTATGCAGGGCAACTGCAATGACTTAGGGGTTCGGGCCGTGGCCCTTTTTTGTTTAAGTTCCGGTATTCACCTTACAACTAGGGAAAACCACGGAAAACCCTGGTCGGAACTAGCAAAGAGGATTTGGTCATGGTCCTCCATTCTGTATTGCCTGGTAGGGGTTGAACCAACCAGTTGGGATTCGTGTCAGCTGAAGGCTTAAACGTATTGGGAAAGGGTATTGTTAGGCTGAAGGCCTCAAAAATTCTGACGACTTTAATCGTCCCCTGGGAAGCGCAGTCGCTTTCCAAGTTGCCGTACTAAAGGGTTCTCAGCATCTTGAAGCTTGGAGTCGAAACTCTGTGCAAGGCTTCTGATGTGTGTGGCAAGTAGTGGAACCTATAGGTCTTCATGGATCTGCCTGTTACTGACGTACCAAGGTGCGCCCGTAGCGAGGCGAAGACATTTCGACTGCACGGCTTGTAGTCTTGCGACATGCGTGCGTGCTGCGGCCCTCCAAGCTGGACTGGCATAGTCGAGCAGAGGTCGGATGAGTTGCTTATAGAGCAGCGCTCCATTCGCAGGTAAAAGTCCTCCTCTGCCGTTAAGCAGAGGGGATAAGATTCCAAGTAGTTGCATGGCTGTTCGTCTTACCTGGGTAACGTGGGGTTTCCAGGTCAGCCTTTTGTCCAGGGTTACCCCCAAATATCTGGCTGTTTCGACCCATTCGATTGGCTCTCCGAAAAATTCTACAGGCCTAGGCGGCGCAGTTCTTTGTCTTCCAATGAAGAGCAAAGCTGCGCTCTTAGTGACGTTGATGGAAATTCGCCACTTTGTCAGCCAGAACTCTAGCTCTTAGAGATATGTCTCGAGATACTTGACGATTAGTGCAGGCCGTTTCGACGTTGCCAAAAGCGCAGTGTCGTCGGCATAAAGCGCCAAGTCGACGGGGCGGTGTGGTGTGGGCATGTCATTCACATACAGGCTAAAGAGGACAGGGGAGACCAGTCCCCCCTGAGCAACTCCAGCTCGCATGAAACGACAAGAAGATGTGGCTGACTGGAAGGACGCTACGAACGTCCTATTGGTAAGGTAGGAGGTGATAACTTTCACCAGGTAATAAGGGAAGTTGAGGAGAAGGAGTTTGTAAAGGAGACCTTTGACCCAAACTGTGTCAAAGGCCTTGGCCACATCAAGGAATACCGCGCCGGTTAGTCCCTTTTCGTCAAAGTTTCTCTTGACTCTCTCAACCAGGCGGGCTATCTGCTGAGTCGTGCTATGTTTGGGTCTGAACCCAAACTGCTCATCACGAATAGCGCTGTCCCTGTTGACGTGCCTTAGGATTCTGCTTAGCAGAATTTTCTCGAAGAGCTTCCCCACCGAATCAAGAAGACTTATGGGTCTATAAGACGATGGAAGTGTCGGATCCTTTCCGGGTTTCCGGATAGAGACAATCCTGGCATGTTTCCATGCAGGTGGGAAATATTGCCTCTTAAGGACCGAATTAAAAATCTTGGTGACGTAGGTGATTCCCCGTTTTGGGAGGTTCCTCAGGACCCTATTGGGAATACCGCTAGGGCCCGGAGCCTTACCAAGCTTGAGCTCTTTTATAGCCTTGACGATCTCTGATGGAGTAGTTAATTCGGGTTGACTTGAAGGAGCAAACTCAAACGAAGTCAGTTCCCTTTCAACCAGCTCAATCACGGCAGGATCCGAAGGATCGTCAACCGGCGTAAATTGAGATTCAAGATTGTTGGCCAGGGCCTCAGCTTTCTCAGAATCTGATATAGCGAGTCCTCCTGGCACTCGTAAGGGGGGTGTGGGATCAGAGATCCGCATCATCCTCTTTGTAACCTTCCAAAGGGACTGATCCTCTACGTTTAAGGATGAGAGCGTCTCAGACCAAACGTCGTTCTTCCACTTCTTCAGCTCATAGCTAATAGACCGCAATCAGTCACAATCAGTCACACTAAAAAGTCTTGTTTCGGTGCGGACTGCACAGAAAACAATCAACTCAATGATTAGCAGTAATCAAAGGAAATTTTTCAGACCTTACTTCCTCAATGGCAATAGACAATTCCTAAGCAATCTAAAGTTATATTATCTATTTTAAGGAACCCGGAGGTTCATTACCGCGCAAATTCAAAATTAAAAATCCAAAATTAAAAATAAATATTTCCAAAATTTAAAAAAACAAAATTAAAAATTAAAACACCCAAAAATCCAAAATTTAATAAATAATAAATTCCAAAATTAAAAAATTAAAAATCGAAAATACCAAAATTGGAAAAATCTAAAAATCCAAAATTAAAAAATTAAAGTCCTAAATTAAAAAATCCAAAAAATAAAAAATTCAAGGAATCAAAATTTAAAAAATAAAAAATTCAAAAATTCAAAGATCCAAAATTAAAAAAATCCAACAATCCAAAATTAAAAAAATTAAAAATACAAAACTAAAAAATACAAATGTCCAAAATTTAAAAAAACAAAATTAAAAATTATAACATCCAAAAATAAAAAAATAAAAAATCCAAAAATAAAAAATAAACAATTCAAAGATCGAAAATTTAAAAAATCCAACATTAAAAATTCAAAGATCCAAAATTTAAAAGTCCACAACCCAAAATTTAAAAAAGTCCAAATACCCAATATTAAAAAGTCCAATAATGCAAAATTGAAAAAATCCAATAATAAAAAATTGAAAAAATAAAAAATAAAACAAAGTTTTACTTCTGTCGCGTGGCGTTCCACCCACTCTTTTATTTCAGATAAGCTAATGTCAGAATAGAATGAAGCACACGAACTGGCTTGCATCGAACCATTTTTTTTAAATCAATTAACTAGTTATGTTGTTATATTGTCTAAAATAATGAATTTTTATTCTGTTCACTGGCAGCATGTGACGTATTAATCACTGCATATTTATAATTACATTTCCAGCAATGAGCTGTCGCTTCATCAGATAAAATAGCATCCTTGAGTTCCTAGCAAGCATATTGTGAAGTAAAGCATCGTGATCGATCGATAGCGAGGCATTGCCAAACGTTATTGGTCAATATCAAACACACGTCATATGAATGGAATAATTATTTTAACGCCGTAGTGATATTACTATTATAAGAGAATGTTGTAATTGGGCTATGAGCCTGTTATATTATCAACATAATAAAATAAAATAATTGGAGTTCCACTGTAGTAATATAGATTTCTTTTTTTTTAATTTGACGCTATACGTTACTGGAAGGGTGTGATACAGTGAAGTAAGTGAACAGCGTTCCCCCTCAAAGCACCATTCACATATTCACATTCATTACTCATTGGATTATCACAAAAACAAAAATACAATACTGCAAATTGAAAACAATCAGCCTTTTCTAATGAATAACTCAATTTTGCAAAACTGCGCCCGTGTTAGCACAGAGAGGGTGAAAGAGAGAGAGGGAGAGAGAGACTGACTGTTGATTTGTTGCGGTTACTGAATGAAGCAGACTCCACTTCCGGCACAGATGTTGTCTCTGTCCAGACTGTATCATTGTGGTCATGGCTATTGTGTTATCCATTCTCTTCCAGAAAAACTGTGCTAAATGCTGCTACACCTCACACCAGCAAGATGGCTTCATTTATTATTGAAAAACACGCTTCAAGTTGTGTTATTGTTTAGACTTCTCAACTTCCTTGTGGAGAGGGCACGCAGGAAATGTCCAATTAATGCCGATTGCTTCCTTACTTACTCAATGGCAAAAGACAATTCCTGAGTAAACTAAAGGAATATTATCTATTTTATGGAACTCGGAGGTTCATTGCCGCGTTTATATGAGCCCGCCATTCAACCCTATTTTGCGCTAACTCCATCCAACCATCCCTCGCAAATCCTACTTCCCTTAAATCTATCCTAATATTGTCCTCCCATCTACGTCTAGATCTTCCACGTGATCTTTTCCCTTCGGGTCTCCCAGTCAATAGTTTTTGAGATATGTCTTTCCTCCCCAATGCGCGCAACATATCCAGCCCATTTCATCCTCCGTGATTTAATTACCTTTACTATATCCGGTGACAAGTACAGGTTATGAAGTTCGTCGTTATGCAGTTTTCTCCAGTTCCCTATTTCATAAATTTTATGCAAGTAACTAACCTCAACAGCTACAGTGGATAACCGGAAGTGCTTTTTGAAGTACGTTCAGAGGTGTTTGGAAACAAAATTAATTACGACATTGATTTCTTACTTGGAGCGGAATTTACGTTTTTTGTCGTCTTGAAGCAAAATCAATTCATCAATTTCATCTGCTTATTCTGATGTAAACAAGCTCCATTTATTATGTCAGTTGTAGCTGTCGTGTGTTCCTTCATGTCTGTCGTATAAGAAACATCATAAATAAAATCAGGTAGGCCTATACTGATGTAATAAAGTGCCAGAATGCTTTTGTTTAATCAGTGATAAATGCAATTAAGGTATGCAGAAAATAAGTTATTTTTGTAATCTGTCTCCGAGTTAAGCTCCAGATCGATTCATTAAGCAGGGCTTGCGGAAGAACAAAGGTCTAAAGTTTGATACTTAACCTTAATTCATACTTGCATACACTGCTATAAGAAATTCTTAAAATATGCGACCATTTCACAAAATTACTGGCAAAGAACTCCGCTTAATGTGCGTAGGCCTAATTATTTCACCGTAATGTACCTTCTGCATATAACAGTAATCATGTAGTACTCATTTCAACGTGATCAACGAAATAAACAAACATATGACTGCATTGGAGTCAAGGCCCTCAATGATTAGAAATGCGGCATTGTAGTATAGTCATGATTTCACATTTAAAAAGCATGCGGCCATTAATTAGTCGTTACTCCGGTACCGTCAACCGATGTGGACCAAAATAAATAGGCTTCTTACCACCATGTACATTAAAAATGCGTATATCCGCTAAAGCGTATTTGAGTTGTCGCGCATACAGACACACGGACGGACGGACAGCCCGCACACATCTCATAAAGTACCATGCTGGCACTTAATAAAGTTTATTGAGACTGATGGCAATCGATGAGTTTCATCGTAGAATCATCGATGTGCATGAAAATAGTTTGATACTTCGCTAATGACTATGAACCCGTTGATGGAAGTACAATACGGGAAGGGGGGACATTGTTATGTTCAAGGCTCGGATTTTTAGGTTTTTATAGGTTAGATTCTCGCGGCCTATCTTGGTTAGTCGATGGACAAGTGAAGTAGCCTACACGGTACTGCCCCGGAATTGAATCTCGGACACTAACAAAGACAAAAGAAGAATACAAACATACATTTAAGCTATAAGAACCTAAAAACCCGTTTCCTAAATGCTTCTAGCACCGAGACATGAATTCCTTCTCTTAAGCACCGCCCTGCGCGATTGCATTAATGTAAATAATAGATGGCTTTTAAAACGCCCATTATTCTTACTTAAACAAGAAGCATATTTAGCCTAGACAGCTACCTTGGCTTCTAAGATAGGGTGACTAGAAAAATGGACACTCTCAGCACTTAAAAAAGAAACAAAAACAGTGCACAATATAAAAAAAAAGTTGAACGTGACATGATTTTTGTATAATTATTCTCAACATGAGTTAAATACAGAACTACAGTGTTGACGATTATAGTTATAGAATTATAGTGAACGCCGCTTAATGTAATCGCGGATAATGCTATCACTTTAATGAAGTCCCGTACATTGATATAGGCCTACTGAAAAAAATGCTGTTTATTATGATCAAAGATTCGGTTTATGTCATCACATTTTCCTATTTACACCTTTATTTTCAAGTACTGTACGTCATTGACAATTTGGTTTTTAAGGGTTTCGTTTCTAACTCAATTGTATTGTGTTGTACTGGAGGTGGCAATTCTGTTCCCAGCTCACAGGATGACCAGTTCGAGGGTGGCATTTCCTAACTTTCTCTCTCAAGCAATAAAACGTGTTTCACCCCACAGTTAAGCTGTAGCTTTTGATTTCTGAAATTAACTGTGTTGACATGCAGTGATGGCTAGTGTAACGAAATGTCTTGAACAGACAGGTGTTAGATGTTTCTCTAAGATCAGTACAGACTTCCAAAAACACTTATAACTCGTAACTGAGTATGGAATATTAGTTAATGAACTCCTCAAGGAAAGGAACAACAATTTAAAAAGTTGTTACTGGTTGAATACACAGTTGCTTGCAGACTATTATTGTATTAGCCTATGAGTGGTTCAATGATTCACAGTTATGTATTATTTTATGAATAAATACTTTTAATTCTGTTTTGTAGTGTATTATCTTATATACGAATAAGTAACCTTCATTTAACTCCTTCGGCTACTGTTATCGATCGGTTAATATTATCAGATTAGGTGCATCCCGACGTGATCACAATAAGCGGCGTGCACTGTATATGAAGAGTTACGTCTTTCAAAAAGTTTTCTTCTTTCAATATTCTCTCTTAAAAGTCAATACAAGAAATCTTTTGCTTGTTCAAATGAAAAACTAAAGACACACTGTACATAGCAACTTATTTGTTGTGTCTTCTCTCAGGAAGGGATATTCTTTTTTATCACGAGTGAAACTATACTTCCTTTCCGGCAAGAACCAGAATGAAGCAACGTATATGGATTTAATAACTTCACTATTATTATTATTACTGCTGGGTACTATACACATAGACTGGCATATACGCTTCATATAGCATGCCACTATTCGTTGCAGCATTTTCGACTTACTGCAAAGAGAGTGGCTTTCAGAAAGATGGTTAATAGCCATAGTCTTTTCAACTTCAAAACATAAGAAAGTAACATGTTCGAACATATATAGTAGGGTTTTTCATTACATACCCAGGCGGCTTCCTATTGTTAGGAGGAAAAGTTTGCCGACAGCTCAATCCATGCTCTATATTTTTACCGCACCAATCATCTAGTTACAACAGCCAATCAAAATCTAAGAATGTCCTGCGACGGCTGTGGCAGCTATTCGTCTACTTCGCGTGGAGAGAAACGCAGGGTTGCAAAATCTAGTTACAGTAAACAATAAAATCAGGTAAACTGATGTAAAAAAGTGCCAGTATGTTTTTTTTAATCAGTTATGACTGCAATTATGATATGCAGAATATGTTTTTTTAATTGATTTACAAGTTAAGCTCCAGATTTATTCATTAAGCAGGGCTTAGGGAAGAACAAAGGTCTAGTTTTCTTTTTAATCAGATTAAAATCTTCCAGCATCAGCTGAACTGTACAGATTTTTGATATCTTGACAATCGCACACTCACATAAAAATACGAAAAAGAAAGTGAAATTGGCTGGTTTCGGGATTTGAACCATGGAACTCCATAACGTGAGGCCAAAACGTTACCATCTCGGTCACCTGGGTCAGTTTAACGGTCTAGTTGTAAGTTATAAGCGCATGTAAAACAATAGTGTTTTTGGTCATAGCTACCTCTATTTTAATTTCCAAAGCCGTAAAATATCACAGTAAAACAATTGACTATGTTGTCATGATAAATGATTTGCTTTTTTTTTATATAAATTCTTTCGAATACGTATATTATCATAAAATAGGCACCAAATTGAGCATTACTCCGAAACAGGTGAACCGATTTCATCCAGTATCAGTAGACCTCTTCCCATGAACACTATAAATGTGTATACCAAATTCCATAAAAATCCGGTAAAGCGTATTTGAGTTCCGTGTTTTTAAAATAGACACTAAATTGGGTTTTACTCCGGTACCGGACAACCGATTTGGTCCAATATCGGTAGACGTCTTCCCATGTACATTATAAATGGGTATACAAAGTTTCAGGAAAATCCAATAAAACATATTTGAGTTATCGCGACTTCTCATATATTAACATAAAAGGCAATAAATTGGGCATTATTCCGGTACTGGCAAACCGATTTGGTTGAACATCAACAGACGTCTTTCCATGGATAGTCTAAATGCGTATACGAAGTTTCATAAATATCCGATAAGGCGTATTTGAGCTATTGCGCCTTTAAAATATACACTAAATTGGGTTTTACTCCGGTACCGGTCAACAGATTATGTTCAAATTTAACAGAGTACTTTTCATGGATGTCATAAATGCGTATACCAAGTTTGATGGAAATCCGATGCAGCGTATTTGAATTATGGCGCCTTTCTATTAGAAAGGCGCCATAATCTATTAAAATAGGCACTAAATTGGGCATTACTCCGGTACCGGTGAACCGATTTGGTTCAATATCAATAGGGTTCTTCCCATGGACATTATGAATGTGTTGTCCAAGTTTCATGAAAATCCGAAAAAGCGTATTTGAGTTAGAGCGCGTACAGACACACGGACGGACGGACAGACAGACAGACAGACGGACAGACATTTTTCGTCCCCCACACAATCTCATAAAGTACCATACTGGCACTTAATAACACGTGTGAACTGATTAAAGCGAGGGAAGAACTGAGATCAGTGATAACAATGAGAGAATATTGCAAACGTTGCTTGTGTTTTGGAAAGCGGAAACTAAGACCGAATTGGTCGGATCAATTAACATATTATAGAAACACCGACTTAATGGTTTGTTCCTTTGAAGCCACTGGGTATGCAATGAAAAACTTACTTTTGTTTTTTCAACAATGAAGTTATTTAAGAAAGAAAGGGACAATCCCCGCTAGAAAAGGGGCTTCTGGGCACCCTATTTCAAGCTGTCAGTTAAATCAATTAATTAGATATTTGATTTAGTTTTCTTCATTTCTCTCATAAACATGATGAAAGCAACATAGCCTATGTCATGACATCAAGAAAATCATCACATGTTTCTTCAAGCATGCCGTAAACACAGCATGCGAGATGAGCAGTGCAAAGCGGTAAAACTATGTATTCACTTATAGTGTGACCGTTCTAAATAAATGGTCCAAAAATATGTTCCACAAACTTTCTCGCAAATACGTGTTAAAGGCTAGCACGGAAAAAAGTAAATTGTAGTGACAATTAAATTTTATTTATTACATTTTCATAAAACTAACTAAAACTAAAGTAACTTATCTAGAACGGAAAGCATCAGGGTCGATCTTTATGTTCAATGCTTTTACCGTGAAATAATAATAATAATAACAACAATAACAATAACCATAACTTGGGGTTTGCATGGTTTCCTCAATCTCAATGGCCAAAATGCAGGATACATTGAGATATAGCCGAACAATAGAAGCAAATGCTGCACGAATGAGTTATTACAAGAGCCTACTGGTAAATTTGGGCGGCCACGAGGTTTGTTTTGAACCCAGGACCTCTTCCCTATTAGCCTATACCACCTCGTTGTAATTGGTTTTCGTGTGTTCATTACGAATGAGCTGAATTGACTGACTTCACAACAATAATTAGATTACTATTTTCTTGTTACTATGGGCAACAAAAGAATATTCATATTTTAATCAAAATGTTTGTTCTAAAATTCGCAATTAAGTCATATTATTTCGTTTTTATCTTGATACCTATTAATTTTATAAAGAAATGTGTTTAACAAAAAATGTTCTTTTTAATTTTCTCTACAACTTGACTGTACTAAGTTTCCCTGTATCGCCCAATGTTCTGGAAATAGCCTAGAAAAATGAAAATGGATACTTGTAGTAAAGTACCCTCTAAGTCATTTTTTCAGAAAAACGGATATAACCATTTCGTTAGTCATAAATAAGAGTTTTCAATTTTTAATAAAATCGTTAGAGCCAATTTTTAAAAAATCAAAATTTTTCAAAATCCTTTTATGAAAAGTCCACTTAATATTTCAGTTATAAAACTCAATTTCTGGGCGGTTCGATAAAATTCCGAAAAAGTCCTTAATTCAAAAAATGAAGTAAATACAATGAACCGTTTACCCGCTGTGCTTGTCCATAGACAGACGGACAGACGTCATTCCAAAGACTTTTTTTCTGTTTCTAGACATCACGAAACATGCTTTTCCGGTGTTATCTCGATTTCGATTTTTTGTCACGATCACAATACTTTCCCTATAAGTTACTACGTATATACGAGAAAGTAAAAAGAAACCTAAAGTAAACAAAAACCATATGCATGTCTAACTCTTACGTCATGCACTCAAGTAATGTGCTTGAGTGAGACAGGCATAGAGTAGGATTACCTCCACAACGTCTCTGGGTTTTTACGTATATACCTTAGGAGCGAGTCTCACCGCTCGTAGAGTTCCTGGCTAGGGGAGGTAGCTGCACCCTGATTGGCTCAGCTCTCCTATCCCGCTCCACGTGTTGTCTGTCTCTCTCGCAGCGGCATCATCCCTTCACTCAACTATTATTGTATTTTCTACGACTGACGACATGGTGCATGATGTTCACTCTCTGCCCAGCGGTAGCTTACTGATTTACGCGCAGCGAATTCGCGCATCTTGGTAACGAGACGTAATGAGAAGCTCACTGGCTGGGTTTGTCTTCAAGGCCAGAGACTTTGTGGGAATAATCCAACTCTACTGGTTTTTGTTTACTTCAGGTTTCTTTCTAGAAATGGTCAGAATTTAGAGCAGAAACTTATGAAAAACTGCAGTAAGTGGAGACACTCAGCACAACTTTATTGCGACGAGCGACTTGCTCCTGGGCATTCGAAATGTGCAGGCCCGAACTGGCTCCTTTGGGATCCTTAGGTTAGAGACTGATGAGGGACCCTTTACCAAGAGGGGTGTCCGGGGCTCCTTCCCCGTAAAATGTCTGAAATCCACATATTTCGCTATTTGGCTCTTGAAAAGTATTTGAGTAAATTCCAAATAGTTTTTTATCCTTATACCCTCTAATGAAATAAAACACACTGTATCCTTAAGGAGCTGGACCAATTTACTGTGGTGGCTTTTTTTCATTCGTTAACATTAAAATGAAGCGAGGTCTACATATAGAGAAAGTTGCGTGTCCAATTCAAATAATTAAAATTATTATATGTACATACTAAAAGCCTTAAGCTGATGTAAGTCTCTATGTAGGCCTACATTGTCAAAAGTTAAGAGATACATTTACAATAAGAGCTTTTTTACAATAAAATAATTGGGCCTATAGGCTTACCAAACTTTCAATTTAATGATATTAATTGAGATATTAGCTGGAAATATTATGTATATACATTATTGAAGATAGATGTTTATTTCAGAAAGTGATTCGCATGTGTCGGTTGTTATGGGGACTGAAAATTTGTCCTGTTAAAATTGCCACAAACTAGGGACCTAGATTCCGGACTTCCATAAAGGCTTATATTATGATGATTTTACTTACGGCACTTGTGCTTTTTGTAATTTTTACCGCACGGAGATTTCTTTTGTTTTCATAGCAACCAGATTGCGTGCGGGAATGTCAAGTTACGATCCAAGGCAACAATATTCGTAAGTACCACTAATTGGTTACGTCGTGCAAAAAAATAATTAGGCTTTTCTGTTGTAGTTTACTTACGTTTACATTACATTCTTTATTATTTTTATTACATATGAACTGTTGTCCGTTTCATATGATGCAGGGAAACTGTTTGAACGTTTCCATAATATTTTTATACATAATTACAATACTTTCATTCCTATTAGAGCTTGTAAAGTTAATCGTTCAGCACCAAATAAAGTTCGTAATAAAAACAAAAATTGGTACACACCAGAACTAGCCAGTATGAAATGTAAGGTAATGACATCTTTAAATGCATACAGAAGAGAACAAACTGTAGAGACCAGATCAGATTACCTGAGGATCAGAAAATCATACACACTTTCTGTTAACAATGCAAAAAGACTATATAACTTCTCATTAATTGAAACGTCCAGTAATAAATGCAAAAGAGCTTGGATGGTTATTAATCCTGTAACAAAAAGTTATTATAATGATGAAATTCTCCCCTCTCCTGAATACTTCAATAGTTATTTCATTGAGTCGGTTATGGATGTTCAAAAATGTATTGTAAATCCTAAAGTAACTGCAACAGAACTAATTGAGCTACATGGTGTACCTACGTGTAACAATTTTGAATTTAAACAAATTTCTCCAGCAGTTATACTAGATATCATATCAAAAATAAAGCCGTCAGATAGTTTAGATGCATATGATTTATCGAGTAATCTAATAAAAAAGTAGCTAAATTTATAGTTTTTCCACTAACTATCTGCATTAACAAATGTCTATCAGAAGGAATTTATCCTGATGTATTGAAAATATCTCGTGTAGTTCCTATCTTCAAAAAGGGACCTAAAAACAGTCCTTCAAGTTATAGCCCCGTATCTTTAGTCCCTATTTTCTAAAAAATTGTAGAGACAGTTATATACATACAGCTTTATGAGTATCTAGTTGCATCTAATATAATTAGTAAATTACAGTTTGGTTTCATAAAAGGTCGATCCACAGTTGATGCTATTGACACCTTATTAAAAAATGTTATAAAATCATTTGAAGAAAGAAATTTTGTTCAGACCTCTTTTTGTGATTTAAGTAAGGCCTTTGACTGCGTTGATCACATAATTTTGCTTAACAAGTTGGACTACTACGGAATTCGTGGACAGAATTTAAATTTAATAAAATCATACCTAGATAATCGTAGGCAATTAGTTGGCATAAAGAACAACTGTTCCAGCATTGTTACAGTTACTTCAAGTGTACCACAAGGATCTGTCCTTGGTCCACTCTTATTTGTTCTCATGATTAATGATTTACCAGCTTCGATAGATGCTTTCTCAATACTATATGCCGACGATACTCGTTTTTTGAATGTTAGTAATGACTTCCACGCACTTAGATCTGTTACTGAAAATACACTGACGCAGGCTGCGACTTGGTTTAAAGCAAATGGCTTTATGCTAAATGAAAGTAAGACTCAACAAATGGTTTTTAATATCAGAGAAATGCCTAATGAGGATAATTTAAATAGTGTAAAATTTTTAGGTGTAATTATTGATAATAAGTTAACCTGGGAACCGCACATTATTTATATCTCTAAAAAGTTGTCGAGGGTAATATATCTATTAAAGCAACTAGAAAATCATATTTCCATTAAATATCTTAGATCTGCATATTTTGCATTTTTTCAGAGTATAATTTTATACGGTATTTTATTCTGGGGTAACAGTAGTCATATCAATGACATACTTTTACTGCAAAAAAAGGCAATTAGAATTCTATCTGACTCACATAACCTAGCTCACTGTAAGACTTTATTTCTGAATCTAAAAATTATGACAGTCGTTAATCTTTACATATATACAGTTCTAATTTATATAAAAAATAATTTAGATAATTTTCAGCACAGATATGATATCCACTCCTACAACACTAGAAGCAGTTTATGCATAAACTTTCCCCACTATCGATTATCGAAATCTGCAAACAGCTATGAAATTTTAGGTTTAAAATTATATAATAAACTACCATTAACTTTAACAAATAAACCGTTAAATTCTTTTAAAAAAGCATTATATAACTTGCTGATTACAACACCTTTTTATTCGTTGCAAGTTTTTCTTGACACATATCTCTATCCTTATTTCCCATAATGTGATGTCACACATTCTGTATTGTAAACTTGCTTATGTTAAATTAATATCAGTACATTATAAACTACTGTTCATTAATGTTATTTTCTTTGTAAATATTTTTGTAATTTTCTATTGATATTATAATAGCATGTGTTGGGATGTTTGGTCCTGTTTACATGTTTAGGGCATTTCAAATGTAAATCTTTTATAATTTCTCATGATTTCTTCACTTAGTGCATTTGTTGTATATTCTTGTTCTTTGACTTTGTCTATTGCTTCTGGCTTAAAGACAATAAAATATTTATTATTATTATTATTATTATTATTATTATTATTATTATTATTATTATTATTATTATTAGTACACAGTAGAAAAAATAATCATCAATTACAAGTGGTTTATTACTAGAAAATGAGAGAGAGAAACGTTTTTAGATTTAGGTAACTGAACCTGTGCTAAAGCCACCACGTAAATCCTACTGAAATGCCTCAATAAAAAAAATAATTAGGGAAAACGCTAATGAGTAAGTTAAGTATATGTAAAGTTTTCTTTTACTGCGATTAGGTTTTTATGATCAAAAGAAAAAATGTTGTGCAGCTGTGCTAAGGGTATACATTAACTGGCGTTTGAATACCGGCTTAAATTGATTGTACACTCGTAATCTTTCTGGGAAAAAGTAAAATGACTAAGTATAAAGTAGTGTACGAGGGCTATTCCGAAAGTAAGTTTCGTCAATGTATGGCAGGAGCGGCGTGTTCACCAGGGGAACCAAACAAACGCCAGACGAATCCCCACCCGTGGCTGGTTCCACGACGGAAGTGGCGTCAGCGGAGGAGGCATGACGCAGGCGCACTGCGCCGTAGAAGAGCGAGTCGCAGCAGACTGGCGTGCCCGCGGGTATTAGTGTACCGCTCACGATGGCACGAGAGATTTGGCGCCACTGCCATGTACCGCTATCTCCCCTCTCTCAAACGAGCCATTGCTGCAGCCGCTGAACCTTATATTGTCCGAGATAGAGCTGTTTGAAATTGATCTCCCGATTTCCGTCCCCGCAAAGTGCGGCCTCCACGAACCCATCTCGCACAAACCTTATGGAACATCAATTTGTCACTCAAAATGGTCTGTATGGAACCTTTAGTAATGTCAGGAAGCTGAGGTGGAGCAGGCTGTGCGCCAATTCCTTGCATCGCAGGGCACCGAGTTTTACCACAGTGAGTTCTTCAAACTGATCGCACGCTACGACAAATGTCTCAATGTCGCTGGCGACTATGTCGAAAAATAGTGCACGGTGTATAGGTCATGCTGCCATGCTGTATTGCTTTTGGGTCAATCAAGTGTCCGTGTGACAAACTGACGAAACTTACTTTCGGAATACCCCTCGTAGTTAAAAATACCTGACTAATAAAAAATATAAACCACTTTTTGTCACCCTCGCCGATGGCCAGTCCGGGCCTCATCATCTGCTGTAACACATTCATGTAAAAGCGGCCCATTTTTAAAAGATCAATGTAGCCTATTTCTTCTTGAAACAAGGGGCGGAAATATTTTGACTCATAGGAGCGCTAAATAACTAAATTCTCCCCTGACATAAAATACAATTGTACCAATTCCAAGCTATTTGCTTTTACTCAATAATTTAAATCTGTATCTTACTCACCACAAAAGAAGCAAGTACATGCAAATAATGCTTAATTATTTCAAATGAAATACCGGTATATATTAGTTTCGACAATTAGATATCGATAATATAATGTCAGAATTTCGTTGTATTTATTTGATGGGATAAACGAATAAATGGAACTAAGTAAACAAAGATTTTTAGTCAAATTAAAGAATCATTATGATAGGGTTAAATATACCGTATTTTACGGACCATAAGACGAACTTTTCCCCTTTGAAAACAGAGCCTTGAAGGTTGACTGCGTCAACTATATATATTGTAAACTACAGTGAGTCCCACTCAAGAGTTGGCCAATGACGCGGGTTTCAGCGTCGCGGCTGGCACAGCTCCAACTCCCGATCGATCGGGTGAAATATCTATGCAAATAATGCCGCGGTCGTTGTAATGATTCAGGTTCTCACATTTATAGTTAAAATTACAATGAAAATAACCACGTACCTAACAACAAGGGATGTTGGAAATGTTCTCCTCTTGCATCCAGACAATACTGGCACTTTTTTTAGGGAATTTTCTTTCAAACGCGTAAGTTCAGCTTCCGAGATAGAATTAATTTCTCTTGTGATATTGTCTTTAAGTTCTTCTTATGCATGGGAAATACACTTTATTTTTCAAGTTTCCCCATAAATAATATTTACATACTGTTAGAAGAACTTAATGACAATATCACATAGGCCTATCAAAAGAGAAAGTAACTGTCTCGTAAGCTGAACTTATGCGCGTGAAAGAAAATTTCCTAAAAAGGTGCCAGTATTGTCTGGATGCAAGAGGAGAACATTTCCAACATCTCTTGTGATGAGGTACGTGGTTATTTTCATTGTAATTTTAAGTGTAAATGTGAGAACCTGAATCATCACAACGACCGCGGCATTATTTCCGTAGATATTTCACCCGATCGATCGGGAGTTGGAGCTGTGCCAGCCGCGACGCAGAAACCCGCGTCATTGGCCAACTCTTGCGTGGGACTCACTGTATATAGTAAACTACATAGTAAACTGTATATATATATATATTGTAAATGTTGCCAGAATACCATAGTTATAAGCAAGGTGTTGCAAACAATAAGATGGTTACACATTTTGGTACATCAGTGCACTTATCACAATCGTAAAACGAGGGTAGCTGGAACCAGGTATACCTACAAAAAGAAAGGAATGTTGAGTTTTTTTATATGAAAGGAGTTGTTTCCACCGGGTGGTATAAATGAAGGCAGTGGCCTAACAGCCTTGTTATGCTAAATTGGGTTAGATGGTGTAAAAGTATTTTCAGTCTTTATGAGAAATCAGTTCAGTTGTTAGAAATTATGTGATACCACCTGTACAAAAGAGATTTTCGTACAACGGAGGTTTTAACGTAGAAGTGATTTATACTGATTCCATTGTACAAGGTTGTAATTTGTTTATAAAATGAAGCATATTATTATTACCTTTAAAAACTGTCGTTTAAAATCACATTAAAATTCTTTTCCTTTAAATTTCCATTCTAAAATCAAGGTGCTCTTATGGTCCGGAGCGTCTTATAGTCCGTAAAATACGGTAACTCTAAGGAGAGAAAAATATTTTAACTGGACTTAGAGGCAGGACATGAGTTAATTCCAGCTCTTCGCCGTATAGTTGACAATTATTAGACCTGGTAAATTAGTTAGACAAGAGACAATATCACTTTTTTAAATGTATTTTTAATTTCTTTAACCTAGCGGAGTTAAGGCCAAGGATATCTTTTCAATGGTTTTCCTACACTTTCTGTTCTATATCGTTTCTTCACATTCAAATCCCTATCACTTCAAAAAACATTAAGTTACAAACATCATAACTTTACTGTTCTCCTAAATTAACTTCTGTTTATGAAAAGCAAACACCTTTCAATATTAAAAACTAAAACTTCTGCATGTTAAGACGTTATGTAATTTAATTCTAAATTTGAAACCGGTAGTTAACTTTTTTCTCATCTAATATATTATGATACAATTTAAAAATTTAAGATTACTAACTTAGTTTGTCAAAACAGGTCAGCGGTTTTACAAAAATCGTATTAGAAATACTCACACACGCCTAACTTCCTCCACGTTAAAATATTTCAGTGTATAGTACATGGATATATTGCAGTACTGCGCATACGGCTGTCGTAGTCTCATTCAAAGTCGCATTATTCGCGGGGCAAGACTTTTCACCTAAGTCCGTATATGAAATGAGGAATTTAACTAAAATAATTAATAAAGTATTTTAATGAAATGAGAATTTGAGAAAATAATGCAATGAAATATTTTAGCTCCTACTTTAATATAGTATTGTACATAATATACTGGGGGTACGTCGTAGCTTAGTGGTTGAGGCGCTGCGCTACAAACCAAGGTCACAGGTTCGATCCCCGATGAGGTCGTTGGAGTTTTTCAACTGGCCTAATCCTTCTGGTGGCACTATGGCCCTGGGGTTCACTTAGCCTCTAACAGAAATGAGTACCAGGAGCAATCCTGGGGGTAAAGGCAGCCGGTTCATAAGGCTGATAACCTTACCACCTTCACGTGTCGAATATCTAAAATCTAGGAGCCTCAACCTCCTGGAACCCTCTGGGCCTCCATGGCCTGTATAGGGAACACTTTACTTTACTTTTTACATAATATACTATATAAACTAATACTAACTCCTTGGAGCTACATTCCTGAGGGAACTAAGCCTACCCTTCGACCGCTACATCATCTATCATAAAGCAGATGGCAGGATTGGGGGACATGTGGTCAGTATGACGACACCCACGGCCGTTACTAGTGGTTTTCATGACCGGAGCCGTTACTTCTCTATCAAGTAGCTCCTCAATTTGAATCACGAGGCTGAGGCTGAATACAGATCCCTGCCTTAGAAAAATCGGAAGTACCGGGGATCGAAACCGGGTCAGCGAATCTGCAGCCAGCGACTAACCCCTAGACCATGCAGGCAGTCAATATACTATAGCTAGGTGTAATAAAATATATGATTCATATTTTGCAATTCGTGTAGAAAATTTTAACAAAAATCTTTAAAGTGGTTTTCGGGGAAATTGTATTCATGTAAAATGGTTATAAAAACAAAGAGAGAGTCGTTGTCAAGCTTAGTGTTGCATCCCGGAAGGATACACAACCAAATAAAATATGATGTAATGCACCCCCATAACTTTCTATATCAGGAGCATAGGCAATACAACTTCCTTATTCAACAATCTCATATACGACAAAAGGCCATATTCCAGAGTGTGTGCATTCAGTTGTCTCATCCTCAGCATGTGTGGTTAGCCACGCAAGACTTGGAGCCCGAGTATCTATGAATGGTGGTTGGCTTATAACTACCCTTCACTAGTAAGTAGAGATCGTGTCACATCCCCAGGAATTTCTTAAGATGGCTTCTCGGGTTATCAGCCGTGTTAAAATTTGGCTCGAGCCAAACAATTTTTCCCCAGAAATTATCTAGGATATCTCAAAGATAACATTTTGTTTTATATGATTTTTCGTTCACAAACACACACAGACATATTTCTGGAAATATAACTTTTATTTTAAGAGGATTTCAAAACGAGCATTTATGTTGAAAATCCGACTTGGGATTCCAAGGGTCGAACAGGGTCCGGGGTACAGAAGGCGCAAGAATTCGGTTTCCACGTTAGTTTTTCTTTTACGCCAGTATATTATCTATTTTATGGAACCCGGAGGTTCATTACCGCGCTTAAAAAATCAAAGATCCAAAATTAAAAAATCCAAAATTCCAAAATTAAAAAATCAAAGATTCAAAATTAAAATGTCCAATAATCCAAAATTTAAAAAATAAAAAATCCAAAATTTAAAATCCAAGTATCCAAAATAAAAAAATATAAAATGAAGAGTGCAAAATTAAAGAATCCAAAATTAAAAATTAAAAAATTCAAAGGTATAAAATAAAAAAAACAAAAAATAAAAAATTTACAATAACAAAAAATAAAAAATCGAAAATTGAAAAAAAATTAAAAACCAAAATTAAAAAATCAATAATCTAAAATTAAAAATCCAAAAATAAAAATTTCAAAGATCCAGAATTTAAAAAATCAAAAATAAAGGAATAAAAAATTCCAAAATTAAAAAATTCAAATATCCAAAATTGCAAAATTACAAAAATTATAAATTCAATTTTTTATTTTAATAAAGAAATCCAAATTCCCGAAATTTAAAAAAAAATAAAAATTAAAGAATCCAAAAATCCATATTTAATAAATAATAAAATCCAAAATTTAAAAATCCAAAATCCAAATTAAAAAAATAAAAAATAAAAAGATTCAAAGATTGAAAATTTAAAAAAATCCAAAATTAAAAATTCAAAGATCAAAAATTTAAAAATTAAAAAGTCCGAAAACCCAATATTAAAAAGTCCAATAATGCAAAATTAAAAAATCCAATAATAAAAAATTGAAAATATAAAAATTAAAACAAGTTTCACTTCTGTCGCGTGGCGTTCCACGCACACTTTTTTCTTTTACGCCAGTATTGGGCTAACTCGACATATTTATGTCTTTTATGAATAATATTGCATAAAAGTTGTCAGCTTTCAAGTTAGGCCTATCCCACAAACGCAAACTTATGCTTACTGGTTCATTTTCTCTGTAGCCTATAGCCTGATACGGACACTATAAATCAAAATATTAGAATTAGCCGGTAAATCGTTCGAACCAGTGGAGAAATTCAATATACGGGAGTAGTAATTGAAGCGTTTAGTTTTATAAGGGTCTAAGTGCCAAAATCATGATTGTGTAGAAAACAAGGCATAGACCACAGAAAGACGTGCCGGAGACAGGCTCATCGCTATACCTTGGAATTTATTGCTACTGACTTGGCTTTCCCTTGACCTTGAACCCTTCTGAAATGCATTGGTCTGGATACATAGATGCATTTAAAATTATCAGCTGAAAAATCATGGTTTTGGCACTTAGACCTTTATAAACCAAATGCTTCAACTACAGATACGAATAATATTAACTTTAATTACAGATACAAATAATATTAAGGCAGAAGGCAGTAGACTCAAATAAGGAAATACCTGTTTTTATGTAATTCAGAAACTTTTATCATTTCGTCTTCTGTTCAGAAATCTAAAAATAAAAATGTATAAGACAATTATCCTGCCGGTTGGACTATATGGATGTGAAACATGGTCGCTTACTCTTCGGAAAGGACATAATCTGAGAGTATTCGAAAATAGGGTGCTTAGGAAAAAAATTGGGCCTAAGAGAGATTAAATTGGGGACTGGAGAAAAACTGCATAACGACGAGCTTCATATTCTGTACCTGTAAGGGTAATTAAATATTGGAGGATGACATGGGCTGGACATGATGCACGCATGGGTAGTAAAGACATATCTAAAAATTATTGAAGGGAAGACCTAGATGTATGTGGGAGGACAATATCGGGATAGATTTAAAAGAAGTAGGATTTGCGAGGGATAGTTGTTTGGAGTTAGCACAGAACAGCCCGGTTGAATAGCAGGTAAGCGCGGCAATGAACCTCCGGGTTCCCTCAAATAGATAACATTCCTTTAGTTTACTTAGGAATTGTCTATTGCTACTGAATAAGTATAACAAGCAACTTTTCACAATACCCTCGCCACAGGAGCGCAAGTGAGCATATGGAAATACAATTTTTTGCAGCATTATGAATAAAATGTGCATTTTTAAAATGGTTTATTAAGTGAAAATGTTTACTGTAGAGAACTGAATACGCTACATGTGGTCTACAGTATTTGTAGATTGACTGTACTGGAGTCCGTTAAGATAGCACAAGTTCACACAACTCGTAGTAAACTTTGATAGTCCCCGCAACATGGAAGCCATTACAGTCACCTGAAACCGTAGCAAACAGGGCTTACTCTTTGTATATCGCGAGTCAAGGCCGCATTTCCATAGTTTCCAGTTAGCTAACAAAAATATGTTATTATTATTGAAACTCCATAAAAAGAGAAACCCTAGCAGCCAGACCACTGTACTCTGAATCGTTAAAGCGGATTAATGCTAAGTTCTCGTGAATATCGTAATAGCTAGCCTGTTTATCTATCAAGTACGCGAAATAACGCTTTAGCGGACGAATCTAGTACAGCGGCCGAGGGGGTAAACCGAGGCTGAAATACTGGATGAGTCCGATAAAGTCTTTGGGTAGGCCTACGTGGTGCATACAATAAGTTATCTTTTTTTTTTTTTTTTTTTTTTTTTGTTTTGTTTTGTTTTGTAAAAGCTCTCTAAATTATATGAAACTATCTTAAAAGGCTCGGGTTTTGTATTTTGTAAATTCGAAAATAACTTATAGGTCCTTATACAGGTATTTAGAATTTGAAATGAGGAAGGTTGACTTATCACACTGAAACTATTCCCTCAGAAAACGATAAATATAGCTTTTTATTGCTTATAGCAGATCCCTGCGGCTTCGCCCACGATAATTAATCGAAAGATTAACAATTAAGAGCAAAACAATTAAAACTTTTTATTTATTAACACTTTGCACGCGAAATATTCATAGGTCTAAACTAAACGATTGATAGGCCTAATTAATGAAACAGCTATAAATCCAGCTTTGAAGTGAATTCCACGATTAGAAAGCGCAGCATGGGAAAAATAACCTCAGATTCGAGTTCCCCGGCCCAGAAAACTTCTGCATAGTGAGTGTTGTCTAAATCAAACAATGTTTACGCATTGAGACCTATATTCATTATCCCTCTTCCTTCTAGGTTGAAAATTTCGGATATCTGCGTGCCTTGACATTATAAACAAATGAATCGACCAACGTGGGCTTACAACATTCAAGCGATCGCGATGCTTTTATTTTCAAGCTATGACAAAAATAGACAAAGCCAACTGCAACTGATATGACAAAATATGAAATGTATTACTGAGAACCGATGCTTCGAAAGCGCAAAAATGCACGTTTCCTTCCCTTTTTATCTCATAACTCGCGAACGAAAGCTAAAATTAAAAATGTACTATTCCAGAAACCTTCGCGGGAGTTTACCCAACAATTTCCCAAAGTTTCAATGCCGATAGGATGAATGGTGTAGTAATGCATAAAGGACAGACACACATACATTCGTTTTTATATAGACAGATGAAACAAAAATACCGTGTAATTAATTATAATGGAAGATAGTCAGGCATTTGTTAGAAGTCATCTGAATCGCGGAAAAACAATGAACCGTACGTACTAATACGAAATGCGGTATAGATGCATAATTCTGTGGCTTGGTTCTAAAAGGGCCAATGTAAATTTCTTGAAAAAATGAGATTTATGCATTATTGAGCTCGGCTGGTTTTTATTTTTCATATGTTAAAACTGTCAATGTCTGTTGCTATTAATAGACATAATGCAGAAACCTTAGGGGCCAATGTCGGATGTTCTCAGCAAAAAATGTTACTTCTATAAAGGCTTCAAAGTCAGCTATCTCAAAAGCAAGTTTTATGACATTGGCCCTTTTAGAACCAAGCCTTGTCGCTTTTTGTAAACAGTAATGCATAATATGAACTAGTATTTATGAAAAACTTGTGGAAATATGAATGATAATCCCGAGGATATTTCCATCCAAGCCAGAAACATTGAATTGGAGCTAGTGCCAGCAACATCACGGCAGTGGTAAACTATGAGAAGGCACATATTGCTAGCAATCCATGGTAAGCAATGATTCTCTTGTGAACGAAGATGTGAAAAGTTGTTGGCTTATATTTGTTGTTATTTGATGAAGTAGACTGCCGTGTTTTGTGAAAACCCTGGTAAAGTTTCTTCTTATCATAAAAACACATGTTGGCTTAAATTTGTTTTATGGACAATTATAATATGCTTAAATTCATGTTAAGTTGGTGTGACTGGTCAATGTCATCTGCATTTTGTTTATAGACTGCTATAACGACTTTAAAGTACTAGTTTGTAGTCTGAATGCAGTTTTACGCAAGTTTAGCGGCCTTGGTTGCTAAAATACAATTTTTCGTCGTGTTAGCAGTCCGACAAGCAGCTGTTTTAGGCAGGGTTCACACTCAGGCGATAAGCGATATATCGCGAGCGATATACGATACGCGACACGCACGGACAGATACTTGAAATCTAAAGGGAGGCGATAAAAAAGGTTCACACTCACGCGATAGCGCAACATATCGCAAGTGCTATATCGCTCGAAGTGCAGCATGCTGGTCGCCTGAGCGATTTGTTGCTTACGATATTGTAACTTTTGTAGTGAAGATTGTGTTCCCACCACATTTTAGGTAGATTTCCAAGAAAAATCTACCTATTGCAATCGACACCATGTCATGACTTTCGAAAAATTCTTTCATATCTTTACGTTTCATGCCTCCAAGTACGAAACCACCGCCCGTTCAAAAAAAAAAAAAAAAAAAGTGATATATATATATATCTTTACACGCTAGCAGCCATAATTTTGAAGATATTTGAACCAAATTTTATTATGTTATTTCTAGGCCCAATAGTTCGGACAAGTTCGTTAATGACCAAATTTGGCCCCAGGGGAGGGTCGGGGAGGGGTAGAAATTTTGAAATATGTATATCTCGGCTCCTATGAAGTATAGAGGGAAACTTTGTTTGAATAAATTAGAGAACTCCCTATGGAGTTCACAGTGACACCAACGATTCGGGAGTTTTGGTGGTACGAGTTGGGGTGGTTGGTTGGGGGATGGAAGTTCGAAATTTTTGAAACCATGTCTTATGGGGTATCGTTGAAAAGCGCTTGATGAGTACTCTACAAATCAGCAACTGGTTTCTCGATAGCTCTCATATAAGGCGATATTTAGCACATCGAAATCTACCTCAGCCTATAGACCTGCCTAAAGGGAATTTTTATCGCCCAGGTCGCGCCGATTTATCGCTCGCTGTGTGAACCTTCCTAGCAATATATCGCCGCAACAAAGTCCTTCCGATAAATCGCTTATCGCTTATCGCCTCAGTGTGAACGCTGCCTTAGAGAACGTGTACTAATAGCTATTTATGTATCAAGTACGCAAAATAACGCTTTAACGGACGAATCTAGTATAGCGGCCGAGGCGAACGCCGAGGCTTAAATACTGGATGAGTCCGCTAAAGTTTTTGCGTACGTGGTGCATACAGTATTTTTTAGTAAAAGCTACATAAATTATATTAAATAAAACAAAAATACCGTATAATTAATTATAATGAAAGGCAGTCAACCCATTGCTAAAGTTAGCCTATATTCTCATGGCCGTCTACATCATAAAACAACAATGACCGTACATACCAATACCAAATGTGGTATTATTCGCACACTTTATCTTGAGCTCTGCACTCCATAATGCTGAAAACCGTCCATATAAAGAAGGCCTCGCTTGAAAAAATGAAGATCGCGACCCGTCTCCAGTATTGCCATACCCAAAAACTTCCCGTTGAGGCATTCTTGAGCAACCGTCAATTTTTTTTATTGGTTTACATCATATTATTCTGAAAATGACAGAATAAATCCAGGGATATTAAAAGAACAGTACTGGTGTTGTGGAAATGGTCGATATAAGTGACAACGAAGTTAAAAATAAATATTCTTTAAACCAAGAAGTATATGAAATCAGCGAAATAATAAACCAAATAAATGAAATGGAAGGAAAAGCAATTTAATGTGTTTTAAGCTGAATCTGTCGTTGGAGGAAAGAACAAGTCAAGTTTTATTATTTCGTTGTTTTAATTGTGTTGTATTAATTATCTACAAACTTTCGCGAAAGGTATTTAGTTAAATTACATCAATTCAGGCATGTGAAACTGCGTATTCAAGTAGGCCTACATGTACAATGCTACGACTTTTAAACGATGTTCTATATTCTGAAGACCGGGAGAGAAATTGTCTAAATAGGCGTAAATATATTACTTTATTCATTTCTCCAGCGATATATTCTACTATAATATCTGAATCAATATAAAATCTTTAGTTTGGTAGCGAGAGTTGAAAGTGCTACAAATTACAGTTAGTTCCATTGTGTACCAGCATAAAACTAAACACGTTATATTTTCTGGTAATTGGCAACCCTTCAGAAACAACGTCAATTTCAACTCACCGCCTTCTGCAATAGTCAGTCTCTTATACTGCATGCAATATCAGCTCCCCTCACCCCGCATTTTTTGGGCTCAAGATAAAGTGTGAGCATATGAGTCCCTTGTTTGTAAACAATATTGCATACCAACTAGTATTTATGAAAAGCTTGTGAAAATATAAATGATAATACCGAGGAAATTTCAATCCAAACCAGAAACATTGAATTGGAGCTGCTGCAAGGAACTTCACGGCAGAAGTAGACTATGAGAAGGGATATAGGCTATTACGGCATTTAAATGCTGTTGCGTCCATGGTAAGGAATGTTTTTCATGTGAACCAAAATGTGAAAAGTTGTTGACTTATATTTGTTGTCATGTGATGAAGTGGGCTACCGTTTTTTGCGAAAAATCCTGGTAAAGTTTCTAATTATCATAAAGAAACGTGTTGGCTTAAATTTGTTGTTTTATGATCAATTATATGCGTAAATCCATGTTAAAGTTGGTGTGACTGGTCAATGCCATCTGGGTTTTGTTTATAGATTGCCATGACGACTTTAAAGGACAAGGCCGATAAAACTGCATTTTGAATGCACTTTTATGCAATTTTAGCGGCCTTGTCCTTTAAAGTGCAGCTTTTCGGCGTGTTACCAGTCCGATAAGCAGCTGTTTTAGAGAGCGTGTACTAAAAACATTATTTTTTGTTCTACGATAGTGTTTTTTGTTCTATCCAGTCCCGTTCATGTTATCACGGTGAAACATTTAATATTCGGCACCCAGTGTCAGAACCTAACCCATTGGATTACTTACCGCAACGGTGCAACATTACACCGATATAGCCTGTAACTCTTGATATAATATTATTAGGCCTACTAGGACCAGGATTTTTAGGTTTTTATAAACCCTGTTTTAGTTTTTTAAACAAAATTTTATTTTATTTTTTTTCTTACATTTTTTGATAATTTAATAAGTACATTAAACTCACTGAAAAAATATTTTATTTTATTTTGTTTTCACTTAAATTTCCATGACTCTGAACAACAAAACTTTATTAATACTTTTTGCTTAGTTTTAGAACTACCCCTGTCATTTCCAACTCCACCAAAAACTCAACAAGAACGTTTTTCAATTGATAAACTTTTATATTATTTCACTTTCGACGTCTTGCTACAGCAAACACTGTGAATAAACTGCAAGTGTAAGCTTCTTAAGAATGTATTTAATTTGCTTAGAAAGAAACCGGGGATTTCGGTTCACTTAACGATTTCCATTGCCGGGGCAATGTGGTAAAAAATGACAAAATTACAAAATGCAATTCTATACTTTCTCTTACAAAATAATGCACTGGCCACAGTGAGTAAAATGCAAAATATAGGCAGACATTTAAAAAGTAATTTTTAGTCGGATAATAATAATAATTATAATTGGAACAATTCCTATTATTATTAAGTTATTATTATTATTATTATTATTATTATTATTATTATTAATATTATTATTTTTATTTTTGTTGTTATTTCAACGTAGGCCTATTTCCCTTAAAACCAGTTTTAACCATTTTCAGTTTTTAACGTTTTATTTATCCATTTTTAGGTTTTGTAAGATTGGACTATGTGACTGCCTAGGCAATGAAACGGACAATTATGTTAAAATATTACAGTTAGCTAGAAAGGAACAAAATAGTTGAAAACCTAAGGATCCGAGCCCTAGTTGTTCCTGCAGGCATGGATATTCAAAATGCTGTTTGTGTAAGCATTAAAGAAAAGAGTTATTGCTGGCATATCATTGTACATGTATCTCTCTACAGTCATTATGAATGTGACTACAGCATGAAAATGCAGTTTTTCTCGTAGTTACAGATGTCTGAAGTTAGAGTGTACATTCAAAACTCTGTTAGTCCTTCACCGCTTGACGATCAAAACGTTTTATTGTCACTTGATGCACAATAGTGGAGATATGCCAGGTAGCAGGAGTAACATACCAAAGTTTTAATATTGACAACTTTATGTTAGTCAGTGCTGTGCTGTTCGGAATGGAAGGTAAAGTAGGATCGTCTAGGGTTGGTGAAATTAATAGTGGCGCTAGGAAAACAGAGAAAAGCGCCATAAAAAGGGGATATATTAAAGAAGCCAGGCATGTATTGTATCAACACCTAGTTCGTTAAACCTACTATTTTAAATAATTTAAATAAATAATAGAATCAGGTAAACTGGTATAACAAAGTGCTAGTATGTATTTTTTTTTTAATTAGTGATAAACGTAATTATGATAGGCCCATGCAGAATAGTATATTGCGATACAAGTGCCGTAAGGCACGTTTACGGGTCGAGGAAACAGATTGAAAACCCGAGGCGCAGCCGAGGGTTTTTAAGTTTTCGAGACCCGTATATGCCTTTACGGCCCGTGTGTTGCATGCTATTTTTTGCACAATGATTATTTATATCAATTTAATTATATTAATTGTGATATTACCTGAAAATATTATGTAAATACATTCTTGAAAATAGATGTGTATTTCAGAAAGTGATTCGCATGTGTTTGTTGTTATGGGAACCGAATATTTGTCCTGGGGGCCGTGGCCATAAAGGCTTGTATTGTGAAGTGTATCGTAATGAATTATGACGTAGCGCTTGGACCGTAAGTGTTTTAACCTCATCGCAACCGGCCTTAGCAACAAGACTGTGTGGGAATGTCAACTTACGATCCATGTAAACAAAGTTCGTAAGTACCACTTACTAGCTAAGGAGTGCAGAAAAGCTATTTTTGTAATAGATCTCAGAGTTAAACTCCAAAAACAAAATGCGCTGGCAATAATATGAATGATGTAATAGGCCTACGATTCGCTGATATGACTGTTTCAAGGTTAAAGTAGCCTTAAAGGTTATGAATGAATAAAAAATCAATATGAAATCTGTCAGGAATTACATTAAGTATTTTGCTTCACAGGAACGAATAAGAAAAATACTCACATTAAAATATAGCCTAATGTAAATATCGGGAGTCTACATATCCTTAAAATGCACAATATAATATCAATATTCAACGGCTACTTTATGAGATTGTGTGTCCTTCAGTCCGTCCGAGTGTCTGTACGCGCGATAACTCAAATACGCTTAATAGGATTTTAATGAAACTTGGTAAACGCATTTATAATTTTCATTGGAAGAACCCTATTGATATTGGACCAAATCGGTTGACTGGTACCGGAGTAAAACCCAATTTAGTGTATATTTAAAGGCACGATAACTCAAATATGCTTTATCGGATTTTCATGACACTTAGTATACATATTTATAAATTCCATAGGAAAAACCCTATTGATTTTGGACCAAACCGGTTGACCGTTACGGAGTAACGACCAAATAATGGTCACATGGTTTTTAAACATTACTATACTAGAAAGACGCATGGCTAACTCACCCCCTGACATATTGTTTGCTCACTTCCAGAATAGCAAGAAACTTGAAATTTTGTATCTTACAGCTTTTAGCCTGAAACCGACAGAAATAAGTAAATTTTGTAAACAATTTGTCCCCCACCCCGAAAAATTTGCAATGGCGGATGCCACTTTAAGGTCTCTGAAGTCTTCTTCGGAGGCTTAGAGTATCTAATCGATAAGTTGAATAAAAAACCGATAGCATGGATTGTGAGAGATTGGTTCTACGATTTTCTGTCATATCTTCATCGGTTATACCTTAGTTAGAGTTAGTTCTTTACGAATTAAGAAGAGAGTCTATATTTTCTTCAAATTATGAAGCTTTTTATAGACTTAAGGGGAAGCTAGAATCGTAAAGCTTGGCAGGGATATTGCCACATGAAACTTCCATAAGCGTGCAAAGTTGGGTATTGCCCTACAAGTCACGAACACTTGCTCATTCGGGTCATCTTGTGTTAAATACAATTTATATACTTAAAAATAAAAGATTTGGAAAATTAAAAAAAAAAAGTGTGCGTGGAACGCCACGCGACAGAAGTGAAACTTGTTTTAATTTTTGGATTTTTTCAATGTTGGGTTATTGTATTATTTCACTTTTGGATTGTTGGACTTTTTAATATTGGGTTTTTGAACTTTTTAATTTTTGACCTTTTAATTTTTTAATTTTGGAAATTTCGATTTTTTAATTTTGGATTTTTTTATCTTAATATTTTGAATTTTGGATTTTTTAATTTTGAATATTTTATATTTAAATTTTGGTTTTTTACATTTTTGATTTTTTGAGTTTTTTTAATTTTGAATATTTGGATTGTTTAATTTTGTATTTCTTGCTTTTTAAATTTTAGATTTTGGATTTTTTAATTTTGGATCTTTGAATTTTTTATTTTAGAACTTTGGATTTTTTAAATTTTGTATTTTTGAATTTTGAATTTTTTAAATTTTTTAATTATGGATTTTAAGATTTTCTAAATTTTGGGTAAGCTTAATCATTGAGTTGATTGTTTTCTGTGTAGACCATTCCGTTACACCTCACTATTTTCGTGACGATTTTGAGCGTTTCACAAGCTCTCGATTTACCCCTACCGCGGCTAAAGAAGTTTCACTTCGAAAAAAGTATCGAATAAGCTGACAGGATAACCGTAATGTCATTCACATCTATGATAGTCACTCATATTAACGATTACCATGAACTACAAATTTGAAATTTAGCAAACTTATAAAGTGCGTTTCAGTTAAGACTTGGCCAATCATGCGGGATTCTGCATCGCGGCGGCCACAGCTCTAACTCTCGAGCTTTCGGGTGAAATATCTAAGCAAATAAAGTAGCTGACGGTATGTAATGATTCAGGTTCTCACAATTACAGTTAAAATTACAATGAAAATAACCACGTAACTCATCACAAGAGATATAGAAAAGTTCCCGTAAATGACAGTCACATACTGCTGGATCCCGGGACCGTAATTGTGAGAATCTGATTCATTACAAAGCGGTTTCAGTTAGGTAGATATTTCACCCGTACTTGAACTTGAAAAATAAAGTGTATACGTGGTCAAGCCCCCATACATTGGAAGAACTTAAAGACAATATCACAAGAAAAATTAACTCTATAACTTATGCGCGTGAAATAAAATTTCCTAAAAAGGTTCCAGTGTTGTGTGGATGGAAGAGAAGGGCATTTCCAATATAGGCTACGAGGGGGATACTGAAAGTCGTGAGCAACATTTTTTCACAACCTTAATCTTTATTAAGTGCCAGTATGATACTTTATGAGATTGTGTGGGGGACGAAAAAAAATCTCTCCGTCTGTCTGTCTGTCCGTGTGTCTGTACGCGCCATAACTCACATACGCTTCTTCGGATTTTCATAAAACTTGGAAAAAACATTTATAATGTCCATGGGAAGAACCCTATTGATATTGAACCAAATCGGTTCACCGGTACCAGAGTAATGCCCAATTTAGTGTCTATTTTAATAGATTATATTAGAAAGGCGCCATAGCCTAACTCAAACACGCTGTATCGGATTTCCATGAAACTTGGTATACGCATTTATGACGTCCATGAGAAGTACCCTATTGAATTTGAACCTAATCTGTTCACCGGTACCGGAGTAAAACCCAATTTAGTGTCTATTTTAAAGACGCGGTAACTCAAATACGCTTTACCGGATTTTTTATGAAACTTGGTATACACATTTATACTATCCATGGGAAGATGTTTATTGATATTGGATAAAATCGGTTGACCTATTTCGGAGTAATGCTCAATTTAGTGCCTGTTTTATGGTAATATACGTATTCGAAAGAATTTATGAAATGCAAATCAGTTATCATGACAACATAGCCTATTGTTTTACTGTGATCTTATAAGGCTTTAGAAATTAAAATACAGTTAGCTAAGACATATAACACTATTTCTTTACATGCGCGTATCCAACTAGACCGTTAAACTGGTAACGTCTTGGCCTCACATTCTTTTTTTGTATTCTGCATATCATAATTGCAATCATAACTGATTAAACAAAAACATACTGGCACTTTGTTACATCACTTTACCTGATTTTATTTGTAAGTGAAACCAAGTATATCATCTCAATCTATAGACCTTTCTTTCACTTTTTCACATAGTCTCCGTTTTCTTTGCACACGTCATGTTTCCCATCGTTCTGCAAGTTTGAAAATACCCTTGCGATAGAATTCCGCATGGCTAACTCACCCCCTGACATATTGTTTGCTCACTTCCAGAATAGCAAGAAACTTGAAATTTTGTATCTTACAGCTTTTAGCCTGAAACCGACAGAAATAAGTAAATTTTGTAAACAATTTGTCCCCCACCCCGAAAAATTTGCAATGGCGGATGCCACTTTAAGGTCTCTGAAGTCTTCTTCGGAGGCTTAGAGTATCTAATCGATAAGTTGAATAAAAAACCGATAGCATGGATTGTGAGAGATTGGTTCTACGATTTTCTGTCATATCTTCATCGGTTATACCTTAGTTAGAGTTAGTTCTTTACGAATTAAGAAGAGAGTCTATATTTTCTTCAAATTATGAAGCTTTTTATAGACTTAAGGGGAAGCTAGAATCGTAAAGCTTGGCAGGGATATTGCCACATGAAACTTCCATAAGCGTGCAAAGTTGGGTATTGCCCTACAAGTCACGAACACTTGCTCATTCGGGTCATCTTGTGTTAAATACAATTTATATACATAAAAATAAAAGATTTGGAAAATTAAAAAAAAAGTGTGCGTGGAACGCCACGCGACAGAAGTGAAACTTGTTTTAATTTTTGGATTTTTTCAATGTTGGGTTATTGTATTATTTCACTTTTGGATTGTTGGACTTTTTAATATTGGGTTTTTGAACTTTTTAATTTTTGACCTTTTAATTTTTTAATTTTGGAAATTTCGATTTTTTAATTTTGGATTTTTTTATCTTAATATTTTGAATTTTGGATTTTTTAATTTTGAATATTTTATATTTAAATTTTGGTTTTTTACATTTTTGATTTTTTGAGTTTTTTTAATTTTGAATATTTGGATTGTTTAATTTTGTATTTCTTGCTTTTTAAATTTTAGATTTTGGATTTTTTAATTTTGGATCTTTGAATTTTTTATTTTAGAACTTTGGATTTTTTAAATTTTGTATTTTTGAATTTTGAATTTTTTAAATTTTTTAATTATGGATTTTAAGATTTTCTAAATTTTGGGTAAGCTTAATCATTGAGTTGATTGTTTTCTGTGTAGACCATTCCGTTACACCTCACTATTTTCGTGACGATTTTGAGCGTTTCACAAGCTCTCGATTTACCCCTACCGCGGCTAAAGAAGTTTCACTTCGAAAAAAGTATCGAATAAGCTGACAGGATAACCGTAATGTCATTCACATCTATGATAGTCACTCATATTAACGATTACCATGAACTACAAATTTGAAATTTAGCAAACTTATAAAGTGCGTTTCAGTTAAGACTTGGCCAATCATGCGGGATTCTGCATCGCGGCGGCCACAGCTCTAACTCTCGAGCTTTCGGGTGAAATATCTAAGCAAATAAAGTAGCTGACGGTATGTAATGATTCAGGTTCTCACAATTACAGTTAAAATTACAATGAAAATAACCACGTAACTCATCACAAGAGATATAGAAAAGTTCCCGTAAATGACAGTCACATACTGCTGGATCCCGGGACCGTAATTGTGAGAATCTGATTCATTACAAAGCGGTTTCAGTTAGGTAGATATTTCACCCGTACTTGAACTTGAAAAATAAAGTGTATACGTGGTCAAGCCCCCATACATTGGAAGAACTTAAAGACAATATCACAAGAAAAATTAACTCTATAACTTATGCGCGTGAAATAAAATTTCCTAAAAAGGTTCCAGTGTTGTGTGGATGGAAGAGAAGGGCATTTCCAATATAGGCTACGAGGGGGATACTGAAAGTCGTGAGCAACATTTTTTCACAACCTTAATCTTTATTAAGTGCCAGTATGATACTTTATGAGATTGTGTGGGGGACGAAAAAAAATCTCTCCGTCTGTCTGTCTGTCCGTGTGTCTGTACGCGCCATAACTCACATACGCTTCTTCGGATTTTCATAAAACTTGGAAAAAACATTTATAATGTCCATGGGAAGAACCCTATTGATATTGAACCAAATCGGTTCACCGGTACCAGAGTAATGCCCAATTTAGTGTCTATTTTAATAGATTATATTAGAAAGGCGCCATAGCCTAACTCAAACACGCTGTATCGGATTTCCATGAAACTTGGTATACGCATTTATGACGTCCATGAGAAGTACCCTATTGAATTTGAACCTAATCTGTTCACCGGTACCGGAGTAAAACCCAATTTAGTGTCTATTTTAAAGACGCGGTAACTCAAATACGCTTTACCGGATTTTTTATGAAACTTGGTATACACATTTATACTATCCATGGGAAGATGTTTATTGATATTGGATAAAATCGGTTGACCTATTTCGGAGTAATGCTCAATTTAGTGCCTGTTTTATGGTAATATACGTATTCGAAAGAATTTATGAAATGCAAATCAGTTATCATGACAACATAGCCTATTGTTTTACTGTGATCTTATAAGGCTTTAGAAATTAAAATACAGTTAGCTAAGACATATAACACTATTTCTTTACATGCGCGTATCCAACTAGACCGTTAAACTGGTAACGTCTTGGCCTCACATTCTTTTTTTGTATTCTGCATATCATAATTGCAATCATAACTGATTAAACAAAAACATACTGGCACTTTGTTACATCACTTTACCTGATTTTATTTGTAAGTGAAACCAAGTATATCATCTCAATCTATAGACCTTTCTTTCACTTTTTCACATAGTCTCCGTTTTCTTTGCACACGTCATGTTTCCCATCGTTCTGCAAGTTTGAAAATACCCTTGCGATAGAATTCCGTTCCAGCTGTCTTCGCTTTCTTCTTCTATGGCGAATTCAAGCGGTGCCATTCCATACTCTGTCGTTTTGTTTCAGGAACCAGCTTTCATCTCCAGTCACAATACTCGTCAAAAATTCATCACCTTCATTTCGAAATCTCTGAAGAAGATTCTGGGCAATGGTTCGTCTCTGACGTTTGTGGTCCTCGGTCAATAAATGTGGGATCCAACGGTCACAAACCTTCCGATAACCTAAGCTGTGAATCATTTCTTGCACCAACTATGTCCAACTGCAAATTTTGCAGCGATTTCATTCACAGTTATACGCCTTTCTCCTGGAACGGAATTCTATCGCAAGGGTATTTTCAAACTTGCAGAACGATGGGAAACATGTGTGCAAAAAAGGGAGACTATGTGGAAAATTGAAAGAAAGTTCTGTAAATTGAGATGACATACTTGGTTTCACTTACAAATAAACAGTAAGGTTGTGAAAAAATTTGCTCATGACTTTCAGTATGCCCCTTGTATGTGTATATCTGTGCTTACAACATTCTATAAGGGACGAACTGACTTAGGGGACTGAATTACGGCTACTTTAGTTATGTGTAAGTTGCTGTAAACACTTGCATGTCTCGAGACGATATATTTTAATGATTTAACTGTGATAGATTGTTTCCCTATTACATTTACACGCCATATTGGAACAATTCACTTTATCTAATGGAAATATAGTACTGGAAAGAGTAACAGATAGCCTATGACGTCACTTCATGTGTTTTCCCATCCAAGCCAATAAGCAGTAACCTCACTTATTGGTGAAATAAAACGCTGATTTCGATTATAGCTTCCTATTTTATTGTTTATTGTTTTATTTCAGCTGTATTTATACTCCTTTCAGCTATGAGGCCATAACAGGAGTTCGGGATCTGTGTCTATACAGTAGGTTAGACCATGGAACTATTGATTGTCAATTATTTTCTATTGTTAGTGTTTTTATGGAGCAAATTTCAACTGATATTAATTTAAATCGGTATGATACAGGATGAAATGGTGAGGTTGATTCATGGTATGTAAATATCCAATTTCCATTAGCCTTTACGACTGGGGAAACCATGAAAAACCATGTCACATTGACCGGCCACAGGATTTGAACCTGGGACCTCTCGAATGCGAGTGAAGATTCCTTTTTTTCGGCGGATATTTCACAAAATAAGTTATATTATAGAATATTACAACGACTATTCCACTCACACGCCGCAATTCCGCGGATATAGACCAATCACGATCGTTCATCTTATAAAATGCTTGGTATTGATACGAGGATGGGATTTTACCTGATAAAATCGTCAGCTCGTTACTGGACATGTAAGCATTAATATGCCGTGATTAATATGTCACATGCTGCCATTAAGCAGCATGAAAACAGATTATTGTATAGAACATAACTTGTTTGGAAATTGAAATAATAGAAATGTAAAATGATTATAAACACAATTTCGATTCGTTGCAAGCCAGTTCGTGTGTGTTTATTCCGTTCTGCTGTTAGCTTACCTGAATTAAGTTAACTATGTCTCATATGCAGCATTGGTAACACTGGTCAAAACATGGTATCTGGAATCTATCCATGGATGGTTGATTCATAGTATGCCGTAATCTCGCAGCTGTTAGTTTTGTTTTTATATAACAAAGCACGAAAGTAATTATTATTTGTATAATACGTCACTCTTTTATTCATGAAATATTCTTAATAAATTCAACTCGTCAACTATCGTGGAATTACCTTTGATAATCAATAAACTTATTCCTTTATAACATTTATACAGTGATACCTCGAGAGTTTATTTCGTTCCGTAGCCTTGCTCGTATGTCAATTTGCTCGTGTCGTATGTCAATTTTCCCCATTGAAATTAATTGAAATGCCATTAATCCGTTCCAGCCCCAAAAATGCTACCCCAAATTGTTTTTGTTACGTGTTTTTTAATAAGAAAAATACAAATATTGTATAAAAACATAATAAAAGAGAATGTAAAGCAAAAAAAACTGGTTTTATAAAGTGTACATACATATTTGTTACACTTGCTTCGGACCCATGGTTATAAAAAGAAATGTGATAAAGTATGTAAATGCACAAAAAGCGCAAAGCTCTAGAAAAACTTAGCAATTATGCTTCGACAGCGAGGTAAACAAGCACACGTGGGAATACGTGGGATAATGCGCGAGACGCACGATGCGCAGGCGTAGTAAACAGGTGGGCCGTGTGCAGCGTCGCAGCTGGCCGTTGCTCGTATCTCAAATGTCGCTCGTATTTCAAAACAAAACTTCGCTCGCTCGACAGCTCGTATCTCAAATAACTCGTATGTTAGGGCACTCGTATTTCGAGGTACCACTGTATTCATATATAGAAGTGAGAAATGAAACCAGAATTATTACAAAACAGTATTTGGTAATGAAACTGAAATTTCGTTTCAGTTTGAAAGGTAAAACATCATTATTATTAACAATATGGCCCTTATATAGGGTTATCTGTGATATTTCAATTTTCATTCTAATCTAAGTTCCATTGTTTGTAACACTTTGTCCATGTGGTAGCATTTAATGAGGAAAGTTTTTGGTGATAAAAGGAAACAGAAAACCTATTCCATCAAATATGGAATATGTTGAATATATCAAGCAAGGCTGTAATCGATCATAAGTATTTATAACTTATCACGAAAAGAGAGCAAGCTACTAAGAGAGTCAAAACTACTACATTTTAAAACATATTTTAATTAACATTTCTCAATATTCAAACTAGAAGGGGTGTATTTTGCACTTGATTGCACATTTCGTGACAATCTACTAATTTTGTGACGTTTCGTAGGTACAATTGGTTTACTATATTTGATCCAAGATGTGTACGGAGCAAAAGTAAACAATCGAATGTGAGAGTACAAAGCACAGTTCACAAGAGTTCGTTTAAAAGACTGTTTAAAAGACTGTTTAGTCGATTACATACAGTGAAATCATCTGATCTTTCTTTTTTTTGATATAAGCGCCAAGAGTCCCGGTTCGATTTTGTAAATATTTATAATCTGTATCTTCTCGCCGCTAGTCAAACCTTTTCCTCGCACGTTTCTTCACTGGTGACGTGAGTTCTATAATACAAATTATTAGGGGCCATGCCTATTACTTTTACAATATATAGTGTACTTCATCACAAATTATGTAAATGAAAAGTAAAACGAATTAATTAATTATGTTATAAAATACGTCTTGTATTTAGTAACTTATGTCACTTGTTTTTTCTTCAGAATCAACAAATTTGCCAAGGCAACGATAAAAACAAAATAAATCTTATTTGCTAGATATATGTTGTACAATATGTATAATATAAATATGAAAGCAAGCAGCTCACTTAATGGAACTTATGCTTTCACAATTACATAAGATATAGGCCTAACTAATTGTTTAACTCGATCGGTAAGACCTGAGCCAAACAAACGGCTGCGCAGTAGTCTACGATGACGTAATCTAGACCTGCCTGACCTTCAAAGCACGTGATGTTCTTTGCCAGTTCATACTGTACAGACCGTTGGAAAAACATCTTAGTTAGCCTCACAGCATTCAATAGTGAAGACCCAACAGCGATATCGTGTGAGTTGCATACCATTACTTAAATATTATTTCATACTTTATTCACTTTATTTTTGTTTTCAATAGTTACGGGCTATTATGAACCGCATAGTTTGGAATGAATAGTACAGTATATGCATTCTCTTCTGCCCCAACTCCATTGCTACCGGCGGATGATAAGGTATCTGCACGTGTTTGGCTCAGGTCTTACCGATCGAGTTATACGATGTGTGCGGAATGGAACTAAAGATCTAACGGAGCTTATCGCATTATCGTGAAATATGCACTGGTGGCAGTGGCGATTATTCCATATATTCATCCTACACTTCATAATTGATCTACATAAATGTTTACTAGCATTCATTGTCAAAATTAAAATAGTAAAGTGACAAAACGGCGTTATTGTAGAGCACTCGGGAAGGAAGTTAGCAGTTCTGTTTTGAGCAGGTTGGTATTTGCGAGGATGTCCTCAGTGTTGATGTTACGTAGTCCATGCCGTTGTTAAAGCTCTTGGGCATGTGAAGGGGCAGGCAGGGAAGAGGAAAGGTGGTGAGAAGCCAGTTTCATATGGAGGAAGTTGAGGACGTCTTACGTTCCTTCCTCACATGTGTTCTGTGGTTCCTCACGTTTGAAAGCTTGTTTTCTAAAGAAGGAGTGATCATATTTTTATTAATATTTTTTATTTATTTCATTTCTTGGTATATATTATAGGCCTAGCTATTATTAATCTTTACAGTGCTGTTTATGTTTCAATATAAGTATTCCTGGAGCAATACATGTTTCACTAGTGAATTATAAGTTTGATATCAACTACGAAAATTAAAGCGGAATAGCTGATTTCCGTAAATGACAGTTCTCATACGTGGTTAAATATTTTCATATTTTAAAGCATTATATAAAGCATTATTGTATTAAATTTACATCTCAGCCTTTATGCATTTTTTACGGCGACGCAAAGGACGTCAATAACAGTGAATAGGATAATTCGCGTTCTCCACACCATCCTACACAACCAAAAAACCAGGAGTCGCCACTGACTGGTGGTATTAATCAATGAAACGACAGGACACAGTCAAGGCAATTCTGCAGTTTACTTTTGCCCCGTACACATCTTGGATCAAGTATAGTGATATTTTAAGCATCTATAAAGTTGAATATAGCTAAGAAAAGCTATTTTTTTTTAAATATTAGCTGCCAATAAGCCTAATAAGTAATAATAGTATTAAAGTAATAAAAGTAATAATAAACTGAAGAAGAAGTTCTTGAAACGAAAGAAGACAGAAATTCTTTTTCTCTTCCTGACGTCTTATTAAATCCGTGGCGTTCTCATATTACAATTGGATGGTGAAACTTTTTTCTACTCGCGCTTGTTTGTCAGGAGATAGCGCTGATGACTTTATCGTGCTCCTGCCAGCTGACAGTTTTAATTCCCGCCTCACTAATACCAGTCTATAGAGAGTTGACTGTCAGTCAGGCTAGCCACCACGCTACGACAGACTTGAAGATGAGAGTTAATGACGCATTCAGTGATGGCAAGCAGCCAATCAGGAGAGATCTGAATAGCTCGATTGTTCTCCAGGACTGCCAAATTATAGAGCTATGAATCCCTTTCCTTTTACCACATAGGGTGATTCAAGAGTCTTGTACAATTCATAACAATTACGTCATCAGCAGCAACGCCTTTCCATTTTCTGTCGCCACTATTCCTTTATCTGAATGAATGGGGTATCGGGAAACTCGGTTTTGCTCAATTTACACACCGTGGGCTGCTCATGCGTTGTGATAAACAATTGCACCAAAATATTATCATAGGCAATGGTATTAAAGTAATAATAGTAACAACAGTGGCGGACGCAGGGAGGGATAGGGGGGTTACATCCCCCCCCCCGAAATTTGAAAAAAGGCTATATAATGTACTCTAAGTGGCCAGTTTTATAAACTAATTTTATATGTAAGTTGATTAATTTTTTTTAGTATTCTTTCTACCTATTCAAATCCCCCCCCCCGAAAAAATTTCTGCGTCCGCCACTGAGTAACAATAAAATCAGGTAAACTGATATAACAAAGTGCCAGAATTTTTTTTTTTTATCAAGGATAATAGCAATTATGATAGGCCCATGCAGAAAAGAACAAATTTTTGTAATAGATCTCCGAGCTAAACTCCAAAAACAAAATGAGCAGCCATAATATTAATGATGTAATTGGCCTACGATTCGCTGACTTGTTTGTTTCAAGTTTAAAACAGCCTTAAAGGTTATGAATGAATAAAAAGTCAATCTGAAAACTATCTGTCAGGAATTACATTAGGTATATGCTCCACAGGAACGAATAAGAAAAATACTCACATTAAACTATAATGTAGATATCCCTAGTCATACTTATCCATAGAATGCACAATATAATATCAATATTCAATGGCTAATTGTGTTTTAAATATTTTATTTACACTGACATCGTTATAAAGAAACGAATCATTCAAGGCGGGCTGACAATATCAATAAACGATTGGCAATTTGTTACGTTACTTTAATATATTGTGGACCATGAAATAATATTGTAGCGTCTTATATTCATTACAAAATTAATACTGACATACTCGTTATTTTGGTGCCGGTCAACAGTTTTGGTCCAAATACAATAGGCTTGTACCCATGGTCGTCATAAAAGCGTATACCAAGTTTCATGAAAATCCATAAAAAATAGGCACTAAATAGGGCGTTTCTCCGGTACCGGTCAACCGATTTGGTCCAATATCAATAGGCTTCTTCCCATGGACGTTATAAATGCGCATACTAAGTTTCATGAAAATCCGATAAAGCGTATTTGAATTATCGCGCGTACAGACACACGGACGAAGACACGGACGGACAGACGGACAGACATTTTCCCGTCCCCACACACAATCTCATAAAGTACCATACTGGCACTTAATAAACAGAAGAAGAACTTCTTGGAAAAGAGAGAGAGGAGCTGTCAAATGAACTCCGGCATAGCTCAGTTCGTAGAGCATTGGCACGGATAACCACTGGGTTCAAATCCCAGTGTCAGAGGAATTTTTCTCCTATAATATTCTCATAAAATTCTTCTTGAAACGACTTGGAAATCGCCAAATTGGCCGAGATTGTAACATCTTAGACTCACATTCGGGAGGTCCCAGTTTCAAATCTCGTGGCCGTCCAATTTGACATTTTTTTTTCATGGTTTCCCCAGTCGTAAAGGCAAATGCCGAATTGGATATTTACATACCATGAATCATCCTCACCATTTCTTCATGTATAATATCCATTTAAATTAATATCAGTTGAAATTTACTCCATAAAATACACTAACAGAAATAATTGACAATAGTTCCATGGCCTACCGTACTGTAAAGGCAGAGTTCCCGTACTGCTGTTTGGTTTCATATCTAGAAGGAGTATAAACACAGTTGAATTGAAAAAAAAAATAGGAAATAGATCATGTGGAGTTTTTAAAGACTATTAAACGAATAATAGGCCTATGTAATAAATAGTTAATGAAATCTATTGAACTCGAATTATTTGAATAGCAGTTTAGAAGTAGACAATACTATTAAATGGCATTCATGACATAAAGTGGCTGTGCTCTGTGAACAAAACATCCATTTATTCAAGTTTTGTTTTCTGAAATTTAATAGTGAAGACACCTAGCCTAAAACATAATTTTATAGCGATGCATACTGGTAAGTGCTGTTTCTTGAAATATGTTATGCATCTATTGTCCTTTTCACATCGTGAAAGGACTACAGCTCTTATGCAGAATCCGTGCTGTTGCCAGATACAGTATGTCTATTTTCAAAGTTAAATAAAAACGTATTGCTGTATGAAATGTTATGAAGAACATGACGGTAGACAGGAAAATCTTGTATTTTCGTTTCCTTTTGTTTAAATAATAAAAATTGGGAATTTTTGTTTAAACGAAACTTTTAACACATTTTTCGTTCCGAACATTAGCACGTATAGTAAAATTGAAACAATTGCGACAAAAAAATCTCAGTTATCTCTTTGCCCTTATAGGCAATGCTGGTTCTTAGAATTTACCAATATTTTAAAATAGTGATTACAAAAAAATTAATTGTCAGACAAGGTGACAGTTTTTTTCATTTTGCACTGAAAAATGGCGTCGCTGACTAAATTTTGTTCTACAAATCCACACAAGAACTTCCAGCGACGAAGTTACAGTAAAGAAAAGTGCGATATTACTTTTCATCATAATTCGAAAGTCCCCCAAACAATATTAGCCGTGTATCCTTAGTTTCTTTCTCAGGTGAATAGCGCGCACAGTAGGAAGACGAGTCTATTATCGAAAAGGAAAGGAATGATAGCTTGTCTCTGAATTCACCTCCCACCTCTGAACGGCATTTCCGTCACTCGCGTTTATATTGTTGAGGTCATGTCTTTATAATGTTTACAGGGTGATTACAATAATAATTATAATATTAATTATTATTTAATGATTAATTATTAATAATAGTAAGGATGACATATCAAGAAGAAAATTATTAGCTACCTTTCTAAGCCTATGTATGTAGCATTCAGTCGTGTGAAGGATCCAAAAGACATGAAAATAGTCATTAACAACAAAACTGACGTCTTCTAAGATGGTGATAGCGTGTGTAAAGAAATATTATTGTAGACATGAAGATTTCTTTCCTCCATAAAATTCATATAAGGTAGGTGGTCTAGTTAAGGCCACATTAATTTTCAAAATTAAAAGCAAAGTATTTATAACTTCCAAATTTATAATTTTCACACTCAGCTATCAACAGATGACTATAATAAGTTGTTTCGGGCAAGAAACAATGATATTACTTAATGACATTGATAGCAAAAAATATCAAATGAAATCAAGTGACAGTGGTCTTATGAGGAGCATGTAGTCATAATAAGGCCACTTGGGTACACTGTAATCTTCTGACCAGCTCTGTACTCTTTGCCTCACTTTTTTATCCATCTGAAATAATTTGAACGTATAGGCACATCAACATGTGTTAAGTAGTGTAAACATAATAAAAAGTTAATTAATTAATGGATTAATTAATTAATTATAAACAATTAAGCAAATTATGTATGTGTTCGTGGTCAAACCCAGGTCCGTATGAAAAGTGTGAACATTATTGTTTAAATGTTATAAATTAAGTAGATATTCACAAACAGAACTTGAACATTATGACCAAGAAATAGCGTTCCTCATCGCATCGCATCGTATGTGGCCTAAACAGGTGCACTATATTTTTTTTATTTGCAATATCGGTTATTAAACTTGGTATGTTAATGCAGATACAACAAAGAGATGCTTTAAAAGATCACAATGTAAGCTATATATCCACGTATAATTTTATGCTGATATCAATCTACTTAAATAGTTAGATGTCTTTTATTTCTTATCTTGTTTTTATTTCTGAAGCGCGTATTTCACAAAAGTTTCTGTCTTTCCTCGAGGAATGGAGAAGGAACACTGAAATTCTGGTCAGTTGACCTTCGAAGGACGAGCTTCAAGTAGGTGTTGAAATCTGGGGCCAAAGTATGATACTTTTACGTTAAAGTATTAGTGGTCTTATCAGGAGCATGGCTTAACTAGAGCACCTACCTTACCACTCATATTGTTAAGCTAAGAGTAGACCAGATTTCTTGCTTTAGGCCACTAGTACTTAATTATAATATCAAAATATCGGTATTTAAGTTAATTGTCTATATTGAAAGTGTGTATGTGTGCATGTGGATATGTGGGTATGTGGGTATGTGGGTATGTATGTACGTATAAAAATCTATATTTCTTGAGCAATTTTCACGAAAGTTTGCACACATACCCAGATCAGCCCGGAAATTAACGCGGTCAACAAACTACTCCTTCCCTTGAAAAATTATATAATTTTTTTAAAATTCTACACTGAATTCCGACCCGTAGACTATCTTTAACAATGTCTAATTCTGAGATTATGTCTACTAAGCTGCAAACAAGTTTCCAACCAATGTATTTATTGTGAACAGACTCCATTTTAAAAGATCTATTTCTGGTTGGTTGACCAAGAAGTCATTTTACAACATAAATGGATTTTTAACTGTGATTTAATTGACTTAATTTTATGGTTTTTATTTTTTATCTTTTGACAATGTCTATACACTTGTGTTCCATGACAACTAGTAATTAAATTAAATTAAATATTCATCAAATGCAATTCTATTCCCATGACAACAGTGTATGTTTACATTGTTCACATATGGCTTTGGGAGCTACATTCGCCTAATGGCTTGAACAAATTCTGATGCTATCGATGTAATAGACCGGTGAATTAATTAATGAAGAATGAAATCCACGAAAATAAAGCACAATGTGATACAGTCACATAACTTTCTCCAACCTGGACTGGAGAATATCATTTTCTCACTTCACAGTTTGATGTAGAACAAGAGGTCGTATTGGAGGGACAGCTTAATCCAGTTGTCTCAGCGTGAGTGTGCCAACAAGTATGCTACATCAAAAGTCGGTAAAAAAAATTCCTACCCACTGATACGGCATTCATAGCTGCAGGCTTTGTATTAGTTGAGAAATAGGGATGTTTATCATCGACCCTACGCATCTACTAAATGGAGACAAAATAGGATGGAACATTTTTACTCCTATGCGCGCAATACATTATGTCCCGTGTTTTTGGGGAGGAAAGAATGAAAGTGATATTAAATTTATTTTTGATTTCAGCCCCGAAACGGTTGTACGGTAAGAAGAGAGTGAAAAATAAAATATTCCGTAAAGACAATACAATTTTCACGTTACCGGAATTTATGTTTCTTCTTATTCAACCCCTCCCAGGCATGGTGTGTGTACATGGGCGTACGGTGAAATTTTGTTCGGGAGGGGTTCAATGTAAAGTCGTCTCGGCTCGATGGCGTTGCACACATTGTGAATTAGGCCTATTACTTTTTTTAATGACTAAACAGTTGTACTGTGATAATTCATACACTGTAATAAATTAATATGCAGCTCAGTCTTTGAAACTGTTTTTCTTGAGATTTCTATCCATTTCTCGTTTAAGCTAGAGTCTATAAATAAAAACTTTCTTTTGAAAAATTATCATAATACTGTATGGTGCGTAGGGCACGTTTTTAAAGTCATCTGTAAATCCACCGGTAGAAAATCCCGATTAATGCCGATTACTTCATGATAATTTTGTGATGATTTCGTGATTACTGTTGACTTTACAAACAGGTTGATGGGTTTCGGTGGGCGTATTCGAGTTGTCATTTGATAGATTCCAAAGGGAGTTTTGTTTACTAGTAATAAATCACTGTTATTAAGCTGAAAACTATCAACACCACGAGCTTTTGAATGAAATTTGAATCTTAAATAAATTAGATAAATCTTAAATAATGCCTTGATATGTAACAACCGAATCACAGTTTTTTTTTAACTTCGTTCCATGATTTATAATCTTCAAAATATTGCAGATATTTCGGGAGGGGTTTCAACCCCCTGAACCCCCCTTACCGTACGCCTATGTGTGTGTAGAAGCAATAGGGTGCAAAATTACACATCCTCTATGAGACACAAAAAGCTATATCAAGCATTTTATGAGGGAATAGTTAGAGTGTGATATGTTCTTCATTTTAAATTCTACATACTTATATCAGGACCTAGAGTTTAAAAATCGAAAGTCCTTCTTAAATTAATTTCTAACTATAAATACAAAGCCCGGGCGACGACGGGCCTTTTAAGCTAATATAATATTCTTTACCTTTTTTCGATGAGAGAATTGCTGGTCTTCTGGTGTCCAGTGGCCTCGGTCGGCACCAAGACCGCTCTTCACCTCTAAAAAGAGGCCCCTAAGCTCCTTTCTAAGCACTGCTTTCGTTAATACCTTGAGGTGTCCAGCAGTCTTAGAAATGGAGCATATACAGACCTCACTTCAAAACTCCATGCCAGAGCACAGAATTATGAAGTGGAGGTCTGAATCTTAGTGTTGTCTTCCTCAGCATATTCTTGATTTAGAAAAGTTTTTTTTCTTGATATCACAAACACTAAATAAAAACACAAACACTATCTTCTAGTCTTCTTGTTTCTTGATATAGGAAAGTTTGTACACACGTCACTATTACACACTGATCAACTCGACATCAATGCTGGGTACTCCATGATGGGTTCGGCAATATCTGCAACAATAGAAAAATATTTTGTATATACCAACTGTATTCAAAGCAATAGAGATAAAATGGTGACTATTAAATAACCAGTAAACCCATGTGAAAATTTAGCAATCCCTTTGCTCTTACCCAGAAAGAATGATTTGGTATTTTGTTAAGTTATTAAGTACCTAACGAAGCGTGCACAGAAAATAGAAAACAGAGTATTGTGGGTGGCACTTTTTAAAGACTTTTTTTTCTAAAAAATTTCTACCTGCAGCCACCCTAATCCTCTTCGACCTGTCAATCAGTGAATAGAAACGTAATTAGGCTTATTCACACTTGTCTGCAGTCCAGTACAATGTTGCCAAATAAGTTGCCAATACTTAAGAAGTAGTGAATGACAGCGGCAACACTGGGGAAATCCACGCGACTACTTGCCGGCATCGGTGTTGGTGCAGATTTTCGGATTAGGGAACAATACTACTAAATTCTTTTGTAGATAGACGATGGTTTGGGACGAGGTCTTCTTAAAATGGTACCAACAATATTTAATACGAACGTACAATTTTAATTGTCAAGCCAACAGCGTGAATAAGGTGTTAGGGTATAGAATTATTTACCGACTTCTAACATAGCATACTCACTACTCATCACTTAATTCCTGCCTTTACGAGAGGCTGACACAACTGAATATGCACTCCTGCAATGCTGCCTCTTACTCTATATAAATGGGTGAAGTAAGAAAATGATATTGTCCAAGTCTAGAGTAGAGAAAGTTATGTGAATGCATCAGACCAGATAAAAAAAATAAAACAGATTAATATGCAGGGTGTTAATGAATAACACCGAAATATTTTACCTGTGTATAAAGGAGACATAGACAAGCAACCTTTATTAGGATATTTTTGCTCTATAACGTAAAATGTGTATGCTTCAGGGCATTAAAGTCATTATAATTTGGTGCTCATAAGTCAATAACGAAGCGAAATAGGGTTTAAATTTTCATTAAATTGACTTCATGCCTTCATAGCGATCGACAAAAACCTGATTATTAATCATTCATCATTAGATTTATCATAATTTAGTGTTTCCATAATCTGCAAAATTTACAGACTAATCACAAGACTGGCCTCCACTGCATTAGTTTTTTATTTCTTTTTATTTATTCAAGCTCCAGTGTTAACAACGAGGTTCCTTTGTTTTGCATTTTTTTCAAATGTTAGAAGTCAGTGGCGGCCATACCATGGGAGATTTTATGTTGTAACAGGAAAAATTGAATCCATAGAAGAAAAATCTCTTAATAAAGTTGCTTGTTTATGTCCCCTTTATACACAGGTAAAATATTTCAATGTTATTCCTTAACACCCTATATAACAATTATGGATATCGCTTGTATGCTTCCGGGAAAAGGATTAAATTTGTCAGTAGTATTTCCTATTTTCTGTGTTTACAAATCGTGCTATGCGTTCATGTGGTAATTTATGTCATGATGTAAGGTACAGTTCAGTTCTAATTGCTGTAGCCTTTTCTGAGGGGTCTTCTGGCACGGTAAAATGTTCAATTCATAGTCTCAGAGTTGTCCCATCCTCCCTCTAAGCTTTTGCTTCACCTGAACACCTACAGTTGTCACAACTGGACTGCAGATCTGATGAAGAGGGACGCTGTGGTTCTGGGAAGTAATATATTACCAACAATAGAAAACCCCCACTACAGACTTAATAAATATACAGCATTGATTGGGCGGCAGGTTCAGAATTGTTTAGGCCTACTTAGGTAGCGAAGGACATTAACATTTAGGCCTATATGGTTAAAAAATATTAATAATTAGGTATATGATAATTAATTTCACTGGAAGTATATTTTTCAGGTAGGTTCAATGATCCATTTGTCGTGTGTTAATAGCAATCCTGATCAGCAAATAATAATCTCAGTCAAATTGATTATTTTTGTAATCGATCTCCGAATTAAGCTCCAGATTCTTTCATTAATAGCCTATAATACAGGGTGCAAGATTTCAACAGCTTGTACCTAATATATAAAATCGAAAGTGAGAATATATGGGTATGTAGACATGTAGCCTACTTTCCCTATACAAATCTCCATTTCTTGATAGATATATAAGCTTTCATGAACCACAGATTATTGTCTCTGTTGGACATTACATGAGAATATTATAGGAGAAAGTTCAAGTTCCCAGTGTCGGAGGAATTTTTCTCCTATAATATTCTCCATTTCTTGGCCAATTTTAACGAGAATTTGCACATGTACCCAGTTCAGCCCGGAAAGTTCCACGGTCAACATTAAAATTCAAACAAACCACTCCTTCCCTTGAAAATGTGTATAATTTCTGAGAATATTATACTGAATTAATGAAAATACAATTCAGTTCTCATGACAACAGTGTATTGTTTACAGTGTTCACATAGGGCTTTGGGAACTACATACTACTGGGCTTTAACAAATTCTGATGCTATCGGTGTAATACATTGGTGAAAATAATGAATGAAAAATGAAATCCACGAAAAAAAGCACAATGTGATGTAGTGACATAACTTTCTCTTCCCTCGACATAGGAAATATTTTCTCACTTCACATTATGATGTAGAATAAGAGGTCGTATTGCAGGGATAGCTTAAGTGTTTGCCAACGAGAAGTCGGTAAAAAAATCCTATCTACTGATACGTTACTCATAGCTGTAGGCTTAGTATTAATTGAGAAATAGCGATGTTTATCATAGGCCCTAAGCATCTAAAAGAAGACAAAATGGGATGGAACATTTTCAGTCCTATGCCTGCAGTATATTATGTCCCAGGTTTTTGGGAGGAAAGTACTTAAGTGATATTGAATTTCTTTTTTATTTCAGCCCCGAAACAGTTGCATGGGAACATGGGAGTGAGAAATAAAATTTTCCGCAAAGACAATACAATCTTATGTAACTGGAATGTCTGTTTCTTCTTATTTCAAACCATCCCAGGCATGGTGTGTAGAAGTAACGGAATGCAACATTCGACATACTCTATGAGACATAAAAAGCTATCTCTAGGATATAGTTTCAGTGTGATAAGTCGTTTTTATTTCAAATTCTACATACATATAATATAAGTACCTAGAGTTTCAAAATCGAAAGTCCTCCACAATTTAATTTCAAATTACAAAATAGAAAACCCGGGCGACGCCGGGCCTTTTCAACTAGTAATACATAAAATCGAAAGTGTGTATGTGGGTAAGTTATGTATGTTCCCTACAAAAATATACATTTCTCGAGCAATTTGCACGAAATTTATATATTTATCAAATGCAATTCAGTTCCCATGCCAACAGTGTATTGCTACAGTGTCCACATATGGCTTTGGGAGCTACATAATACTGGGCTTTAAAAATGCTAATGTTATCAATGTAATGCATTAGTGCAAATTAATAATGAAAAATGAAATCCTCGAAAATAATGCACAATGTGATGCAGTCACATAAATTTCTCTACCATGGACATGGAGAATATCATTCTCTCACTTCACATTTTCATGTCGAGTAAGAGGTCGTATTGCAGGGACAGCATAATCCAGATGTCTCAGCCTGAGTGTGTGCCAACGAGTAGCCTATGCTATATTCTATCCGCTGATACGTTATTCATAGCTGTAGGATTCGTATTAGTTGAGAAACAGCGATGTTTATCATAGACAAAATAGGATGGAACATTTTTAGCCCTGTGCGCGCAGTAGGCCTATATTATTATGTTCCAGGCTTTGGGGGAGGAAAGTATGAGCAATATTCAATTTATTTTTCATTTCAGCCCCGAAATGGTTGTCTGGTAACACGAGAGCGATAAATCAAATATTCCGTAAAGACAATACACTATTGTGTGTTTTTTTTTATTATCCAAATCTTAACCTTATTTTACCCGAAGGTATATTAAGATTATAGTTATTAACAATCACTTAACATATCTAAATATTAAAGTAATATATGTACAAGCGTATTGAATCATGAGATGGCTAACAATTTAACATGAGATGACTAACACTATTTGGTTAAAGTCTAGTTGTAACAAATATATAAATTTAGAAATAGTGTATGAAATGGCTAACAACATACGCTAATAGTTAACTTACTTGCTCATACAGTATCTGATATACATTTCTAACTTTAGAACTTAACTACTGGTACAATTTTATCTTTGGAAATATTGTATTTAAAAATGATATAAAGTATTTATATGATTTACGGTTTACTAAAACATCTGTGAGTGGCTTAGAAAGTGTTAACGGAATTTTTATTTCTTCTTACTTCAACCCCTACCAGACATGGTGTGTTGAAACAATGGGGTGAAAAATTCTGCGTCCTCTATGAGCCACAAAAAGCTATATCAAGCGTTTCCTAAGGCAATAGTTTGAGTGTGAAAAAACCCCTTTAGGCAGGCCTACATGCGGAGGTAGATTTCGAAGTGCTTTTGGTTTAATTTATTGTCGCTGCATAGCACTCTTCTTCTTTAGCCTTGGCATGGTAAACCTGCAGTAATAAGAACTGAATTCGTTAAAGAGGAAGAGCCTACAATCATTTGTTTTGACAACATGAATAGGATATAATATTCTGGGAGGCCGTGCGCAAGATCAGCAATGAATAAAATTAGCAAAGCCGCTAAACAAGACAAAATTATGATATTATAATAATTTTTATAAGTGTTATTATTTTCAAACATTAAAATCTCGCATAATATGAGAGCTATCAAGAAACTATTTATTGATTTGTAGAGTACTCATCAAGAGCTTTTCAACGATACCCCACAAGACGTGGTTTCAAAAGTTTCGAATTTTCATCCCCCACCCCCACCTCCACCCCCACCCTCACTCGAACCCCCGAATCGTTGGTGTCACTGTGAACTCCATAGGGAGTACTCTAATTTATTCAAACAAAGTTTCCCTCTATACTTCATAGGGGCCGAGATATACATTTTTAAAAATTTCAACCCCCTCCCCCGACCACCCCCTTGGGCCAATTTTGCCCATTAACGAACTTGTCCGAACTATTGGGCCTAGAAATAACATAATAAAATTTGGTTCAAATATCTTCAAAATTACGGCCGCTATCGTGTAAAGATATATAGGCTATATATATATATAAATATATATATATATATATATATATATATAAATATCACAAAATTTTTTTTTGAACGGGCGGTGGTTTCGTACTTAGGGGAGCATGAAACGTAAAGATATGAAAGAATTTTTCGAAAATCATAAAGTGGTATCCATTGCAATAGGTAGATTTTTCTTCGAAAATCTACCTAAAAATCGTTCTTCCTCGTTTCAAGTTCTACATACCTATTTCAGGACCTAGAGTTTGAAAATCGACAGTCCTTCTATTTCGAATTACAACGCCGGGTCTTTTAAGCTAGTATAATGATAAAGCCGAGATGTTTCGTTACAAGTTCCAAGGAGCGTAATGAAGTCTAAAGTAGATTTTTGAATTTTCCGGTTTTGTGGCAGTTCGGCCGCTGATTGGCTGTCCTCGAATGCCAATAAAAATGCTTGGGGGCTCCGAACATCAAATATAAATTAGATTGATAGCAAATAAATCAAATACCCAGCAAAACTGAAAGTACGCCTAGTACGAGAGAAAGCTGTGAAGAGAGCAAACGTCTCCCCACAATTTCATGTTTCTTCAATTTAGTCCATGGCGCTATAGGCCTATGCCTTCAGGGATTAGTCCTACCATCCGATCGCTGCATCATTTACCATGAGAAGATGGCAGAATTAGGGGCAAGTGGTCACCATACCATCTGAGAATGCTACGGCAGTTATTTATGACTTTTGAGACTGGAGTCGCTACTTCTTTAACAGGTCAGTTGTTGTGCACCCCGTTCCAGATTTCCCTATCTCAGAACAATTTGAAGAGGTGCCGGGCATCGAACCCAGTCCTGCGGATCCACAGTCAGAAACGCTAACCACGAGACCACGTTTTGAGTATAGTGTTTCCTTTCTTTATGTTACAATAATGGTGTGTGTGTGTGTTTCTGTATTTTTTCATTACATCAATTTATAGTTCTATTCTGTAAACAATAAAAAACTAGTGTGTGGAACGCCACGTAACAGAAGTAACATTTTATTTTATTTTTTATTTTTCAATTTTGCATTATTGGACTTTTTAATATTGGGTTTTTGGACTTTTTTAATTTTGGATTTTGGACTTTTTAATTTTGGATCTTTATATTTTTAATTTTGGATTTTTTAAATTTTCGATCTTTGAATTGTTAATTTTTTAAATTTTTTATTTTTGAATTTTTAAATTTTTAATTTTATTATTTATTAAATTTTGGATTTTAGGATGTTATAATTTTTAATTTTGGAAATTTTTATTTTTTAATTTTGGATTTTTGGATTTTTAATTTTGGATCTTTGAATTTTTTAATTTTGGATTTTTTAAATTTCGATTCTTTTATTTTTTTATTTTTTGGATTTATTAATTTTGTATTTTAGTTTTTTTAATTTTGGATTTTTAGATTTTTTCAATTTTGGTATTTTCGATTTTTTAATTTTTTAATTTTGGAATTTATTATTTATTAAATTTTGGATGTTTGATTTTTAATTTTTTTTTTTTTTTAATTTTGGAAATTTGTATTTTTTAATTTTGGATTTGCGCGGTAATGAACCTCCGGGTTCCATAAAATATATAATATACCTTTAGATTGCTTAGGAATTGTCTATTGCCATTGAGGAAGTAAGGTCTGAAAATTTTCCTTTGATTACTCCTAATCATTGAGTTGATAGTTTTCTGTGCAGTCCGCACCGAAACAAGTCGGTTTTGAGTGTGACTGATTTCGTGACTGATTGTGACTGATTTCGTGCCGGTTTTAGTGTGACTGATTTCCCCGATTTACCCTCTACCGCCACTAAAGAAGTTTTACTTCAAAAATGGTAAAATACTTACTAATAAAATTATTACAATTTCAATTTCTATATACCTGTATATTATTATTATATTATTTTCTTACGTCTATAAGCTATACAACGTATAGGTAGAAACAAACTACACAGTGCCTTTGTAAAATCAACTTGACAATCAATACAATGAACAAAAACTACATAAAATCTAGTCATGAAAAAAAAACCATTAAAAGTATTATATGTCTTACTACACAAATAGTGTTTCAGCTTTCTTTTAAATGAGTTTACTTCATTTACTTCAATTATTTCGATTGGAAACTTGTTAATGACAAGGCTAATTGTGTACGTACATTGTGTACTTGAATGTTCTGTATTTATTGATATGAATATTAATGCTTCCTCTAGTACCATGGTTATGGATTTCATTGTTACTTATAAAACTGCTTTTGTTTTTTCTGTAAAACATGGCCGCTCTATATATTAAAATACCTGTTAATGTTAAAATATTTTGAGTTTTAAAAACTTCTCTTAAAGAGTCTCTTTGTCCAAGATTAAAAATTAATCTTAAAATTCCTTTTTGCATTATAAACACTCTGTTGAAATTGGTTGCACATCCCCAGAGTAAAATATTATAAGAAAGAATGCTTTGTACAAGAGCATAGAACACATTGAGGAGACCTTTGTAATCCAACGAATTTTTTAAACACCTTACAAAACACACCTGGTATATTTACTTACTCAAAGGCAATACATAATTCCTAAACAAGCTAAAGGAATATTATCTATTTTATGGAACCCGAAAGTTCATTGCTGCCGCCATTCAACCCTATTCTGTGCTAACTCCATCCAACCATCCCTTTCAAATCCTACTTCCCTTAAATCTATCCTAATATTGTCCTCCCACCTACGTCTAGGTCTCCCAGACAATATTTTTGAGATATGTCTTTCCTCCCCTTGCGCGCAACATGTCCAGCCCATTTCATCCTCCGTGATTTAATAACCCTTACTATATTCGGTGAAGAGTACAGGTCATGAAGCTCGTCGTAATGTAATTTTCTCCAGTTCCCATTTTCATCTATACTGTTCATTTTCCTATTATACTTGATATATACAATCAAATACAACAATATTTAGAGAAATAGCCTACATATAAATCAATGTTAGTTAATGAAGCTATTCCTAAGTTACAATTACAGTTTATTAAATAGGAAGTTGTACTGATGAGCATTAATGAGTATTGCTCGTGATCGGAGGTAATTATTCGCAACTTGTCTGTAACTAGAGTACATGATCAACTTGATAAGAACTCCACACTTAATAATGGAAGCCCATGTTCATAGAAGATTTTTTGGGCAGCCCTGACTCCCCCCAAAAAAAGGACCACTGAAAAAATAATAACGTAAAAGAAGCTGAAATTAAGAACAATTCTGACTCCCTATCCTATCCTATCCCCTGCAGAAGGCGGCTACGATCAATCTCTGTCAAAATAACTCTCTCTCGCTTTCTCTCTATCTCTCACTTTTTCCATCCAAATAAAACACGCCGATTCCCTCCAATAATAATTCTCTTAGGACTGCTTCCAGCAATCTGTACTTGCTACTGCACTGCAATGCCAAGGGAAACTGTCCCAAAACTACTATTTAGTGATCACTCCAACGAACAAAGTGTCTAACGCTTTATTCTTTATTGTAGGTAATATAACCAGAGGTCCGGGTTTTATCAATGAATTCACGAGTTCCAAGCTCGAGCGATGAAGCTCGTAATCTTGAGTGGGATTTATTAAAACTATTTCATGGATAAAATGTAATGGATTTTTTAAATAATAATTACTTTCTTACTTCTGTTGCTTAAATTAAAATCAATAATTCTGCCCACTGAGAGATCGTGGCCTAGGCTAGTAATGAATGTGCAGTCGAATAATCTAATGATTTACCATATACTGATCAATGCTACCAATAGTCCATATGCATGGGCGTGCGGTGGGGGAGGGTTGAGGGGGTTAAAAACCCTCCCGAAATATCTGGGATTTTAGGAGTATAACATCATGTTCAATAATTAAAAAAAACATTGGTTTGGTTATTTTATTATATTTTCTTACATAACATAGCGGTATTAAAAACTCTTGTAAATTTCAATTTCTCATTAATGAACCTACACTCTTGTAATTAATTTAATAATAATGCACGTACTTAATCTCAATGAGCAAATGATCTGAAATAATTACTACTTTACAGGAAAGCATATAATGTTATTATATAATACAAAATTTCCTTCCGAATTTCTCATAAATGATTCGATAACCTGGATATTTATGGGGTGTGATCGGTTCGACCTCAGGAGTCCAGTGAATATCAGCTTTCAATATGTAAAACCAAATTTTCTGGAATGGACTTAGCTGCAGACACCAGCACGAGTAGTTAAACAAAGTTACTGTCTGGCTGCGAGCTGAAGGCCGAGCTAGCGTTCCCCCACTACCTTACCATGCGCTTGCATTTACTGTCTATGTCTTTCCCCCACTATGCCACCAGCTCGGCCTTCAGCTCACAGTCAGACAGTACTACGCCTGCAATCAACTTGCCGTTACAGAAACAACAGAATATAGAAACAATGATTCATAGTGCTCCGCATAAAGAAATCATGTGGATCAAAGTCCATAGTGTGTAATACATACTGCGGCAGCCTACTATATTTCTCAAAAGAAAGGTTTTATTCATAAACTATTTAAAACAAGAAATCGACAGATACCTACAGTTTCAAGTACTGTGCTGCATAATTAACATCATATTATTTATAGTGTACTAATGATCACAATACAACTGTTTAGTTACTAAAAAAAGTGTATTAAGTTTCAATGTGCGCAAGGACATGAAGCTCCAACTCCCTCGAAACAGAATTTCACCGTACGCCTTTGTCCGTATGAGAAATAGTTACCGGTAACTAAGTTCAGATAAGATAACATCACAAAAAATAAAACACACGAACTGGCTTGCACCGAATCCAAAATGTGTTTTCAATCAATGCACATTTAAATTATTTCAATTTGTAAAAACGATTTGTTTACAAAATAATGTGTATCAATTCTATTCACGATAGCATGTGACATATTAATCACTGCGTATTACAGTTCCCGTAACGAGCTGACGTTTTATCACGTAATCCCACGAGAGATTACGAGTTATCGATATATTTGTGAGAACGAAGTTCGAGCTTACATCAAAAAGCTATAAAAGCACATGAATTGGCTTGCACCTAATGGAAATTGTGTTTTTAATCAATGGACATTTATATTAATTTAATTTCCAAACATGTTATGTTGTACAAATAACATGTTTTCATTCTGCTCAATTGCAGCTTCTGACGTATTAATCACCGCACGTTGATGCCTTACGTGCCCAATAACGAGCAGACGTTTTATCAGATAAATTTGCATCCTTGCGATCCGAGGAAGGATATTATAAGATAAACGATCGTGATTGGTCTATTTCCGAGGAATTGCTAAACGTTATTGGTCATTATCAAACACGCAACATATGAGTGGAATAGTCGTACGTAGGCCTAGTCCTAATCCCAGGGGAGATTAAGAGAATATCGATAAATTTGCGATAACGAAGTTCGAGCAAGGCCGTATTTCTAAATAGGCTAGGTAGGTTGCAGCCTAGAGCGGCAAATTTCAGGGGTGGCAGTTTGGCAATTTATTCAAAAGTTAAAATGAAGCATTTCAGACGTTAATAATATTTTCCGTAGGCTACGAATTTAAGAATACATGTTACTTAAAAATGTTTCAGGCCTTCTACATAGCCTACTTTCTAAAACTATAACATAATAAAAATTCACAGTACGTAAGGATATTTTTCAACAAATAAACCAGTAATTAACTACACTTTGTGTAATTTCATTTCACCGTGTAGGACAACTTAATTCAAATTGAACACAGTTCTTCAATTACGCAAAAGATAGTCAATGTCATTAAAAAATAAAAATATGTTTAAAAAAGTGATCACTGATCTCCAAGAACAAATTAATTAATTAATTTCGAAACCCATTTCATGTTTTAACGAATCTTAAAAGAAGTAAGTAAAAAAGTAGATAACCAATTTTATTATATAATTTATTATGTAAACTATTAAAAAAGTAGCTTTATCTAATCTAAATGAACTTTATGTTTAAAAAAGATTAAAACACCAATGAACTCTATTCTTTTATTGTATAAAAGAAATGTATTAAGCAGTTATTAACTATAGAGGGGGTGGCAAATGGACTTTAGCCTATAGGCGGCATAATATTAAATCCGGCCCTGAGTTCGAACAAATTTATCTGATGAAACTCGTAATCTCGTGATAATGAAACTTTAGAGTAGGATTTATTAAGATTATTCCATGAATATAATGTAACGAATTTTGTAAATAATAATAATTTTCTTACTTTGTTGTCAGTATTCTGTCAAGTGTGAGATCACGGCATACTATCTACTAAATGAATGGACAGTCGATGAAACAATCCTGTGAGATACCAGTGTTACCAATAGTGCGTACAACAAGATAGAAACCGTCGTCGTAGATGGCTAACATCAGAACGCAGTAAAAGCAAAGGAACTGGCTTGCACAGAATCGAAATTGTGTTTATAATCAATGCACATTTACATATTCGGTTACTTGTCTCTATTATTATTATTATTATTATTATTATTATTATTATTATTATTATTATTATTATTTATGGAAATCGAAAAGGAACAGGAAAAATATCTATGATAAGAGGTAGGGCCTAATGTAACGACAAGCCCGGACTTTATCTTGAGTGAATCTGGACCTCGGCCTGTTTATTGTAAGTTTTTAGCGAAACTCACAGAATGAAGCATCTAATTAATAATTAAAACTACGAAAATGAATTAAACACATCGCTATTTGTGTCATTGTAAGCTATATACTATGTGGAGGGACAATTATAATTAGGGTTCGGATGTTTATGACCTAAAAAGCGGAAAATACGACTGCAAATATGATCTAAAAAAGTGGAAAATACGACCTTATGAATGATGAAATATGACCCAAGAATCCTAAATATGACCTCATAAAATAATGTATTTTCTTAAAATAGATGTTGCAATTTAAAAGGTTTAATGACACTAAATTATTACATCAGATTAATTCAATCGGATAATCATTTTTCAACAATTTTACAGGTGATTTACAGTTTAACTTGTAATGTTTCCAGATACCAACGCAAATGTGTTTAAAACATGTCTATTGGAAGTTGTTAACAACAAGGGGAAGAGATAATTGTGCTATTACTAATTGTCCCATCACATTTCAGTTACGGTAAAAACCATTTCGAAAAAAAAAATCAGACAATTTAGCGCACAAACTGCATAATTGTGCTCTTTCACCGAATTTATAACTGAACTAGCTTAAAAGACCCGGCGTCGCCCGGGTTTTGTATTTTGTAATTGGAAATTAGCTTATGAAGGATTTTCAATTTTAAATTCTAGGTCCTTATATAGGCATTTATAATTTGAAATAGGAAGAACGACTTATTACACCCAAACTATTCCCTCAGAAAACGCTTGATATAGTTTTTTATGGCTCATAGAGGATCTAGAATGTTGCATCCCATCGCTTGTACAGTGCACAGCAAGCCTGGTAGAGGTTTAAATAAGAAGAAACAGAAATTCCTGTAACATAAAATTGTATTATCGAGGCGGGAAATTTCCCACTCTTATGTTACCATAAAGCATTATCACTTTCATACTTTTCTCTCCAAAAACCTGCGATATAATATAATAATATACACATTACCATACCTCGTTTTGTTTTCTCTATGTCCAGGGTAGAGAAAGTTATGTGATTCCATTATTTTAGTGGATTTCATTCTGTAATATTTATTTATAACATGAATTATTTTGATAACTTCTCTTATTTGTCAAAAGTGCATTTCAATTGTTTTTTCCAAGCCCACCTGGTACCATTTGGCAAAAATATATTCTGTGATTTGGAATTGATAATTCTATGTAAAAAGGGATTAAGTATTTTCAAAAACATTTAGTTTTTGGCATTTAGAATCAGAATTTTTCAAAATCCTTTCTTAGTGAGCACCTACATTATGAAACGAAGGTACTGTCAAAATTCCAAGTCTCTACCTGTTATAGTTTAGGCTGTACGTTGATTCCTGTCATTCAGTCAATCAGTCAGTTAGTCATTCATTCAGTCAGTCAGGACAAAGCCTTTTATATATATAGAGATTATGATGTTAAATTACAAATATGACCTAAATATGACCAAGACCATGAAAATTACCAAAATATGACTGTATACGCAAAATAAAAACACTCCGAGTAGGATAACAAATGTGCAATTCGTGTTTCATTTGTGTTTTCGGCGAGAATGGAGGTCAGGATAAAAATATGACATGTCATAAACATCCAAACCCTAATTATAATATATCGATAGTTTCGCCATCGGCGACAGTCTCGCTTGGTTCGACTTTTCATGGACTGTTTTGTTTGTTTTTTTATTAACCTCGTTGGTATAATTAATAATAGCGTGTTATTAAGTGCCAGAATGGATCATCACGAGATTGTGTGGGGGACGGGAAAATGTAAGTCCGTCTGCGAAAACATCAATAAACTCGTAATCTCTCGTGCGATTACCTATGAAAATAAAGAAAAGAGTGCGTGGAACGCCAAGCGACAGAAGTAAAACTTTATTTAATTTTTTTTTTAATTTTTTTTTTTAAATTTTGTATTATTGGATTTTTTTAATTTTGCATTAATGGAGTTTTTAATATTGGGTTTTTGGACTTTTTCAATTTTGGATTTTGGACTTTTTAATTTTGAATCTTTGAATTTTTAATTTTGGATTTTTTAATTTTCGATCTTTGAATTGTTTATTTTTTTATTTTTTAAATTTTGGATTTTTGGATTTTTAAATTTTGGAATATATTATATATTAAATTTTGGATTTTTGGATGTTTTAATTTTTAATTTTGTTTTTTTTTTAATTTTGGAAATTTGTATTTTTTAATTTTGGATTTTTAATTTTGGATTTGCGCGGTGATGAACCTCCGGGTTCCATAAAATAGATAATATACCTTTAGATTGCTTAGGAATTGTCTATTGCCATTGAGGAAGTAAGGTCTGAAAGATTTCCTTTGATTACTCCTAATCATTGAGTTGATTGTTTTCTGTGCAGTCCGCACCGAAACAAGTCAGTTTTGAGCGTGACTGATTTCGTGACTGATTTCGTGACTGATTGTGACTGATTTCGTGACGGTTTTAGTGTGACTGATTTTCCGATTTACCCTCTACCGCCACTAAAGAAGTTTACTTCAAAAAATTCATTTCTCTTCTTATCCTTAATTGTGTTTTTTACCTGTATAAATTTAAGTTTGGAATACTTCTTCTCCCACAGCATTCTTACAACTGTCCTGTCAGTGGCGTAGCCATAAAATAATTTCGGGGAGGGTCGAATGTGCCGGAGGGTTTGGGGGTACGGAATACCCCCAAGAAAGGAGGGTTTGCGTGCTCACCGTTCGAAAATTTTTAAACACTGAAGTAATGAAAATCGCGACAATATTATAGGATAAAAATTCCTCTGACACTGGGACTTGAACCCAGGACCTTTGGCTATCCGTGACAATGCTCTTACTAACTGACCTACGCCAGAGTTCAATTCATAGTGCGAGATGGAACCTCACTCCTATAACTGACTGCCCTTAATGGTCTACCTCACTGACAGACAAGTTATGTAATTTGCAGTACTGTGAGGCACGCTAATTAGTGATTTTGTGAGGGGGCTTCCACTGTTATTGTACAGTGACAATCAAGAAAGATACAAGCGTACGCATTCATGTAGCCTACCACAGATTATTCTCTCTGTTGGACATTACATGACAATATTATAGGAGAAAAAATCCTCTAACACTGGGACTTGAACCCAGGACCTCTGGCTATCCGTGCCAATATTCTTACTAACTGAGCTATGCCCGAGTTCAATTCACAGTGCGAGATGGAACCTCTCTCCTATAACTGACTTCCCTTAATGGTCTACCTCACCGACAGACAAGTTATGTCATATGCAGTAGCCTACTGTGAGGCACACTAATTAGTGGTTTTGTGACCGGGCTTCCACTGTTATTGTACAGTAACATTCAAGAAAGATACATACATATGCAGTCATGTATTACAGATTATTCTCTCATCATCATCATCATCATCAGCTTTCAAGGTTTAAGCCTCCAAAGGCTTGTTCCGGTCTCATGATTGAAAAGTCTGTTGTGTCCATCTTTTCTTCGGTCTGCCTTTATTTCTCTTCCCCCTAGGTTTATAATTTAACAGTAATTTTGGAATGCGATGGTCTTCCATTCTTTCCACATGTTCTTTCCATTTGGCCCTGTATTGGTGAATCCGCTCAGTTAAATTGAAAATGCCAAGCTCATTTCTAATGTCTTCATTTCTTTTCCTGTCTAACATTGTATAGCCCGCTATATTCCTTAAAAATTTCATTTCTGCAGCTTCTATTTTTCTTTCGTCATTTTTTCGTAGTGTCCAACATTCCGAGCCATATATCAACATGGGTACTGCCATTACTGTATAGAATTTTAATTTTGTTTCTTTTCTAGTGGTTTTTAGATTTCTTTTTATCGTTCCACAAATATAGTTAAATCTATTAATTTTTTTTGTAATATCTTCATTTGTGATATATGAAATATTGCAACCTAAGTAGTTAAAGTTATTGACTTGTTCTATTACCTTGTCATCTATGATGATTTTTGCTCTGATTGTCTGAGATCCTCGAAATGCTAAAATTTTTGTTTTATTAGTAGAGATATTGAGTGCATATTCTTTACTAAAACGGGCTAATTGATGTATGGCTTTTTGCAAATTATCTTCTGAGCCACAGATTAGAACTTGGTCATCTGCGAATAAAATTGTGTCTAAAAACGTTCTGTTGATTTTAAAATTTGTATCTAAATTTATCTGCCATTTTCTTATAACTTCGTCAATATATATATTAAAAAGCAGCGGAGACAGAGGGCATCCTTGTCTGACTCCTTTGTCGATTGTTACTGCTATTCCATTATTCTTCATTGCAGTTTCTACTATTATTTTATTATCTGTATACAGGCTTCTTATTATTGTTATTAAGTGTTCTGGTATGCCTTTTAGTTTCATTGTATGCCATAACTTATTTCGATTTACCTTATCAAAGGCCTTTTCATAGTCTATGAAAGCCATGTATGTTGGTATATTGAACTCCCTATGTTTTTCTATTATTTGGTTGATACTAAATATACAGTCTGTACAAGCCCTACCTTTTCGAAATCCATTTTGATTTTCTAAAATTATATTCTCCATTATTATCTGCAGCCGGTTCTTTATTATTGATGCATATAGTTTATAGCAGGCATTTAGAATACTTATTCCTCTATAATTTTGACATTTATTCCTCTCGCCTTTTTTGAAAATGGGGTATATTTTTGCTATCTTCCATCCCTCAGGTATGTAACCAAACTTCCAGCATATGTTGAATAAATCAAGTAATCGATGTTTTATAGAATCTGATGCATATTTTATCAATTCATTGTTTATTTTGTCTGATCCAGCAGACTTTTTGTTTTTACTGTTGTCTAGTGCACTTTGTAGCTCTTCGTACGATATTGGATCGACAAACTCATCTGGCTGCATTAAATTAATTTCTTCTTCATCCGATTTTTCTGTCCATAAATCTTGAAAGTATTGTGTCCATTTTTCATTTGATATAGGATTAATATTTAAATTGTCTCGCTCTTGTTTGTTTAGATGCTTTAAGATCTTATATGCTTTGTCTTGATTACCATGAACATCATGTTCGATATCACTAATATATTTATCCCATGCCCTTCTTTTAACTTTCCGGACTTCTCGCCGAACAATTGCACATTTTTGTTTGTAGTCTAGTAAGGTGCTTTCTGTCTGCTTATTCAAATATTTCATATATGCATCTTTCTTTTCTTTGATTATTCTTGCTAAATCCTCGTTCCAAATTTTGAGGCCTCTTTTTTTATAATTTTTTTTTCTTTTTCCCAATGTTTCTGTTGCTGCCTGTGTGATAACACCTTTAATTTCTTCCCATTCTTGATTTATATTCTTACTTACTGGGTTGTATGATGAATACAAGTTCAGTCGTTGTTTATATAAGTGTTTTATAGATTCCTCTTTCAACAGATGTACTTTGAAAACTTCATTATTTTCCTTTTCAAAGTTTTTGTTCTTTTTAGTCCTTTTTTGCCATCTCATTGGGATAGCTATCTTTGAAATGAGCAGGTAGTGGTCTGAACTTATATCACATCCCCTATACACTCTTGTATCTAATACTAGGTCTGAAAATTTGTCATTTACTATAACATAATCAATTAAGCTTCTGTATCCTCTTGCCGCCCAAGTATATTTATGAATATCTTTGTGCGGGAAGAAAGTATTTGTTATTTTAAGATTGTTGAAATTTGCAAAATCTATCAGGAGTTTGCCGTTTCCGTTTACTGTATTTTCACCATGCATACCTATTACGTTTTTTATTTGTTTGTTTCCGACTCTTGCGTTCAAATCACCTGCTATTGTAAGGTAGTCATTTACATTGGTTTTATCTATTACTTTTTGAAGATTTTCATAGAACTCTTCTGTCTCTTCAACTTTTCGATCTTCTGGGCTATAGACTCCTATTATTGACATGTATCCTCTTGGTATCCTAAGCCTTACTTTTATTATTCTTTCGTCGTAAAATTCATAACTATGGATTTTATTCTTCAAATCCTTTTTAATTAATATCGCTATACCCGCTGCAGCTCGTTTTTCTCGAGGTACACCTTGATAAATGATCATATATTTATCTAATTCATAAGACCCCTTCAGTTTTTTCTTTGTTTCCGGTATAACAGCAACGTCTACTTTCATATTTTCTAGTTCTTTCTGTAGCTCTAATTCTTTATTTGCAAGACCTCTAGGATTCCATACTCCGATTTTCATTACTTCCGCTATTCCCATTTGCATGTTCCTATTTCTAGCCAAGGTTGTCATCTGTTGAGCAGTCCGGTTATCTTTCATGAGACTTTTAGTAATGAAATGTCCCCTGAGTACGTTACTGGCGTTCTGCAGGGTAAGATGATGCTTGGGCTGCAAGCTTCAGGCTAGTCATCATAGCCTCCCATTGTATTATCCCCAATAGGAGGGTTGCCTCTTCCGCTCTAATTACTGACCGTTGAGGACTTTCTCCTTGTTTCCCCGGAGATGGGCCTTCGCATTTGTCCCCCGAAGAAAGGGTGCCTCTTCCGCCATCTTATCGATTTGAAGATCCACTTCATCGCTAGGACTGCCGTTAAGGTCTTCGCCCGTATCCCTGGGCAGGGGCTCTCGATATACCCCGAGAGATTGGGTCCTTGACAGAACTTAGTCACCCATATGGTGTTCACCCCCGCGACGAGAACGCGCCTGTCAAGAATTACCCAACTGCATACAGTTACAGCTTTTGCCCCCTGTATACGTTGGGCCGGTAAATGGTCTTGTATGAGTCCAAGACCAAGAGGCCAGATTATTCTCTCTGTTGGATATTACATGGCAATATTATAGGAGAAAAATTCCTCTGACACTGGGACTTGAACCCAGGACCTTTGGCTATCCGTGCCAATGCTCTTACCAGCTAAGCTACGCCAGAGTTCAATTCACAGCGCCAGATAGAACCTCTCTCCTATGACTGACTGCCCTTAATGGTCTACCTCACAAACATACAAGTTATGTCATATGCAGTACTTTGAGGCACACTAATTAGTGATTTTGTGACTGGGCTTCCACTGTTATTGTACAGTAACATTCAAGATAGATACATGCATATGCATTGTTATTAAATAAAATAATTAAATATTTGATAAAATGGAGCTTAAATAACTACAGCACTAATCTAATGCAAAAATAGAATTCTAGGTTTTGATTCTAGGTTTTAGGGAGGGGTCCGGACCCCCTGGACCCCCACATCCTCTACGCCACTGTGTGCTGTACTGTACTGTAAACAACTTCGTTTAGTTGTTACTTGTTGTAGTGCCGGTGAAATGTGAGTTACTGTGAACTGTACACAATAAATAAGCGTCCGTTGGTGGAGTTAACAATCGAAAAACGACAGCCAATGCATCAATTTATATCCCCTATTAACCACCTACAGAGCGCAAGGCAGTACAGTGTCTAGTTCTAGCTAAACCGGAACGTTTTGCTGTTGCAAATGACTAGGCAGAAATTATTAAAACTCTATCAATAAACCGGTAATAATTACCAGTGATGGGAAGTAATTGAATGAAAGTAATCGGAATACAGTAACAATTCCTTTTTTTGCTCCCATTTACTTGTAATCAATACTTTTAAAAAAATGTAATTTCTACTTTTAATTTACTTCTGGAAATAAAATTGTAATTGTTGCAATTTAGTAATCGTTAGCATTAGTATCATTCTCGCTTCCTATATCGTGATCACTACTGTCTTTGCAACTTATATCCAAATTAGAGTTAATATTAACAAAAGTTACTCAATCTTTCCGAAAATATTCTCATTAATGTGTTTTTTGTTTGTTCATTAACAATTTGGGCTTGTGCCCAAAACAAACAAAAAACAAGGAATTTTTACGGACTGCCACTTTGTAAAGTAATTGTAAATGTAATTGTAATTTTACTGATTACTTTTCGAAAAAAGTAATTTGTAATTGTAATTAAGTAAAATGTCTCTCAGGTAATTGTAATTCAGCTCAATTACTTTTTTTTTGTACTTTTCCCATCACTGCATATCTGCACTGTCACAGAATTAGATGAGAATGTGTGCATCACTTACGACAACGAACTTGTCCGGCGTCGGCAAGGTGTAATCACCATAAGAGAAGTCAGTCCAGTGAATCTAATCACATCGAGTGAAATAAGAAGATACAATATTCACAAACCGTATATTTTTGCCATTGTCACTACTCAATATTTCACATAAAACGTAAATAGAACACTACTTCACATACTAGAAAACTCACTTTCCGCCATTTCCATGGGCTAATCGAAATAAAATTATTTAAATCGATCGATAAAGACTCGATACACAATATCCATTGCCTTTTGTAGTAAATGAATCGAACACTATGACAGAAATGGCGCTGATTCCTCGTGATTTCCAATTTTAATAATTTTGTTACATACATCAAGGACAACACACATTTTTAACTTTACTGGCTCTTCTTATACATGTTGCATTGTTTTTAATCGTAAGATTAATTTTAACAGGGACATTTTATTGTAATTTTAATTCTTTGACGCAAAAGAGAAATAGGCCTAAATAATTTTAATCTGGGGTATTTATATAGTATATAAGTAATTTTATGTTAAAAGGGTAAACACTTAAGGAATTAAAGGCAAACCATCCAAACATTATTATTTTTACTGAGGGTATAAGGTGGGAAAATTATAATTACTCTCTTATATTAAAAGTCCGTTTGAAATGTGACGTGAAATATATAGTGAGTGGGCACTTTCAAATATAAAATCAAAACAATCTCTAGTGAATTACTTTTTCAATAGACAATAGACAATAGTCAAAGGGATGATAAATGTTTATTGTAAGCCTAATTAATCCCAGTACTCTATTTTTCAATGAAATGCCCCACTATATTTTCATTAAACTTGTTTCATTTGATATTTTAATATGGTAGGTTACTCTACTCTACTCTGTGTTAAGTTCAACTTCCTTTACAAGAAAGTCTACCTCCCTACATATTGGCCTCCCTATTAAGTTGGACAAGTTTTCAAGGAACCATAGGTGTCGAACTTAGGGGGGGGGGATTTAACTGATGATGAAAATAATAATAATAATAATAATAACAACAACAATAATAATAATAATATAATCAGGGTGCTTAGAAAAATATTTGGGCCCAAGAGGAATGGAAATGGAGATTGGAGGAAAGTGCATAACGACGAGCTTCATGGCCTGTACGCTTCACCGGATATGGTAAGGGTAATCAAATCGCGAAGGATGAAATGGGCTGGACATGTTGCACGCATGGGGAGGAAAGACATATCACAAAATTATTGACTGGGAGACCCGAAGGGAAAAGACCACGCGGAAGACCTAGACGTAGGTGGGAGGACAATCTTAGAATGGATTTAAGGGAAGTAGGATTTGCTAGAGATGACTGGATAGAGTTAGCACAGAATAGGGTTGAATGGCGGACTCAGGTAAGCGCGGCAATGAACCTTCGGGTTCCATAAAATAGATATTACTTTAGCTTGTCTATTGCCATTGAGTGAGTAAGTAATAATAATATTGTCTATTGCCTTTGAGTGAGTAAGTAATAATAATAATAATAATAATAATAATAATACGTTACTAGTGAATCAATACGAACAGGGTGACGCATTATAAAACTCCTATAACATTATTAATAACAGAACTTATGCAATAGCATGGCAAGAAATAAAAGAGTCTTGCATTAAACATCTGCAACTGCTTATCATAGCGAAGGATTTTTCAACATTCGTTCGTTTTCTGCCTTTTCTATAACTTCAAGATATATATATATATATAAATTTCTTTAGGAAGAGATCACGATTCTGAATCTTCAGCAGATGTTTCTGCTAAGTTCAACTATTTTCATAGTGATTTGTTTCAAAGAAATCGTTGCCAACCAACAGAGCCTGAATTCGGCTACATAAGAAATTACCAAAAGTCTTTATAGTCTTCACTAAATAGTTACAACTCGAGGCCTAACTTATTGCTTGCACAATTTTTAATGTCCCCTAGGCTATCATATGTTCACTTTCATTCCTATTTCGAAAAGGAAGGGACTAAAATGTATTTGAAAGGTACAATGGAGGTGTGTTTTTAGCAATGGCTGTAAAATAGTTCCAATGCCTCTCGGATCCCATGGCCGTAATCCCATACGCCAGGGATCCTTTCTCCATTTATTATAGGCCTAATGGGAAACGTTACAGTTTTCAGTCTTCGGGTGAAATACCACAGACACTATTGAATATAATTTACTCTGTATCTTTGACATGTTTTAATGAGCCAGATAAATTGTTTACTATTACATCACTTTAAAAGTTATAGTTTTTATATGTATACATAGACCTGACCATTCTTGTATAAAAACTAAACGAAAAATCATTAATGGTTTAAAAACCGGAATAATAACATGAAAATTACCCCTGGAAAACGGGATAAAGGGTTCATGAACTTTTATTGACCACCGAGTGCAAGTCTCTGTTTGAAGTTGTTTCCTGCTATTCTATTTCAGTTTATCTTAGCACTTGGTTCCATACGAGACAGAACACTATAGAGTTATATAGTAATTACTAGAGACCGGATTTTAAAGGGAATTCCTTTTTTTATATTTCATCGCAAAACGTGATAAAATTGAACAGGACATTACTGAGAAAGTTTCAACTGCAAATGACCTGATTTTAACGTCCCTTTTTTTCCTTTTTTAGGCTCATTTTCCTTTTTTTAAGGAACTTTCCCTTTCCAGTACCTTTTTTGCTAATTTATTTTGAAAAATTCGTAAATTACCCAGTATTTGGTAATATGAAAACATTAAAAATTGTTTTCACTGATTCACCATTAAAAAAATAATTCCTCCCAGCAGAATAGAGCGTTACAGGGAAATCACAGGCTTGCCATTGCCTAAGTTTCCCATTATAACAGGGCGGGGAACATGGATTTCGTGTGCTATTTTCCTCTGTGAGAATTTCAACGAGATCAAAAAATTTATTCAGTCATTAGATGTTACAGAATCAGCAGCTGTAGAGCAAGAAAGACTTTACATAAAACAAACATGTATCTCTCTGTTGAATTTTTACACTCTCTGACTTTTATATCCCTTTTTTCCCACCTTTTAAGGCAATAATTTTCCTTTTTTCCCATCTTTTCTTGGTAATAATTTTCCCTTTTTTCGTCCTTTTTTGGGTGAAAATTTTCCCTTTAAAATCCGGTCTCTAGTAATTACTTAACGGCTGAACAAAATGTTGAGAGAGGTTTTTAAACAATTTGTGCTACAGGCTTGAGATATGTTACACTTCTTGACAACCTGACCAATCTGTTTCTGAGATTTTAATTAATTTAATTGATTTTAAATATATTAAAACTAACCAGAGACAGCAGTGGGCAGAATAGCTTAATAATAATGACAGAAAAAATATCGCTGGTATTCTATGTAAAAATGAAAAAGAGATGGGGAAAGAAGGATTAAATAGGCCTAACTAAACTGGCTTCGCTCATTGGGGGCTCCGGGAAAGGTTTTTGTAATTTTCCTGTGGTTTACAGTGTAAAAGTTATATGTGTACCAAATTTCAAGTTTGTAGCCCATCTGAAGTGGGAAAACATTAATGTCAGTGAGTGGGTGAGTCAGTCAGCCATGTGGCTTTATATTATAGGGATGCTCACAAAAGGAAATTATGGGATGGGCCTGATGGAGATTAGGAGTTTGGAAACTTAGAGGAATTAGGAAAAACTATGAAAAAGGTAGATGCCCACTATGTAAGGGGATAGAAGATGCTCGGCGTATAATATTACACTGCCCAAAAACAGAAAAAATGGAGAAGGAAATATTTAAATAACGGAATATTAAAAACTCATCCGACCATCTTCTCTTCTCTATCTCTTCTCTATATATGGGTGATTCTTTAAATACGGGAAAATTTGCGTTCCGGAGTAATATTTCCCTTCAAATTCAACTTTTAAAAAAATTGAAATAAAAGTTTGTTTCTACTACTCCCATACTACAACTATCAGTTTGAAATGTCACTAACTTTAAATTCTGATATTCCAAAATCGAATTTAATTCAATGAAATGTCATCCACATGCCCTGTCCCAAACCTCGGTTTTGTATATTCTAATGCATTTTTCCACAAAACAAAATGTTATTTCCTTTTCAACTTTTTTCCTGTCAATGAGTATGAAAGGGTGAAGAATATTAACCCCTAAAAAATAAAATGAAATAAAATTGTCAACCCACCTAATGAACATAAAGAATGTCCCAAGGGTTTTTGGTCATCCACATGGCTGAAAAGAATGGAATTTTTTCTGCAGAAATGAGAAATTTGTAAAACTGGCAACAGTGTTAGAAAGCCAACAGGGCAGCTTGTGGTTGAATTGTAAGGTTGAATTTTGCTTGCTTACAAACAGTTTGGGATTAACAAAGGACTTTGTATCATTTTCAAGGAAAACGTTTTTATTCCCCGTCATTAACATGGCTTCTAGAAAGTAGGCAGAAAGTGAATATTAATTAATTTTGATTATGCACTATGATAAACCTTCCAATTCAAAGTACCTGACTGAAGTTGAGCCTACAGAGGTTTAGAAATGGCTTGCTGAGACCACTTAAACTCCTTTTTTGTCATCCACATGCCTGATTTTTGTGTCATCCACATGTCTCATGAAGGGGTATGTGGATGACTCTCAAGTCATGTAGATGATAAATGTAGGATACTATTGTGTTTGCGGTGTCTGTGACCTGTACTTAAGATCTTAAAACTGATTAAATGAATTTCTGCTTGATTCCCCCCCTCCCCCAAAACCATAAAAACACAGTCTCGTTAAAATTACATTAATTCCGGAGTATGCACACAAATTTGCAAATTTGATGCAAAATCAACTGAAGTATGCCGGGAAAAATATGAAATCACATAAAGAAAAGCAGATTGTCACCAAAGTTAGTCATTAATGTGGCCTTCTGCCATCCACATGTTCACGGATGTCATCCACATGGCTTTAAAAAATAAAGAAATTAAAATAAATAAAAATATAAACATTTAAGCTCTGCTGGTGTCATATTATAATCAAGTTACCCCTGAAGTATTTTTGTGAATTTTTTGAGATTTTTTAAACAAAGTAAAAAATTTGGATTTTACACACCACAAATTTTCCCGTATTTGAAGAATCACCCATATATAAAAGGCTTTGTCCTGACTGACTGACTGACTGACAGGAATCAACGTAGAGCCTAAACTATAACAGGTAGAGACTTGGAATTTTGACAGTACCTTCGTTTCATAATGTAGGTGCTCACTAAGAAAGGATTTTGAAAAATTCTGATTTTAAATGCCAAAAATCAAATGTTTTTGAGAATACTTAATCCCTTCTTACACAGAATTATCGAATCCGAATCACATTTGACATTAAAACATATTATTGCCAGTGGGTTTCAGATGGGTTAGGAATTAAATTAAATGGAAGTTTGACAATTACAGTTGGCTTTGTCTATTTTTGTCACACCTTGAAATAAAACTTTCGCGATCGCTTGAATGTTGTAAGCTCTAATATGGTCAAACACTGTTTTATTTGGACGAAACTCACTATACAGGGGTTTTCTGGGCCAAGGAACTCGAATCTGAGGTCGCTTTTACCAGGCGACGCTATCTAATCGTGGTATGTAGTCTACGTGATTTAGGTGTTAATAAATATAATGATATAACTATTATGCTCTTAATTTTTAATTTTTGAAATAATTATCGCGGGCGAAGCCGCGGGCACATGCTAGTTATATATAGAAGAATAATAAATGAAAACATTAAAAATCGATGTAAGAAGTGTGGGGCTATTATTGTATAAAATTGAAAAGGAGTGGAAAGCTTCGACTGCAAAAGAGCAGAAGAAATGAGTTAACGGTGTTTGATAATGTTCATTGTGTTAATTATGATATGGATAGAATTAAAATTTTATTACGTTAACATTATCGCTCCTCTCACGCAGCGGGCCCGAGTTCGATTCCTGGTCGGGACAAGTTACCTGGGTGAGGTTTTTCCTCACCTGTGAGACAAATGTCAGCTAACTTTAGGCCCTTGTGGTCCCCAGATATCATCTGGCCGTCATTATCATCTTCATCCCATCCTAGCCATGTTCGGAGTGATTGTGTGTGAATGGTGTATCTCGTTCTGTGTGTTCGTGTTGTCCCGGAGGTGGGCTGATCACATTATACTTTGTAACAAATTATTGTAAGTAGTTTTTTTGAAGGGCCCCCCCGAGAAATACAGTGTAATCGAGGGGGACTCACTCAAGGCAACATGAATTCTGGATAAACATATAGATCTATATATGAAAAAATAATAATAAAAATTGAAATCTCTTACAACAAATATTAAAATATAGGCCTATTAATATATAATTAAAATATATCAAATTACTTATGGATATGTTTATCTCTTTTAAATTTTTTATTTTAACAAATATTATAGTAGGAAAATGAGAATTTGAAAACAAAATTGATGAAAAATTGATTTATAATACTAAATATTTTTTAAAAAGTAAATGAAACCTATACAGCAATTTTAAGCGTTCATTCATTACCCCTTTAGCCCACCTATGTAAAAAAAAAAATCAATCTAATAGAGCGGGTTAACAAAATTGAAGCTGTCGACAAATTGGTGCAAAAATCGATTTCAGCGGTATGGCAAAGACTGAATTTCATAATTGAATACGGTCTTGTTAATAGGGGGCGTTGGGTCTACACGAAGACACCAGCTCCTGGCAGGAACGGACATCTGATAAACTGATTTGAAAATAAATTTTGTTGAGAACGACAGCTTCATGGGCTACATCCTGCGTTGCAGAGAACTTCAGACAGTAGCCGTCTCTTGCACGCATAGTAAAGGAGGCTACATTATGAAACATATCAGAGGAGTTTCTCTATTTTTGTGAGAGAAGATTGATTTTGAATTTAGAGTAAATAACAAAAAAGTTTAACTGAGAAAACGAAGAGAGATTAAAAGTTTGCTTATTCGGACTGTTTGAACAGCACGATACTTTAAATATACCGTCAGAAACACCTTTCCATGTGGCAGTGGCGTAGAGAATGGGGGACCCAGGGGGTCCGGACCCCCCAAAATAAAATCCTAAAATTATTTTTTTGTATTAGATTAGTGCTGTAGTTATTTAAGCTCCAATTTGTCAAATATTTTATTATTTCATTTATTAATAAAATATTGAATTTGTAAATAATTGCCTATTATTTCCATTGTTCCATGTGTTATTTAACTTTTCTTATAAAATGATAGTAATAAGTTTTATAACTTAGGTAACGATTGCTTATTTAAGTTGGCACGTCTTAGAATGTGGTAAACAAATTTGCTTACTAGTTTTTCAGTGCTAAAATAGCGTAACATGTGGTTTTCATTATAGACCATGGGCTACCAATAGCAAACCCTCCCCCCCCCCCCCCCGTAGGATTTTCTGACACACACATTTTTTTGTTGGTATTGTCGTCTAGTTTGAGATTTTAGTTGTTTGCCTCTTATCAATTACAGCATATACCCGGAAAACCCGGAAAACCACGGAAATCCGGAGAAAATGAGTTTGTTTTAATTTTTTATAGTTCTTTGCCCTTAATATTCCCAGGGAATTTCTGACTCACACATTTTTGTTCGTATTGCCATCTGGTTTAAGGTTTCCGTTGTTTTCCCCTTACAAATTACAACATAGGCCTATCCCCTGAAAACCAGGTATAGGCCAATGCGGAGAAAATGACTATGTTTTATTTTTTAAATCTTTGTTCTTTGCTCCTAATATTCAAAGGGAATTTCTGACTCGTATGTTTTTTTTTTTTTGGCATTACCATCTAGATTAAGATTTCAGTTGTTTTCCCCTTATCAATTACAGCATATCCCCGTAAAACTCCGAAAACCACGGAAATCCGGAAAAATTGACTTCGTTTAAATTTGAAAATCTTTGTTCTTTGCTCTTGGTATTCAAAGGGAATTGGTGAATCAAATGTTTTTTGTGTTGGTATTGCCATCTAGATTAAGGTTTCAATAGTTTTTCCACTGCCTCCTAACCCACCCCCCCCCCCACTTCCGACCCTCCCTGAAATTATTTTCTGGCTATGCCACTGCCATGCGGCCAAACGGCATAAAATATCACAGGAGTTACGTTTTAGGGTTTGCTGGATAAAATGGAAAAATAAGCCTGTCATCCCATAATGTGGGTAACGAATAAGTGGTCCTGAAAATGGGTATCAGTGTCTTCATCCTGATTTGTGGCATGACCTAGGCAGGCCCTCAACTAAGTACACCACGGCGTACCTTTCCTCTTAGCATTAAGATGTAGTCCTCGTATTGATCGCAAAACGACTGGGAACTGTTTTAATACGGGAATAAAATAGCAGGAACGGGCGGGAGTTTATTTGTATGCATAAGAAGTTGTAGGATATCATTTATATAGGGGTGGCCAAACTGAAAATGTTGCTGAGGTGCTGAAGTCCCCCCCCCCCGGAACATCTCAAAGCGATCTAACAAGGACATTTTGGAACTGTTTAATCTGTGAATCAAAGAATATAACAGGAAAATGATTATTTCAATGCTGTTAGTGTGCAACATTTTCCAATCCCTCTGTAAGCTCACATATTGCCATCCCAGCTGCTTATATCCTAGGCCTATTTACAAAATTATGCCTCTCGTTTTGTTAGGAACCACCAGAGGTAACAATTCAGAACTATATCAGGCAAACTAATCAGAATTAGAATTAGAATTAGCCCACAAGCATCCCATAGCGGGCAAGGGCCTCCTGGCATACCAGGGTGGCTGACTCCTTGAAGGAACGTTTCAGGCTAGGCAACCATGTAAAATTTCAAAACTCCATAATTTTTTTTTTCACTATATCATTATTTTGTCTAATTTGACTGGGCTATTAGTTTGCCTAGTTTGTCAAATTAGACAAAATAATGATATAGTGAAAAAAAATTATGGAGTTTTGAAAGTTTACATGGTTGTTTGTTGGTAACTACTGTACATCACACTACAGTCTGATTTAAACAACCTGCGACTTGTGACAGTTGGAAAGGTATTTTTCTATGGCTCTGCTAAAGATTTGCGAAATGTTTGCACATTGGAGTACTGCTAAACAGTTGACAGAAGCTCTAATACAAGTAAGCTCTAATAAAGCGCAGTTCTTCCACTTCTCTGCTTTTAAGTGATCTGTCTCAAGTCGCAAGTTGTTTAAATCAGATTGTAAAAGAACTGATAGTGAAGTGTGAGAGGGTGGGGGAGCTGTTTAAGGGTGGGTTTTGTAGGTTTCCTGCATTTACGTTCTTAACTATAAATCCTAGCGAGAATTATTCCATACACAAAATTAAAGTAGATAAAATTTCCTACAAGAAAGTTCCTATTGATTTTTGTTATAGGATTAATATTTTTAAAGTTATAGCCTTGACAAGTTCTCGTATGCACTTGGGACTATTAGGGAATATTGTAGTTTCCTTGTTGCTAAGAGTGGTGGACGACAGATGGACCTACGGGAGTACCATGTGGGACCCCAGACAAGGAAGAAGGCTGCGCGGCAGACCAAAAAGGAGGTGGGAGGACCTCTTCAAGGATAAAGCGGGCCAACAATGGACCAGGGTAGCCAAAAGAAGAAATGAGTGGAAAAAACTGGGGAAAACCCTGAACAATACGCAAGACCAAGTGCTAAAGTTCAAGTGTAGGCCTACATGACGCTCAAAATCACAAACAACTTCACTAGCAAGGAGTAGCTCGCCGTGCTAGATGAGCTAAACCCTTCTTAGGAGGCCTTTGCCCTACATGGGACACTATAGGCCTATTTTATTATCTTTATTTCATTTATTTAAGAGTGACGCTGATAGGCCTACTACCATTGGAACTGATAGAGCAGATTCAAAGGACAACATAGCAATTATAGGCCTCCTGCTTATAGGCATTACTTTGAAAGTATTAGGCCTAATGCTACGACAAAAGTGAACAGGGCCTTTTTTGTAGGAAATTTTATTTACTTTAATTCTTTAAATGAAATTTTCGCTAGAATTGATAATTACGGACATACAGTATAACTCCAGTTATCCTTTGAGACCGTACAAGTGTTTTCTACAGCACCGAGCATTGGAAAGCCCTCTTTCAAGGCAGATTATTCGCGAAAAAGCAAAACTTTTAGACAACAAAATCGACAATTTGTCAGCAAAACAACTGACTCTGACCGATACGTTCAAGATGTAACCCTTTACGTAAGTACAGTACTAAAGAATTCAGTTATTTTCTACAGAAAGTGCCTTTTCTCATGATTTACCCAATCATCCGGAAATGTGTTTATCCACGGTTCCAATTAATCCGGATAATCAGAGTTGTACTTTTAGTGTGATGTACTGCAGGTATCAATTAACAACCTTGCCAAATTTCAAAACTTTTTTCATTTGATTTGTTTATTTTGACTTGATTATAAGCACGTATCACATTCTACATTTTAACCCAACATGTGGAAGACAAGACAACCCAAGGGGGGGGGGAGTTGTTTATGCCGACAAAAGACATTACATTATTAGCAATTTAGGAGCCAGTATGTGTGAACACCTAATCTCTGTTTTCTACAAGCACAAGTACTATAAAATATGCTAAATTGTTTCTGAAGCATATCTTTTTCGTTAGTGATCTTGATAAATTTGGAAAGTCCGAGTGTTACAAGTGTGAGCAGTGTAAATGTTTCGTATAGCATTGCAAAGAGGAAACTTCAGTATATATATAGTGCACGCCTGTTATTGTGATCACTTCATGATGCAACTAATGTGATAATATTAACCGATTGATAACAGTACCCGAAGGAATTAAATGAAAGTCATTTATACATATATGAGATAATACACTACAAAACAGGATTAAAACTATTTATTCATAAAATAATACGTAACTGAAAATCATTGAACCACTCATATGCTAATACTGTCATAGACTGAAAGCAACTATTTTTTCAACCAGTAACAAAGTTTTTAATTGCTTTTACTCCCCTTTAGGAGTCCATAAACCAATACTCCGTACTCATTACGAGTATTTTTGGGAAGTATATATTGATTTGTTGTGAACATCGCGTAGCAAAACATCTGTTCAAGTCTTTTCATTTTACACTAGCTATCACTGCATGACAACACTGTTATCTTCATAAATCAAAAGCTGCAGCTTAACTCTGGGGTGAACCATGTTTTATTGCTTAAACGAAAAAGTTAGGTAAACCCCCTCGAAAAGGTCAAACTGTGAGCTGGAAACAGAATTGCTACCTCCAGTACAACACAATACAGTTGAGTCAGAAATGAAACCCCTAAAAACCCAAAAAAGGAAAATGTGATAACATAAACCGAATCTTTGATTACAATAAACAGCATTTTTTAAATGTATAATATTAATCCCTACGGGACTTCATAAAAGTGATAAAATTACCCGATTGATAGCATTATCCGTGATTACATAAAGCGGCGTTCACTGTGTGTGTATTGTGCGCCTCACCCGATCAGTTATTTCCTACGCTTTGCCTCTGGGTAAAGCTCGTTTCTTATTGTGGTAGGGGGTCTGGACATGCACAACATGGTTAGGTTAGGTTAGATTATTAATGTGCCATTCAGCGGTAACGCGCTTAGGCAACACAAAGAAGTCTTGCTTAGACCACATATTTCTCAATTCTATGAACAATTTGGATTTTAATAGCTGTGTATACCAGAGTGATATCACAGACCATTTCACAACAATTGGCACATTCTCGTTTCCACATAATCACCATAGCTGCAACTTAGAATATACCCCTGCTACCATAAGCCATATCAAAATAGAACAACTGTCCGACAGGCTAAGGAACGAGACATGGTGCTCAATATATGCTGCTACGGAAGCTAATAGAGCATTTTCATATTTTCATGGCATTTTAAAAAATCATATTGAACATAGTAGAATTTCCAAACTTATATCTATACCTTGTAAATATAAAAAAATAAAACCCTGGATTACTACTGGCATTGTAAAATCAATTCGAGTACGTGACAAAATTGCAAGAAAAGTTAAAAGTGAACCGTTAAATCTGATGTTACAAAATCAATATAAAAAATACAGGAACCTTTTAAATACGATTGTAAAAAAGGCTAAAACAAATTATTACGAAACCAAGCTCAAACAATATTCACATGACCCAAAAAGATTTTGGCGAACTATCAATGAAGCTACAGATACATTAAAACGAGAAAATACGAATATAAACAAAATCGTAACAGAAGAAGGATTAACCATTACCAATAATAGTGAAATTGCTAATGAATTCAATAAACATTTTTCTCAGATTGGACATAAAATAACAAGCTCCATTTCATCATATTCATTACAATCTACTCGCAATAATAATCTACATTCAAATCCAACAGCTTCTCTGTTCCTACAGCCAATAATTGAAAATGAATTGATCTTAATTGCCATAAACCTTAAGAATAGCGTTACTCCTGGAAGTGATGACATTTCATCAACTATAATGAAAGCAATTATTAGATTTATTTCTAAAACCCTTACTCATATTTTCAACCTATGCTTAGCTCAAGGCTTTTTTCCGGATGAATTAAAATATGCGACAGTAATTCCATTGTACAAATCAGGTGACAAATGTAATTTAAATAATTATAGGCCAATATCCTTATTATCTACCATTGCAAAATTATTAGAGAAATGCATAAAAAATAGACTAACAAACTTTTTATAAAAAAATAAACTATTAGCGGAATCACAATTTGGTTTTAGGAATAATATGAGTACAGATGATGCTATAATGGCCGTTACATCCACAATTATTAAAGCAGTAGATGAAGGAAAAAATATGCTTGGGTGTTTTTCTGGACCTAAGAAAGGCCTTTGACACTATAAATCACAACATTTTGCTAAATAAATTAGAAAATATTGGTGTTAGAGGTATTGCCTTAGACCTATTTCGATCATATTTATCAAATAGATACCAAATCACTAAAGTTAACAACGAAAAAAGTGAAAACGTAGTGCTAAATATCGGCGTCCCACAAGGAACTGTGTTAGGTCCTTTGCTCTTCTTAATATATATCAATGATCTTCTTAAATTAGATATAAGTCTCATCAAACGCAATGTCTATTCCTTCGCTGATGACACAGTAATCATATTGTCTGGAAACAGTTGGGAGCACGTTTTTAGTAATGCTAACATTGGAACAAACAAAATAAAAAAATGGCTCGATGAAAACCTTCTATCTTTAAACATTGATAAAACAACATATTTACCATTTTCACTAAACTCTAAAGGACTTTCCTCGATAAATGCACAACACAATATAATCTTACATGAAAACTCTTGTTCTATCCCTTTTAATTGTAAATGTCCAAAATTAAGTTCATCAACACAAGTAAAATACTTAGGTGTTATCATTGATCAAAATTTACGGTGGGAAAAACATGTTCAATATCTGTGTCTTAAACTACGGAAAACTATATATAAATTTGTTATATTAAGAAACATTATGCCACAGAGTACTTTAAGACTAATATATCTAAGTTTAGTCCAATCAGTTATACAATATGGAATAATAGGATGGGGTGGGATATGTCAGGCTGCACTTCGCCCATTGTCGTTGTTGCAGAAAAGAATAATCAAGATATGTTTAAAAAAATCAATGGACTATCCATCTAAAAGCTTATATAAAGATTTTGACGTATTGAATATTAAACAATTATACTCCTACACTTTATTAAATTATTTCCATAAACATCATGAAAAGTTCATAACACAAAATCACTACTATAATACAAGGAGGTATAATATCTCTTGTCCTCTTTTCGAACCAAAATGTGCTACAGAAGCAGGTCTAAGGCATAGTATAAATTTCGGACCACGGCTATACAACAATTTTACTAGAAGAAACCCTAATCTGATACCACTGAACAATAAATTGTTTAAAAAAAGAGTACTCAATTTGATTAAATCTAACTTGTAATTGTACTTTTACCACTTTTTTATGTTAATCATTCTCAACTGTAAATTTTTAATTTTTAACATTGGGTATTTTGTTTGTAACTCTGTTATGTTACTGTAATTTATTTTTTCGTATCTTTGTTCATGCATTTATTTCATATAAGCAATATTATTTATTTTTATTCTTATTTTTTACCTAAAACTATAATATGTATGTTTTTTTATATAATTTTAGTATGACTGAACTGACCCCGAACACGAGCTATGCTCATGCGGGGCAAATAATACTCTTTTCAAATTGTACAAATTGTGTGTATATTATTTGTATTTGTAATAATTTTGTATCAATTTGTATTTTTTAATTTGTAATAAACTTAGTAATAATAATAATAATAATAATAAAAAAGTCGCATTCTGTTCAAACCAATAACATTTAAAGTGATAATAATTCCATAGTAGGCCTAGGCCTAATTTGTAACATGTAGCTAATAGAGGTTGGGTAAACCTAAGATTTACTTAACCGGTAAAACTAGAAACATATTTTATTCCAACTTTACCTCTGCTTTTGGAAAGTGCACTTTAACCGGGTACCTAATACCCCACTCTAATTGTAACATTTAAAAAAAATGAACATGCTGAGTACCAAATTTCAAGTGTGTAGCTCATCTGGAAGTGGGCACACATTAATGTCAATGAGTGAGCCCTTTTTCGGGGGTTTTAGGGCTAAATATTAAAAAAAAATACTTTTCGGAGTTTCCCTGTGGTTTACACCCTAAAAGCTACATGTGTACCAAATTTCAAGTTTGCAGCTCACCTGGAAGTGGGCCAACATTAATGTCAGTGAATGAGTGAGTGAGTGAGTGAGTGAGTCAGTCAGTCAACCGTGTGGCTTTATGTTATAGGGATAATACCTGGCGGAAACAGACGTAACAGTATCACGGGAAGGAATTTGCATTTTGAACTCTTCTACATTTCCGAGAAAATATAGTATAAGCAATACCTGCTTCCCCTATTTTAAAGGAATGAGGATAATGAACTCATCGAAATATGTCCACTGTTATTCATTTTCTGATACCAGAAGGACTTTCACTGTGTCAGTCATTTGTGTATAAGAATTGAGTGAGATATTTGTTAGGTGCAATTTGATGGACATGCCAGTTAGGAAATAACCTTTTGCGCAAAGGATGTCGAAGAAGTTTTAATTTACTTGCTTCGTTAGTAATAAAATAAGAATGTTTTATATTGTAAATTTAAATGTAACACACTCTCTTCCATTAAATGTATCTCTAAAGTCAAATCATTACTTCTAAAAAACGAATTAAAAGTAAAAATGTATAATTTATTGGTCCTTTTTAAATGTTAGGTAATTTTTAACCATTTTTAGGGCATAAATGCATTTTTATTTAGAATTTTTTCACTATTTTATGGCTTGTCCTAGTAAGTAACCAGGAGTTTTAATCTTTACACTACACGGTTTGACTATAGATGTTCTGGCATTAAACATATTCTTAGCTATAGGTCTAAACAAAATTAAAAAAGTGAAAGAGCCTTAAGAAGTTCTACTGTAATAAGTACAAAATCGTCACTGTATTTTTTTTCTTGCAGTTATCTGTTAATATGGTTGAAAATACTAATGAACTATCATTTAAAAAACATTACTTTATCATTTTTGTGACGAACGTAGTAGGGCAGAAGTAGTGTTAAAATGGAATGTGTGAAGGATTATTGGCGGAGGGGGGCGACCCTGTAGCCATTCGGCAAAAGACAACTTTAGGTCGCACACCAGCCAAGCTCCGCACGCTTCCGAGCCTTGTGCGCGCACCTCACTATTGTACCCTTCATCATATACGCATAAAAATATACAAAATCACAGCCTTATGAAAATGACCCTTTCACCTTGTAAAAAATACACAAAACAAAAACTAAACAATTCCGAAAATGTTCTTTGCACCAAAACGGTTATTTCTCATGTACTATAATGCTCTCTAACCTTAAATAGATTAATTTTCCCTTCAGCGCTCAGCAATAGCTCGTGATGTAGTGGTTAAGGTTACCAATTACGGTGCTAATGGTCACAACTTCGAATCCCGGTCGATCCGAAAATTACGGTTAGGAATAGGTCCCAAATAGGTATGAAGGGAGAAAAGGAGCTGAGAGAAATGGAGGAAGAGGGTCGGAAAGGTAGAGAAAAATGGAAAATGAGAGAGGAGAAAGAGAGGAGAGAGGAGAAATGAAGTCTTTAATTTTTTCAAAGTCTCACCTTTCCCACAGTAGATGGCGTTGGTAGAGACACCTAGTAGCTGCCGTTTAAGTTGGTGGGAGGAGTCTAGTGCGCGATCTAATTTTGTCTTTTTCCCACTCATTCTCTGTTCAAAAAAGTTGCTGAGTTTTAGCTGAATTGAAGAAGAAGTGATCACGGCTTATCTTGACAATGCTATGACTCATACACCTGCACTCTTGTCAGTGGGACAGCAGCACGGCCAAAGAACGGCGTCCGCTTGCTAGGTTAGGGATTCAAGTGGACGAGTGTGTTGCTGTGCTGTGAACAGGTTCTGAAATGCTATTTTACCAACAGCAATATTCGCTTACATATTTATAATGTTCATATACTACTGAATACACATTTTCCGCTTTACTAATGTCGTTATTAATGCACAGATACTGAAGCTACTTTACCTTGCTATGTTGGACGATGAAAACGGAGACGTAACAGTAAGGCATTCAACAGAAAAGATCACTTCACAGAGCATATCAAAATGTCACATTCCACAAGAAGTTGTTTAGAAGTCTTGATTAAACATACATTTTCTTTAAAACACTACAGAAATAAACGTCTTTTCACTGCGCACACAAGAAACAAGCCCTCCAATCCCGCCCGCAGAGGCGAAACTACAAACTAGTCGACAAGCAGAGAACAAGCAGTGTAGCCAACATATGATAAACATTCCCATAGCAATGATAGAATTTCTCCACAGCTTAACATAAATTCTCTCTATTCAAACAATATCGAATACGGCATATTATATTCAGTACGGTATTTTCAAGAAGAGAATTATTGTGCTGAAAATTAAAGTACTTTATAATCAGTTGACTTTATAATTGAGTATCGCTTAAGAGGGGGCATACAGCTTTCGATGCTGAAAAATAGGTGAAGTTTCATTATTGTTTTTCTGAGCAATGAATTGTTCTGTAGCCTTGCAATCTGGCATGCTCTATATTGACTAGTTCTACAATTGCACACTATTTTCAGAATTAATTTAACTAATACAGTTATGGGTAAATATGGCAGCCAAATTTTCTGCACTGAAGTGCCGTTTCCCTGATAATTTTAATAAATACCAATATTTCTGAGTGATTCTTTTTTCTATCTATTTGTAAATATCATATGAACAACATAATCTAGAATCTTTGGATTATATGCGGTATAAATATTTTTAAAAAATAATTCATCACTGGTTGTTTTTTTAGAAATTTTTACATCAGAAATATATTTTTAAATAAACTATTAAAGTTAAATCAATGATTCTAGAAAGTGTTGTTCAATAATACCAAATAAACTTGCATGCAAAATTTCACTAAAATATGTTAATAAATGTTTGAGTTTTCAGGGAAACGGTACTTCAGTGCAGAAAATTTGGCTGCGATTTTGTAATGATAATTACCCATTAACTGTAATAGTTACATTAATTCTGAAAATAGTATGCAATTGTAGAACTAGTCAATATAGAGCATGACAGACTGGAATGCTACAGAACAATAAATTTGTTTAAAAAAAATATAAAAAATATAAAAAACTTCACCTATTTTCCAGCATCGAAAGCTGTATGTCCCCCCCCCCTTAAGCTCTCAGCGGTCATAACATATTAACACAAATATCTCCATAATCGGTTTTGACAGAAGATGATGCTCTTAGGCATCGAAATGCATATAAAATAAAATCAGGTAAACTAATGTAACAAAGTGCCAGAATGCTTTTGTTCAATCAGTTATAATTGCAATTATGATACGCAGAATATTAGTTCTTTTTTAAAATTTATTTCCAAGTTAAGCTCCAGATTAATTCATTAAGCAGGGCTTACGGAAGAACAAAGGTCTAGTTTCCTTTAATCAGATTAAAATCGTCCAGCATTAGCTGAACTATAGAGATTTGTGGTATCTTGACAATCGCACTCTCACATAAAAATACAAAAAAATGTCAAATTGGCCGGTTTCGGGACCTCCAGAATGTGAGTCCAAGACGTTACCATTTCGGCCACCTCGCTCAGTTTAACGGTCTAGTTTGATAAGAAGAAGTAAAGGGATACTGTTATTTGTCATAGCTAACTGTATTGCAATTTCCAAAGCCGTATATGATCACAGTAAAGCAATAAGTTGTCATGATAACTTATTTGCATTTCATAAATGATTTCTAATATATTACCATAAAATAGGCACTAAATTGGGCATTACCCGGTACCGGTCAACCTATTTGGTCCAATACCACTAGGCTTTTTCCCATGGTCGTTATAAATGTGTATACAAAGTTTGACGAAAATCCGATAAAGCGTACCTGAGTTATAGTGCGTACAGACACAAGGACGGACGGACGGACGGATAGATAGACAGACAGACAGACAGACAGACGGACAGACAGACGGACGGACATACAGACGGACAGACAGACGAACAGACAGACAGACGGACAGACATTTTCCCATCCCCAACACAATCTCATAAAGAACCATTCTGGCACTTAATAACCCATCACAAGCAGCTGAAGATTGGAGAGAGAAAATAAATTACAAAATACTACTTCGCATAGAACCACAACATTTGGTTCAGCTCAGGAAGTAAACAAGAAGAGAACGTCACTTCTATTATTAAACTAAAGTATTGCTTATCAGCAAACACCCATAGGAAAATGCGACGTACGACGTAAATAAGAACACCATCGTTCACTAAGAATAATTTTGTGGCTTGGTTCTAAAAGGGCCAATGTCAATTTCTTGCAAAAATGAGATCTATGCATTATTGAGTTCGGCTAGTCTTTATCTTTCGTATACTAAAAGTGCCAATTGCTGATGCTATAAATAGACATAATAAGGAAACCTTAGAGGCCAATGTAGGAAGTTCTCAGCAAAAAATGTTACTTCTACAAAGGCAGTTATCTCAAAAGCATGTATTATGACATTGACCCTTTTAGAACCAAGCAACAAATTGATTATAATAATCAGTGTCCATACTGAACTGTTTAGTAAAAACATCTTAAGGCTTAATTTCATAAAATAAGCTACTGTTAGATTTTATAAATTAGACATACTTATTCAAATTCTCGTATTTGAAAACAGACAATGCACAAAATTTTCACCAATTTTGTAAATATTAATATTTGTGACAACACAGCTCATTGTTCAATTTACGATAATATAACTTACTTTTTAGACATTAGCCCATACTGGGTAACAATTATTGTACAAATGTTAAGTTAATTATACAGCGTTACTTTTAAAACAGTAATGGTGGTGTTACCGCCAGGCGACCCTTCCTCTGGTAGTGGACCATATTGAAAACTATTTGTGGGTTCGATTCCCGGCGATAACATGCGGGGGAGAGAAAAATTGAGGAGAAGAATTGGGTTGCATTTCCAATCTTCAAATGGGTAAATTAACATACAAGAATTATGCACACGTGGGCGATGACGTTGCTCGATTAACATAAACTTGATGGTCTGGAATAGATGCAATTCTTGAATTCTGCAGTTCTAGTTGTATCCATGTACACATATAGATGCACTGGTAGACTGTATTATTCGGAGGACCATTTGTTGACGTGATAAATATAGCTTGTAGAAATTGTTATTTCGAAGCTAGAAGATTGTATTGAATGCTGAATTTTAAAACTATTCAGAGCACTAGTTCAAAAGCAAGATTGTATAAATAAGCTATCAACACTTTATTTCCAAGCATAAATGTCTGTATTTATTTAACAATTCGTAGTTGCATAAAATCTCTTTATGACTATTAAATCTCACCGAATTAAAAGGCTAATCGTAGTCCTTGGAAAAACGTACCTTTGGCTTATGAGTTATAGTCTATTACTCACAGAATTGAAATGATTGATATCTCCTTTTGATGGTACAATGTCCAGAGATAGAACGAAGCACTTTTAGCGACGTCTAGATGAATCCTTGTGATGTTGAAATTACGTTGAACGATGCAAGATAATTGGATTTCTTAATCCAACACAAAATGAAGATAAAAGGCTTTTCGCCCGAAATTTAGCATTGTATGACGTGCTAAATGATTTGTTGAATAGAGCACATTGCCCTTAAGAAAGAAAATGGAACACTCAAATCGTAGTCCATTTTTTGAAGAAGGATGTTGAAGTTGAAGTGAATAATAAGGACAACTGAAGGTTGAAAACAATAAAAAATCGCTAATCCAATGATAATAGCTTGACTTAAAAATAAGATTAATTAATCAATACATTAAAACGCACTATGCTAAATATAATAATAAACAAAATAAAAACAGAATTGATAAATTAGTAGTTATTTAAAAAATAAATAAATCATTTTGGAGTTGAGATTAAAATAACAATTGCCAAGACATACATTGAATTGATTGAACTGTAAGCCTATAAAGACAAATGAAAAAATCAAAGCCATCTGAAGTAAATTTATGGCAAGCAAGAAAGAAGGTATTACATGACGTAACAGGTGGTGTAAGTGTTTATTACAGTAATTAGCTTTTTACACATTCTAATGCAAACAGTCGCATGAGTCCGCATGGACCGCACATGCTTACGCAAAACACAACAAAATACGCCACCCTTCACACCCGCTCTCCAATTTGCAGCTTTCTCAAATTTGAGCTGTCTCGCCTTCTTTGTCCGTCAGTAACTCCAAACATTTTCGTTGCTGCCTATTTGATTCCATAAAAGATACGGGTAGATATTTTTCCCTCCAATTTTCCAAACCTTCACAATTAGCCAAAATATGAAACCATGATTCTTCTCCATTACATAAGGGACAAACTCTCATTCCGTTTTCATCTGTGATCATAATCATTCGCCACGCACCAAGTCTAAAGTCCAACCGTTCTGAGAAGGAAACCTGAAGTAAACAAAAACCAGTACATCTGTCTCACTCTAGCACATACATGGGCATTTACTGGTTCGCGAACCACTTGTGGTTCTTGACCTTCCCGCATAAGACACAAGATGGCATTGCGGACATTCGGTGTACGTGGTGGATTATTCCCATTCATGAGTCATACTGTATTTGCAAGCAGTGACGGGTCGCGACACACTTCCGATTGGAAAGGCGTTATGAACCATTCTAAGCCTTTGTATAATTAAATAAAATCAGGTAAACTGATGTAAAAAAGTGCCAGTATGTTTTTTTTAATCAGTTATGACTGCAATTATGATATGCACAATATGTTTTTTTAATTGATTTACAAGTTAAGCTCCAGATTTATTCATTAAGCAGGGCTTAGGGAAGAACAAAGGTCTAGTTTTCTTTCTAATCAGATTAAAATCTTCCAGCATCAGCTGAACTGTACAGATTTTTGATATCTTGACAATCGCACACTCACATAAAAATACGAAAAAGAAAGTGAAATTGGCTGGTTTCGGGATTTGAACCGTGGAACTCCATAACGTGAGGCCAAAACGTTACCATCTCGGTCACCTGGGTCAGTTTAACGGTCTAGTTGTAAGTTATAAGCGCATGTAAAACAATAGTGTTTTTGGTCATAGCTATCTCTATTTTAATTTCCAAAGCCGTAAAATATCACAGTAAAACAATTGACTATGTTGTCATGATAAATGATTTGCTTTTTTTTTAATATAAATTCTTTCGAATACGTATATTATCATAAAATAGGCACCAAATTGAGCATTACTCCGAAACAGGTGAACCGATTTCATCCAGTATCAGTAGACCTCTTCCCATGAACACTATAAATGTGTATACCAAATTCCATAAAAATCCGGTAAAGCGTATTTGAGTTACCGCGTTTTTAAAATAGACACTAAATTGGGTTTTACTCCGGTACCGGTCAACCGATTTGGTCCAATATCGGTAGACGTCTTCCCATGTACATTATAAATGGGTATACAAAGTTTCAGGAAAATCCAATAAAGCATATTTGAGTTATCGCGACTTCTCATATATTAACATAAAAGGCAATAAATTGGGCATTATTCCGGTACTGGCCAACCGATTTGGTTGAACATCAACAGACGTCTTTCCATGGATAGTATAAATGCGTATACGAAGTTTCATAAATATCCGATAAGGCGTATTTGAGCTATTGCGCCTTTAAAATATACACTAAATTAGGTTTTACTCCGGTACCGGTCAACAGATTAGGTTCAAATTTAACAGAGTACTTTTCATGGATGTTATAAATGCGTATACCAAGTTTAATGGAAATCCGATACAGCGTATTTGAATTATGGCGCCTTTCTATTAGAAAGGCGCCATAATCTATTAAAATAGGCACTAAATTGGGCATTACTCCGGTACCGGTGAACCGATTTGGTTCAATATCAATAGGGTTCTTCCCATTGACATTATAAATGTGTTTTCCAAGTTTCATGAAAATTCGAAAAAGCGTATTTGAGTTAGAGCGCGTACAGACACACGGACGGACAGACAGACAGACAGACGGACAGACATTTTTCGTCCCCCACACAATCTCATAAAGTACCATACTGGCACTTAATAACTGCACACGTAAAAGAATAATTAAAAATACAAGATTGTTTGTATTATTTGTTTCTTGTAGTGTACATTTTAAAGTGAAATTAGTGTTTCCCTAAGAATGAGCAACCGCCACTGCACTTATTGTCTGCTTGTGTCTCCATCTATCCGTTCTTTTTGAACTATGTGTAAGTTGACAAAAGTTTGCGGGTTGCGTGTCAATGGATAGGGGTTTGCCCATGTCTGCTCTATCACATTACTCGTATGGCTTGAGAGTGCGACAGACATACTGGTTTTTGTTTACTTCAGGTTTCCTTCTTAGCTCGTCTCGGGTATAGTCCAAGCGAGCCCCAGTTTACCGACTTTGGATCCTTTTCCTATGTACTGCTCCTTCCCCTACTCCAATTTTAACCGCATTGTAATTCAAGTGAAACCATATTCATACATTGCGCATTTGTTCTTAACCTTCCTCCACACACTTCTCCTATTTCCCTGCCCATCCATCCAAACGTATCCCAAAACAGTAGCTTAATAAACATTTAAGCAGCGTACTTAATAAACGTGATCTTTTGTATTCCTGATCATATTCTCCTTCAGCTTCCAGCTGTGTTTGAACAAATATAGTGATATATCAGGCGAAACCTTTTAAGATAATTGATTTAAGTACTTCTTTATTAATCCCAATAATATAACTGACATGAAGAAACCGCACTTATTATGGGTGGTTTTATTGTTTTTTCGATTTAGTGTATTCATCCATTGTCCGCCGGCGTGGTCTTGTGGTTAGCGTCGCTGACTACAGATCCGGGTTCGATCCCCGGTACCTTCTCGGATTTTTCTGAGGTAGGGAGGTCTGGTAGGGGTGCACTCAGCCTCGTGATTCAAATTGAGGAGCTACTTAATAGAGAAGTAGCGGCTCCGGTCATGAAAACCACCATTAACGGCCGTGGGTGTCGGCATGCTGACCACATGCCCCCCAATCCTGCCATCTGCCTACGGGAGATGAGACGCAGCGGTCGGGTGGTAGGCCAAGTCCCTCCAGGGATGTAGCGCCACGGAGTTTAGTTTAGTAGTATTCATCCATTTCCTGTTCCAGCTATCTCGGTTGAAACCTGAATTTCCTGCATCCAGTTCCGATAGCCCAACATCTGTGTATTTTGCTATCTTATCACAAAAACTGTGTGTTGCAATACATACAGTGAACGCCACTTAATGCAATCGCGGATAATATTATCAGTCGGGTATTGTTATCACCAGGGCCCGGATTCTAATGACATGTTATTTTTTTATTGATGCTGCATCAATTGCCAACTTGTAGATACCCCTAATCATGGCCTCTAGATTATTGAAAAACATTTTTATTAGGCCATTTTTGTCATTTTATGCAATTTTATATTTTTAGGGCATTTATTTCAATTTTACGTCATTATTTTGTCATTATCGTGTCATTTGCTTAATTATTTAGTTATTTTCATGCATTTACATTGAGGGTATTAACTTTCTTTTCGTCGCTAGTGGTTCTCTCTTTGAAGTGTTGTTTGTTTGATGTAAGAAGGAAAAGTGTTGTCATGTCTCAGTCGGAAATGAGTATCAAAGAAACGCCAAAAAATTTTATTATATTACTATTGCTATTAGAATGACATGGCACCTGCTTGGATTTGAGAGTGCAAACTACTATTTACCCTCAATAAACAATAATATAATCCGGTAGACCACGAAAGGAAATGCCGAAGTTTGACCTGCCAGTGCCTCAGTGCCAGTATAAATTTCCGTGAGAAAAGAACATTTACACCATTACAGTTATTGCAGTTTTTACAATTGTGTAAAAATTAGTCTAAAACTTTGTGAGTACAATAATAATTTTTTGTAAATAAAATATCTGTTTTCGGTCATTTTTTATAATTATTAAGTCATTTTCTTTAAAATATAGGGTCATTTTATAGGTCTTCTGGAAACAATTTTAGGTCATCAGAATCCGGCCCCTGCTTGTCACTTTTGTGAAGTACCGAACGGATTAATACTGATACATTGAAAAAATGTCGGTTATTGTGATCACAGATTTGGTTTATGTTATCACATTTTCCTTTTTTACAGATTTATTTCAAAGTACTTTACCCCATTCAAAATTTTGTTTTTAAGGATTTCGTTTGTAACTCAACTTCATGGGACCAAACAAATGAAAGGTTATCACGTCCATCTTCGCAGAATGCACACCACCACAGTCGTCCCCATACATGCCACGCACGTCCCTGTGAATTTCACTCGGGTTATGCCCTTCAGCCCATAAAAATCGCACTACACCTTGCTGAAGAAATTCCTGGCCGGTAAACATTTTGCGTCAGATACAGAAGTGAAAACAGCAGTCCGCAGATGGCTATACTCCAACCGAACGGACTTCTATGAACAGAGTATTTTGAAACTGGTATCACGATTGGAGAAATGTGTTGAGAAACTTGGAGACTATATAGAAGAATAGACAAAAGATTTCCCTTCATGTGTGCATTTGTTTATAATTTTACCTATTAAACTTTTTGTAACAAAAAAATATTGCGAGTTACTTTTCAATCCACCCTCGTAGGTCGGGTGGTAGGCTACTTCCAGAAAGGTATGTAGCGCCGCGGAGTTAGTTGTCATGATTAGCAAATTGTTACTTGTTATGAATTTGCAACTTTAGTTTTGTTTTACTGAAGATGAGTTTGGACATGTGAAACTGCCGAGGATTGTTTTAAATGTAGGTGGAAGATGTTAGCTACGTTTCCCTTCCTCCTCCCGGCGGGGCGGATGGGGGTGGAAGGTAACGCCACGCTACGTCGGACAGATGTACTATCTAACCAGTACTCTAGGGAGTACAGCTGTACAGTCTTGTACCCACACAATATTATTGAAACTGGTCTCTTTACATTCCTCAAAACACCAATGCGAAAAGTAAACCTTCACATTTAATCAGTATTAGAGCTAGACCCGTATCTTGCCTGTCTTTTTGCAGGTTACACTAAGGCCCGTAGACATGTCACTGAGGGGAGGAGTCAAATCTATGCAGGGAATATATAAATATTGTCATGTATTATAAAAAGTCATTGCAAGCAACTTGTGTCGTAATCAACATAACCTTCAAATGAAAAAAAAAAAAAAAAATAATAATAATAATAATAATAATAATAATAATAATAATAATAATAATAATAATAATAATAATAATAATACGATTCGGCCTATTTCCTTGTCATCTAGATAATATTTCTCCAATAATGCTACAAAAGAATTTATATAAAAGTAATGAACTAATGCAGTTAGGCTATATAGACTTTTTTTTATGATTTACTTTCGAAACTCAAGCTTTCCCTATAGCCTTGTATACAGAGAAAATTGGTTTTGTTCAAAGGTATTGGATGTAGAGTAATAGCGCATCTTTGATTTAAATATCGCCTGACAAGTTCTTGGTGAAGTTCTTGTCCATTGCATTGGATAGTGGAATACTGACCTTAGAGGTACATTTTCCCAAAATTCCCCGCCCCTTCCCTTTGTTCTTCCTCCCCCACACCCCCTTAAACATCCATTTTCAAGCCTTTTAGTTAATGCTCATATCGCCGTCATCTTTTACAAAAAATTCATAAATCTTATACCGTTGTATTCCTTAAAATCGACTTTTTAAGCGTATTCTAGAATTTTTCCGTAAACATAATACTTTCACGATAATTCCCTAAAATAGCCAAAATGTTTGCTTCGTATTTGAATTTTTTGAAGTTTTTAGAGCACAAGGCTTTTATGGTACAATATTACAAAACAGTTATGGATCAAAGTTGTAGAGAAGTTTTCGGCTTTTCAAACGATACACATAGGCTACTTTTATAGAGTTGAGGGACGAGAACGGTTTAGACTGCAAGAGATTCGTGCGGAAGGGCCACGGCTACAGCCTGAAGTCAACGTGGAGGCAATCGCTGCCTCTTACTTACGTCACTCTTATGCCTGAACCACGAATGTGCATATTTTCAGATTTTGACTTCAGTGCATTGCTGGCATCTGTTTAATTAATCTTTGTTCTGCAGGAACAGCGAACGATGTATTTTCTTTCCTTGGTAGTTCCATTTCCATTATTGTACAAGTTCTGCTTTATTGTTTATATAAACTACTAGCATGTGCCTGCGGCTTCGCCCGCGATAATTATTTCAAAAATTAAAAATTAAGAGCATAATAGTTAAATCATTATAATTATTAACACCTAAATCACGTGGACTACATACCACGATTAGATAGCGTCGCCTGGTAAAAGCGACCTCAGATTCGAGTTGCTTGGCCCAGAAAACCCTGGTATAGTTTCGTTCAAATCAAACAATGTTTCACCATACAGTATTTAGGCCTATATTGATTATCCCTCTTCCGTGTTGGTTGAAAATTTAATATGTCTACGGGCCTTAACATTCTAAACAAATGAATCGACCAGCGTGGGCTTACAACATTCAAGCGATCGCGATGCTTTTATTTCCACGGTATGACGAAAATAGCCAAAGACAACTGCAATTGATTTGACATTGAAATGTATTACTGAAATCTGATGCTTCGACAGCGCGAATCACGTTTTCTGCCAGTTTTTCACTCATAACTCGCGAGCGAAAGCTAAAATTAAAAATTCGGCTTCGAGGTGCATTCGCCCACCTTTCAGTCCATCTATCTTTAAAATTTCAGATCTCTGCGTTCAGTAGATTTCGATGGGCATCGTGGACAGACAGACAAACAGCATGTGCCCGCGGCTTCCCCCGCGATAATTATTTCAAAAATTAAAAACTAAAAATTAAGAGCATAGTTAAATCATTATAACTGTTAACACCTAAATCACGTGGAGTGCATTCCACGATTAGGTAGCGTCCCCTGGTAAAAGCGACCTCAGATTCGAGTTCCTTGGCCCAGAATACCCCTGTACAGTCAGTTTCGTCCAAATCGAACAATGTTTGACCATATTTAGGCCTATATTGATTATACCTCTTCCGTGTAGGTTGGAAATTTCATGTCTTCGGGCCTTGATATTCTAAATAAATGAATCGTCCAGGATGGACTTACAAAATCAAGCGATCGCCCGCGATAATTATTTCAAGAATTAAAAATTAAGAGCATAATAGTTAAATCATTATATTTATTAACACCTAAATCACGTGGACTACATGTCACGATTAGATAGCGTCGCCTGGTAAAAGCGATCTCAGATTCGAGTTCCTTGGCCCAGAAAATCCCTGTATAGTGAGTTTCGTCCAAATCGAACGATGTTTAACCATATTTAGGTCTATGTTGATTACCCCTCTTCCGTGTAGGTTGAAAATTTCATATGTCTACGGGCCTTGACATTCTAAACAAATGAATCGACCAGCGTGGGCTTACAACATTCTAGCGATCGCGATGCTTTTATTACCACAGTATGACAAAAATAGCCAAAGCCAACTGCAATTGATTTGACATTGAAATGTATTACTGAAATCTGATGCTTCGACAGCGCTAAAATCACGTTTTCTGCCAGTTTTTCACTCACAACTCGCGAACGAAAACTAAAATTAAAAATCCGGCTTCGATGCGCATTCGCCCACCTTTCAGCCCATCTATGTTTAAAATTTCAGATCTCTGCGTTCAGTAGATTTCGCTGGGCATCGTGGACAGACAGACAAACACGTCCTTTTATTATTTTAAGATAGCATGAGCACCGCGGCTTCGCCCGCGATAATTATTTCAAAAATTAAAAATTAAGAGCATAATAGTTAATCATTATATTAACACCTAAATCATGTGGAATACATATCACGATTAGATAGCGTCATCTGGTAAAAGCGACCTCAGATTCGAATTCCTAGGCCCGGAAAACCCCTGTATAGTGAGTTTCGTCCAAATCGAACAACGTTTGACCATATTTAAGCTAATATTGATTATCCCTATAATAATAATAATAATCCTTTTCGGTGTAGGTTGAAAATTTCACATTATGTTTGCGTGCCTTGACATTAAAAACAAATGAATCGACCAGCGTGAGCTACAACATTCAAGAGATCGCGATGCTTTTATGTCGAAGGTTTGACAAAAATAGCCAAAGCCTAGTGTAATTGATTTGTATTACTGAAAACTCATGCTTCGAAAACGGAATAAATACACGTTTTCTGCCCGTTTTTCACTCATAACTCACGAACTAAAGCGAAAATTAAAATTCCGGCTTCGAGGTGCACATTCCGACCCTTTAGTCCGCCTATGTATAAAATTTCAGATCTCTGCGTTGAGTAGATTTCGCTGGGCATCGCGGACAGACAGACGGAGGACAGACAGACAGACGGAGGACAGACACTTCCTTTTATTAATATAGAAGTTCTGCTTTATTTTTTATGCTACAATAACAAATGTGACCCATTCGTGATTTTTTAATTTTTGCACATTCGTGGTTCTGGCATAACAGTACTCAATAGCAGATAACAGCTGAGATTCATTAACATATTTAAACATAAAATGTGAAAAAAGTCGAAAAAGAATTGCAGTTGGAGGAACAGGCAGGTATAAAGAGTGGCTAGCAAGATCATTGGACTTCCTGTAACTTCGTGTGATTTTTCCATGCAGGGAATTTTTAAAGATAAGGTTTTTACAGCGAGATTTGGAACGCTTTGGAAAGATTCGTATTACTTGATTTTTTAGATCCATGACCGTGTCGCGGTTGGCAGCGCGCCTGCCTCCCGTAGCGGTAGTGGCGGATATTTAATCTGACCCCGAGGGCTGGATTAGGGGAGTTGGTGGTGTACAGCTTCTAATCACTATACGGTGCACGGTGTTAGAAGGCACATGAGCTGAGCCAATGCCTGCTTGCGACAGCTGCACTGAGGCCAAATGTTGCGTTCTGAGCGAGTAAGGCGCGGAGATAAAGGTAAGGAAGTAACATGCATTGCGTCGTTTTGTATTCCTGACACGGTAACTTGAGAACCTTACAGTGCAGAAATGTGGTGTTTGGAAAGGCTACTTATAGCTAAGTACAGTGAACGCCGCTTAATGTAATCGCGGATAATGTTATCAGTCGGGTAATGTTATACCTTTATGTAGCCTCGTACGGATTAACACGGATACATTGAAAAAATGCTGTTTATTGTGATCAAAGATTCGGTTTATGTTATCACATTTTCCCTTTGCGGCTTTATTTCCAAGTATCGTACGTCATTCAGAATTTTGTTTTTAAGGATTTCGTTTCTAACTCAACTGTATTGTGTTGTATTAGAAGTAAGGATAGTGTTCCCAGCTCATAGGAGCTGGCATTCCCTTACTTTCTCTTATAAGTAGTAAAACATGTTTCAACCTTCAGTTCAGCTGTTGCTTTTGATTTTTGAAGGTCACAGTGATGGCATGCAGTGATGGTTACTGTAAAATGAAAAGACTTGAACAGACTGGCGTTAAAAGTTTTGCTACGCGGTGTTCACCACAGATCGGTGTAGACTTCCAAAATTACTCGTACCTCGTAAATGAGTATGGAGTATTGGTTAATGGACTCCTAAATGAAAGTAAAAACAATTGAAAACTTTGTTAATGGTAGAAAAACAGTTGCTTGCAGTCTATTACTGTATTATGAATGGTTAAATGATTCACAGTCAGGTATTATTTTATGAATTAGTATATTGCGATACAAGCTGCCGTAAGGCGAGCGCCTCGTTTTTTCAAACCATTTCCTCGATCCGTTATGCGCTTACGGCACGAGTATTGCATGCTGTTTTTTGCACGATGATTATTTATATCAATTTAATTATATTAATTGTGATATTACCTGAAAATATTATGTATATACATTCTTGAAGATAGATGTTTATTTCAGAAAGTGATCCGCATTTGTTGTTGTTTATGGGAACCGAATATTTGTGCTGGGGGGCCCTTGTCCATAAAGGCTTGAATTATGAGGTGTGGCGTAATATTCATAACAGCGCGGAAACTCTTACCGCACATAGCAACAAGATTGCGTGTGGGAATGTCAACTTACGATCCACGGCAACAATACTCGTAAGTACCACTAATTAGTTAAGTCGTGCAAAATAGTATATTGCGACACAAGGGCGGAAAGGCACGTTTACGGGTCGAGGAAACAGGTTGAAAACCCGAGGCGCAGCCGAGGGTTTTTAAGTTTTCGAGACCCGTAAATGCCTTTACGGTCCGTGTGTTGCATGCTATTTTTTGCACGACGGTTACTTATATCAATTTAATTATATTAATTGTGATATTACCTGAAAATATTATGTAAATACAGACTTGAAGAATGGTGCTTATTTCAGAAAGGGATTCGCATTTGTTATTGTTTATGGCAACCAAATATTTATAAAGCGGGGAGGCCTTGGTCATTTCTGCTCGCAAATAAGCATTTGCGGGCGGTAAAGTAACTTTCCGCCCGTCGCCCCTAGCAACAATTCACTTTCCGCCCGTCGCCCCTAGCAACAAGATTGCGTGTGGTAATGTCAAGTTACGAGCCATGTAAACAACTTTCGTAAGAAACACTTACTAGCTAAGGAGTGCAAAAAATATTTTAAATTCTGTTTTTGTGTATTATTTTAGATATGAATAAATAACATACATTTAATCCCTTCGGCTACTGTTATTAGTCGTTTAATATTATCAGATTAGCTGCGTACCGAAGTGATCGTAATATTTTTTGGACAATGAAAAATAGGAAACTCTGTTGCTCACACTTATGCCTTGGATATCCACGACTATGATAGGCTAGTCGCGCTAGGCGAGCCCCTCCTAGTCCCTCCTCATACGCCTTCTAAATCGGTGCGCTGTATACTCTGTGCACCAAATATACCTGGATCTAATCCCAAAACTGTCCGCAGTGCGTACGACGCGGAGGCATATGTCACTGTTGATTGTGATTCGTCAGTTGGATAGGAACGTTAATTATGGAGGTCCCTTTGGTGTCGTTGGACAAGAGTAGGCTAATGCCGGCACCGGGATTCCCCTTCACACTTCACCAGGTCACCATCATAACTCATAGCCCACACTACACAACACATAGTCATAGTCATCTCTTCACATCTTATACTTCTACCACTTAGATATCAACATAATTATAATGTGAACCGTTAGCAGTTGAGTAAATTAATCGCGGGCACCTGCTAATTGAATAGATTTCATTTCATGAAGAAAGACTAGGTAATAACCAGGGCCTGTATTCTAAAGACATGTCATCTTTTTATTGATGCTGCATATACATTGCCAACTTTTAGATAAATCCTAATCATGGCCTCTAGATTATATAAATACATTTTTATTAGGTCATTTTTTGTCATTTCATGTAATTTTGTATTTTTAATGCATTTATTTCAGTTTTAGGTCATTATTTTGTAATTTTCGTGTCATTTGCTTCCTTATTTAGTCATTTTCATGTATCTACATTGAGTTTATTAACTTTCTTTCTTCGCTAGCGGTGCTGTCTTTGTTGTGTGTTGTTTGTTTAATGCAAGAAGGAAAAATTCGGCGTTGAGTGTTGTCATGTCTCAGTCGGAAATGAGAATCAAAGAAACGCAAAAATGTTGTATTATATTACTATTGTTATAGATTGACTTGGCACCAGTCAGCCACCTGCTTGGATTTGAGAGTGCAAACTACTGTTTAACCTCAATAAACAACAATATAATCCAGCAGACCACAAAAGATGTGCCGAATTTTGACTCACCTGTGCCTCAGTGTCAGTATAAATTTCCATGAGAAAAGAACATTCACAACATTACAGTTATTTACAGTTTTTACAATTATGTACAAAGTAGTCTATAACTTTGTGTGTACAATAATAATTTTTTGAAATAAAATATCAGTTTTTAGGACATTTTTATAATTAATTATTAAGTCATTTCCTTCAAAATTTAGGGTCATTTAATAGGTCATTTTTTAAACAATTTTAATTCATCAGAATCCGGACCCTGGTAATGACTTATAAAAAGTCAAAATCCAGAAGAGCATTCGAATGTTCAAGAAATAGAGAATTATACTTCTTGCACATTTGAATTAAAGATGAACATTCAACATTTTTTTACTTAATGACAGGAACATATAACAATTGCCTATTTCTTAAATTTATTTGTATTGTAGCCTATTAGTCTACTCTTCGGGAAGAACATAATCTGAGTGTTCGAAGCTAAGAGAAATATTTGGGCCTAAGAGATATGAAAATGGGGACTGGAGAAAACTGTGTAACGATGAGCTTCATAACCTGTACTCTTCACCGGTTATAGTAAGGGTAATTAAATCACGGAGAATGAAATGGGCTGGACATGTTGCGCGCATGGGGGAGCAAAGACATACCTCAAAAGTATTGACTGAGGGGCCGAAAGGTAAAAGACCACATGGAAGGCTAGACGTAGGTGGGAGAATAATATTATAATAGATTTAAGGGAAGTATAATTTGAAAGGGATGGTTGGATGGAGTTAGGACAGAACAGGTAAGCGCGGCAATGAATCTTCGGGTTCCATAAAATAGATAATATTCCTTTAGCTTGCTTAGGAATTGTCTATTGCCATTGAGTAAGTAAGTAAGAGAATTACATTTCTTACACATCCATATTAATAAAAATGAATTACCAAATGTATGTTGCCGCATCACTTGAGAACGGCTCGAACGATTTGGCTGATTTTTTTGTTTTGTTTTGTTCGTAATTGTCAGGAAGAGGTTTGTATGAAAGAAAATTTTTGGGAAATCCACGGGAAATGTCGGAAATGTGAAATGAGACACAGTTCTGCTGTCAAATGTTTACATAAAAAAATTAAAACAATTGAAGTGTGACAAAATACTTTAATTGTACTATATTAAATTTAATACGTTTTAAAAGTTCATTGCTGTCAATTATAAACTAAAGTAAACTTCGTGGCGCTACCTCCCTGAAGGGACAAGGCCTACCACCCGACCGCTGCGTCATCTACCATAGGCAGATGGCAGGATTGGGGGCATGTGGCCAGAATGCCGACACCCACGGTCGTTAATTCTGGTTTTCATGACTGGAGCCGCTACTTCTCTACCAAGTAAAACCTCAATTTGAAACACTAGGCTGAGTGCACCCCGTTCCAGACCTCCTTACCTCCTTACCTCAGAAAAATCGGAGGAGATACCGGGGATCGAGCCCGGGCCGACGGATCTGTAGTCAGCGACGCTAACCACAAGACCAAGCCGGCGGTCATTGCTAACAATTATGCCAATTGTAATTTTGTATAAGAATAACTGTTGCGCTACCGATCTTCAACCAATCCTATAATATAAAGCCACATGGCTGACTGACTGACTCACTCACTCACTCACTCACTCACTCACTGACATTAATTTTTGCCCACTTCCAGATGAGCTAGAAACTTGAAATTTGGTACACGTATAGCTTTTAGGCTGTAAACCACAGGAAAATTCCAAAAAGTTTACTTTTTTAATTTTTAGCCCTAAAAACCCCCCGAGAAAGGGCACGCCTCGGCACACCGATATTAATGTTTGCCCACTTCCAGATGAGCTAGAAACTTGAAATTTGGTACACATATAGCTTTTAGGCTGTAAACCAAAGGAAAATTCTAAAAAGTTAATTTTTTAATTGTTAGCCCTAAAAACCTCGCGAAAAAGGGCTCGGCTCGGCTCACAGACATTAATGTTTGCCTAATTCCAGATGAGCTAGAAACTTGAAGTTTGGTACACGTATAGCTTTTAGGCTGTAAACCACATGAAAATTCCCCCCAATTTTTTTTTATTTGTAGCCCTAAAAACCCCCGAAAAAGGGCTCGGCTCGGCTCACCGACATTAATGTTTGCCCACTTCCAGATGAGCTAGAAACTTGAAATTTGGTATACATATAGCTTCTAGGCTATAAATCAAAGGAAAATTCCAAAAAGTTTAATTTTTCAATTTTTAGCCCTAAAAAGGGCTCGGCTCGGCTCACTGACATTAATGTTTGTCCACTTCCAGATAAGCTAGAAACTTGAAATTTGGTACACATATAGTTTTTAGGCTGTAAACCACAGGAAAATTCCAAAAAGTAAATTTTTTTAAATTTTTAGCCCTAAAAACCCCCGAAAAAGGGCTTGGTTTCCATGGCAACGGTATTCTCAAACTGTATTCACGTATGGCTCTGAAAGTTTAGAAATAATTATTTCCCTAAACCTAACGGGGTGGTCGAGATAGTAACGTCTTGGACTTGCGTTCAGAAGTCTCAGGTTCATCATAATTAAATCCAATTAACATATTTTTGTCCAGAACTAACAAAATTTTCTTCTATCTGTTAAAGAAAATTCATAATTTATGTACTTTAATAATATCTCGGAGATGAAGTCCCGCATTCTTTACAACATATTACAACCAATTTCACTTGTATTTTTCTATGATTTCCGTGGTCGTAAAGGCAAAAGCCAAATTGAATATTTACATACCATGAATCTTACTCGCAATTTCATCTTGTATCATGTCCATTTAAATTAATATCAGTTGAAATTTACTCCATAAAATACACCATAAATGTACGTACACTTCCAGTTGATCTAGAAAACAGACTTGGCAAACTGATACATATTAGCTTGCAACCAACAGGAAAATTCCGAAAAAATCCCAAAGTCCCACGTTCATTTTTTCAGGTTTAATGTGGCAAAAAAGGTAGTAGCCAATACAGCAGACTAAATACTATCTCCCATAGATCATTTAAAAAAACCTTTCCCGAGAACGTCAGCGGGGGTTTGGGGGCGGAGCCCCCAATGAGCGAAGCGAGTTAAAGCCATAAAATTAAATTAATTTAATAAAGCATTATAAGAAATTCTATCAATTAAAGCAGCTCTACCATATTAAAAAAATACATATATCGAAGGAAACTCGACAGAATGTATAGGTTACGACTTCCCTATACAGAAAAGCAGACGACAATGGTCGCGTGGAAGCGTTTGAAGTGCGATGTTTCATGCGCTGGAAAGGAGATCGAGCAGATGGATTCCAGCGCTGTGTTTAGGAACGCTCTCACTTATAATTAGGGGGCGGATTTCTATGAGATGTCATATTTTTACCCTTTGCATTATTTCAGGTTTCCGACAAATTTAAACCAGATTCCAAGCATCCTGGTGAAAATGGAACGACTTTTATTGTGCATATAACTGCATATTTAGGACATTTTCGGCATATTTGTGTGCATATTAAAGAAATTTTGAAGTTTCATACCATATTTTGTAAATTTTGCATTATAATCATACGTTTTGAGAATTTACAGATATTTTAAATAATTAACATTATATTTTAATGAAATTAACTGTTTCAATGAAACTTTAAAAAAATATACGTACACTGGTAAAGTCATATTTTAAATTTTATTTGTTATATTTTAATGTTTTTTAGGTCATAAATGCATGCATATATCCTATTTTTAGGTCATAGAAATCCGCCCCCTACTTATAATATTAGGCCTATAGGAGAAAAATTCCTCTGACACTGGGATTTGAACCCAGGACCTTTGGATATCCGTGCCAATGTTCTACCAACTGAGCTAAGCCAGAGTTCGATTCACAGCTCCAGATATAACCTCTCTCCTACGACTGATAGCCCTTAATGACCTACCTCACAGACGGACAAGTTATATCATATGCAGTACTGTGAGGCATACTAATTAGTGGTTTTTGTGACCGGGCTTCCACTGTTAGTGTACAGTAACATCCAAGATAGATATATGCATATGTATTCATGAACCTCAGATTATTGTCTCTGGTGGACATTACATGATAATGTTGTAGGAGAAAAATTCCTCTGGCACTGGGACTTGAACCCATAGGCCTATATGCAGCCTTGGTTTCTAAAATGTAAATTTTCGGCGTGTTACCAGTCCAACAAGCAGCTGTTTTAGAGAGCGTGAACTAAAAAATAATTTATTTGTATGGTGAAGCATTTTAAATCACGTATAATAATTAATAAAAGATTAATTATGCGATTTTTCTCACAATGAGGTTAATCTAAAAGATACAGTAGCTTACAAGCTGATCAGAAGTCGCACAATGCGCGACTACTGACGACGGCGCGACGTTCGATATATCTTAATACGTAATATATATTATAACATATCGATTGTTACCATACTCTATCTCGCTTGCATTGACACCAGTATGAGATAAATAGCGTAGTTTTACTAATTTCCGTGGTTTTTTATCATTAGGGTTCGGATGTTTATGACCCAAAAATGTGGAAAATATTACTACAAATATGCATTTATGAATGACTATATATGACCCAAAATCATAAATATGACCTGATAAAATAACGTATTTAAAAAAATAAATGTTCCAATTTTAAACGTTTAAAGACACTAAATTCTTACATCACATGAATTCAATCAGATAATAACTTTTTAACAATTTTGGTGATTTACAGTTGCTCCTGTTTGTTCGCTTCATCAGCTCTAAGTACTCGTAATATTTTCTAGATCTTGCGTGTCCCTATAAAGTATGAACAATTGCATTAATTTGAAAATTTAAGTTACGTATTAATTAGGCATAAACATTAAATTAACTGTATATTTGTGCTCCTTTATCTAATTTGTAACTGAAATATGCCGTTAAATTATGAATATGACTAAAATATGACCAAGATCACAAAAATGATCAAAATATGACTTTATATGCAAAATAAAAACGGTAGGATTAGGATAACAAATCTGCATTTCATGTTTAATTTGTGTTTGCGGCAAGAATGGAGGTCAGGAAAAAATATGACATGTCATGAACATCCGAACCCTACTTATCATTGTTCTTTACATGTTTAACTCTGTGGGTAGTCACAATTAATAATATTAACAATTAATAACATTAATTAACAATTAATAATATCTCGAGGTTCGGATATTCTCATTAATTTACCGATAAAATCCGGAACTCGAGAAATATTACCTATGATAATAAATTGTACCATTTGGAGGAAACTACATAAAATGTAGGCCTATTAAAACTTTAATTCAAATACAGTAAGTTGAATACCAACAATTAAGTAACATTATACTGGAGGTCACGTAAGGTATTTTCTATAAAATTATTAAATAATTTATCATAGGTAATCCCAGGAAAGTATACGAATTTATCCGACGAGACTCGTCAGTTCGAGTTGGATTCATTAAGACTATTCCATGAATAAATATGTAACGGATTATACAAATAATAATTATTTTCGTGCTTTGTTATATAAAAATAAAACTAACAGCTGCAAGATCACAGCCTACTATGAATCAACCATCCATGAATCGATTCGAGTTACCATGTTGTAACCAAGGCTACCAATGGTGTATATAAAACATATTTAACTTCATTCAGGTAAGGTAACAGCAGAACGGAATAAAAGCACACGAACTGGTTTGCACCGAATCGAAATTGTGTTTTAATCAATGTACATTTCTATTATTTCAATTTCAAAACAAGTTATGTTGTATAAAATAATGTGTTTTCGTGCTGATTAATGGCAAGATATGACGTATTAATCACGGCACGTTGAAGTTTAAGAGTTCAGTAACGAGCTGACGATTTTGTCATAGGTAATCCCACGAGATGTTGACGAGTTTATCGATAGATTCCCGACTGCGCAGCAGCAGCGAATTTATTTGATGAAACTCGTCAACTCGTGTTAGATTTAAAAGACTAATCCATGAATAAAAATTTAACGGATTATACAATTTCGTGCTTTGTTGTATAAAAACAAAACTAACAGCTGTGAGATCACAGCCTACTATGAATGAACTGTCCATGAATTTATTCGAGTTACCATGTTGTAACCAGGGCTACCAATGGTGCATATAAGACATAGTTAACTTCATTCAGGTAAGCTAATAGCAGAACAGAATAAAAGCACACGAACTGGCTTGTACCTAATCGAAATTGGGTTTTAGTCAATGTACATTTCTACTATTTCAATTTTCAAACACGTTATGTTGTAGAAAATAATCTGTTTTCGTGCTGTTTAATGGCAACATGCGACGTGTTAATCATTGCACACTGATGCTTACGTGTCCAGTAACGAGCAGGCCATTTTCCCCGATAAAATGCCAACCTCGCTATTCCTACAAGAATATTGTAAGATTGGTCTATATCCGAGGAATTGCTAAATGTTATTGGTCAGTATCAAACCCGCGGTGTATGAATGGTATAGTCATGTTCATTTAACGTTTACGATGATTATTATTTTTATGATTGATAAGATACCGGTATATATTTTTTTTAAATTACACTTTGCCCACTATGGTTGTCAGCTCTTTTGTGTCGGCGTTCACGTGACTTGTTTGTGAGGTGAAGTTACCCGGGTAACGGGAGATTTCATGCGGTTTGGTTTGTACCGCGTAAGACCGCGTTGCCTAAGAAACCCGAGTATCATCCTTCCCCTCCCCTAAGCAAGCCTGGTGCTGCCATCTGAGAGATAAAACTTGTCAACTTGAGAGCTAGAGTGAGCAGGCGAAGGCAGATTTGCGCTAAGATAAAGAGGATTTCACCCGCCGCTGCCACAGATATTCCCTGCTCCATCCTGTTTTATGTCTGTGCAGGCTTTCCCATTGCACGCATGCATATTCATGGTGACTACTTGGCTCATACGTCTTTCTTTCTCTTTGGACAAATAACATGCAAGAATGAGTTTGAAATCAACCAATCACATATCTGATTCATTTGATATTTATGGAATTTGCTTATCACCTCTTACAAAAGCGATAAAGGCATGTATACGTCACTTTTGTTTTTCAAATCAGTGTAATTAAGTGCCAGAATGGTACTTTCTAAGATTTTATGTTGGACGGGAAAAATGTCTGTCCGTCTGTCCGTCTGTCTGTCTGTCTGTCTGTCCGTGTGTTTGTACGCGCGATAACTCTAACATGCTTTATCAGATTTTTGCTTATAAATTATAACGTCCATGGGACGAAGCTTAATTGATTTTGGGCCAGATCGCTTGACTGTTACCGGAGTAACGCTCAATTAGGTGCCTAATTTCTGAAAATATTACAGTAAATTTATCAAATGCAATTCAATTCTCATGACAACAATATTGTTTGCACTGTTCACATAGGGCTTTGGAAGCTGCAATACACTGGCGTTGACAAATAATTAGACATGCTAGCGATAGGAATTATCCTACTTATTCGTTCGCATATGCTTATAAATTTTTCTCAAGAAACCGTGGACTCAAGCTCAATAGTTTCGCCTTTAGATATAAACACTCATTCTCTTTACAGGAAGTAACCAAACCACTGTTTAGAAGTCCCATTAGAATGTGCTTGTCCACAGACAGACGGACAGACGTCATTCCAAAGACGCTTTTTCGGTTTCTTGGCATTGTGAAACATGTTTTCCCTATGATATCTCGATTTCGATTATTTGTCACGATCAGAATACTTTCTCTATACTACGTATGTGCGAGGAAGTAAAATGTAACGGATTATACAAATAATAATTACTTTCGTACTTTGCTATATAAAATCAAAACTAACAGCTGCGAGATCACGGCAGACTATGAATCAACCATCCATGAATCGGTTCGAGTTACCATATTGTGATCAGTGCTCCCAATGGTGATTATAAGACATAGTTAACCCAATTCAGGTAAGCTAACAGCAGAACAGAATAAAATCACACAAACTGGCTTCCACTAAATCAAAATTGTGTTCTTAATCAATGTACATTCATACTATTTCATTTCCAAACCAGTTATGTTGTATAAATTAATGTGTTTTTATTCCGTTTACTGGCAGCATGTGACGTACTTGTCACTGCACCTTGTTACTGACCTTTTATCACAGTAATCCCACGAGAGTTCACGAGTTTATCGATAGATTCGCGACTACGAATTTATCTGATGTAACTCGTCAACTCGAGTTGGATTTATTAATACTATTTCATGAATGAAAATGTAACGAATTATACAAATAATAATATTACTTTCGTGCTTTATTATATAAAAACAAAACTAACAGCTGCGAGTTCACGGCATACTATGAATCAATCATCCATGAATCGATTCGAGTTACCATGTAACCAGTGCGACCAATAATTGTGCATAGCCTATAACCTAAGATATATACTATTTCCAACTAAAGAATAAAGTAGATGTAAACAAACACACTGATATGTATTACTCCGCGACCACGTGTTCGTTGACACTTTGCAGACGACGCAATTTCAATACAAGAGGAACTTGTTAATATTGATCAAAGTAAGCTAGCATCTACAGAAACAAAGCTGGATTTCACAGATATTACATATGCCTACGTTCAAAATGCTAATGCATTGTAATATTTCAATGTCATAATGAAAATCTACCTACTGCAAAATGTATTAAAAACATTCAAGATCACAGTTTTTTCGCCACTATTTAACTGCTTTCCCCGCTTGTGCTTAACAACACGAGGTGGTGAGACCTGATTAGCTTCAGCCATTGATCTGCATTGCTGTCTTTTATTATTTATAATAGCTGTGGTAAGCTTGTTTTCACCGTATGAATTATACGTTAACTGTCTTCGAGGAATACATGACAAGTGACTGTGTTATTTTTTCATACCTTTGTTGTGTTCAGGCATGCGCGTCGCATTACATTCTACCGATAATATCAAATAATAATATTGATATTGCTTAAATCACATAGAAAGGGTTGCTACGAACTTGAGAAACGTGCTTAATTTAGTCGTAGATCAAATACATTACTTACTTTTTATATTTTGAAGAAACTACATTAATACTCGGAAGAAGACGACAAGCAAGAGCTGAAGGGGTTGTGCGTCCAACTGCCAATCAGAACCCATCATGTCACGTGGTTTTGTTTACATCTACTTTATTCTTTAGTTGGAACTAGTATAGTTAACTTAATTCAGGTAAGCTAACAGCAGAACAGAATAGAAGCACAAATGGCTTGCACCGAATCGAAATTGTGTTTTAACCAATGTACATTTATATTACTTCAATTTCTAAGTTATGTTGCATAAAGTAATGTGTTTTCGTGCTGCTTAGAGGCAACATGTGACGTATTAATCACGGCACATTGAAGCTTACCTATCCAATAACGAGCTGGACATTTTATCAGATAAAATCCCTTCCTCGTATTAATAGGAAGCTTTTATAAGATAAACGATCGTGAATGCTCTATATCCGAGGAATTGCTAAACGTTATTGGTCAATATCAAAGACGCGGCGTATGAGTGGAATAGTAATTTTAGATATAGGTTGCTTCCGGCTTTCAATGTTTGAATAATCGATAATAATCGATATCGTATATGCCTAGTTGGAAATCCGATAGTTGGAATTACAAAAACATAACTTTCAAGAATGGCGGTCCTTTAACGCATGCCATTAAGATTCTGTGTTGCGTGACATACAATAAGCTTTTTTTTTTAATTGTAGCTGTATTTATACTCTTACAGCTACGGGGTCATATCAGGAGTTCGGGATCTGTGTCTTCACAGCAGGTTACTATTGATTGTCAATTATTTCTATTATTATTTATATTATTATTATGTATTATTATTGTATTACCTCGTACCTTTGTATTGTAAATAGAACATGTTCTAACCTTTTATACATAATATTCTGTAATACTTCTCCAAATTATGTATTGTTTTAAGTAGGCTAATTATTTAGTATAAGTTTTTTTCTAATATATTGAACTGAACCACCCCCGAACACAAGCTCTGCTTCTTCGGGTGGTGTATCAACTTTTTTAATGTATATTTTTGGTGTAATTTGGAACAATAAATTGTAATTGTAAATTGTAATTGGTGAATTTTATGGGGCAAAGTTCAACTGATATTAATTGAAATGGATATAATACAGGATGAAATGGTGAGGATGATTCATGTTATGTAAATATCCAATTCGGCATTTGCCTTTACGACTGGGGAAACCATGAAAAAAACCATGTCAAATTGGGTGGCCTCAGGATTTGAACCTGGGACCTCCCAAATGTGAGTCCAAGTCATTACCATCTCGACCAACTTTCTCGGCAATAAGCGTGTTATAGTGTGGTTAAACAAAAATAGTTTTCTTTTCTTGGACAGGGAGATTGGATCGCATAACATCAAGCCTTTTTTGGATTAGAAATTTCTACCACTAGGCCCACAGAATGTGCTATGTGCAGTGTGGGCTGGGTCTTCAGGATTGCAGGCAGATCCCTGGCAGTGTTTGTAGAGTCCACTCATATTGTTCATCACTCATGCAATTATAACGCACAAAGCATCAAGAGTGCTATAATGGAATAATGAACTTAGAGTACACACCTGCTGATGTACTGACATTCTTGTAGTGATTCCTAAATCAAATTGTACGTCTCCATCCTCCTTTTCACTTTCTCGTACGTACGAGGGCCATCCACAACAAAATTTCCCTGGGATCGTCTATGGAAACAGAACACAATTTCATGGAAATATTCATTGCAAAAGATACAGCAAAGGTTCAGCTATTTTTTAACATATTCGCCAACAGAATTGAGACATTTGTCATAACGAGGGACCAGCTTTTGAATACATGTGCCATGTCTGCCTTCTGGGATTTGAACCATTCTGTGATAACCTCAGTTCCTCTGTCAATATCTACCATCCTCTGTCATTCATTGCCATTTCTTGAGGGGTAGGAAAAGAAGAAAATCTCTGGGTGCGCGGTCCGACCTGTAGGGTGGAGACTTGTACACCTCCCTACAAGTCTCCTGCAAAAGTTCGGCTAGGAGATGTTTCAACATCCACCCTACAGCCCGGACCTCGCTCCCAGTGATTTCTGTCGTTTCTTACATCTCAATAAATGACAGAGAATGACAGAGAACCGGAGATGATTGTCACACAGTGGTTCAAATCCTAGGCGGCAGATTTCTACGACACAAGTGTTCAAAAGTTGATTCCATCGCATGACAAATATCTCAATTACTATGGCGAAAATGTTGAAAAACATCTGAACACTTGCTATATCTGTTGCAATAAATGTTTCAATGAAATTTTGTTGTGTTTGTGTAACGGCCATAGGGAAACTTACTTTGTGGACGAACCTCGTACATAGATTTCAATTATTTTCATTACATAGAATAGAGAAAGTATTGTGATCGTGACAAAAGTAACATATTTCACGATGCCTAGGAACTGAAAAAAAGTGATTTTGGAATGGCGTCTCCTGTCTGTCTTTTCGTGTACATCCGTATAGTTTTCTCGGCTATGGGCTTGGCTGGAATTTTGTCGAACTGCCTAGAATTTGGTTTCTACAACTGAAATACTAAGGGAACTTTTCGTGAAAACTTGTTTCAAAATTTGTTTTTTTGAAAACATGACTTGAACAATTTTAATGAAAACCTAAACTTCAAAACTTCTGTTTATGGCTAATAGAACGGCTATATTCGAATTTCTGTAGTCTATGGATTACTTTAGAGGTTATTTGCTCATGTCCATTTTCGATAAGGGGTTCTGAGTTCAAACCTTAAACCTCTTAGCAGGCCAGTTTGACTTTCGGTTTTCTTGGTTTCCTCATTCACAAAGGCAAGTCCAAACTCCTAAACGCGTGGTATGACCTATAGGCAGTTAAAGCATGCAAAATAAGGTATTATTACTACCGCTACCACCACCACCAACAGATAATTTATTTATTCACTTAATATGCGTGATGCTATATGAAGAATATTAGGCCTATATGAAAAAATTAGTACGAGTAAAATCCCTGAATCTATTTAACCTGGGGGTTGTACGTATTTTTTTATGGTACATGCAGGTTTCTTTCGCCAATCTAAAAACCTCAATAATTTATTTATTCACTTAATATGCGTGATGCTATATGAAGAATATTAGGACTATATGAAAAAATTAGTACGAGTAAAATCCCTGAATCTATTTAACCTGGGGGTTGTACGTATTTTTTTATGGTACATGCAGGTTTCTTTCGCCAATCTAAAAACCTCAATAATTTATTTATTCACTTAATATGCGTGATGCTATATGAAGAATATTAGGCCTATATGAAAAAATTAGTACGAGTAAAATCCCTGAATCTATTTAACCTGGGGGTTGTACGTATTTTTTTATGGTACATGCAGGTTTCTTTCGCCAATCTAAAAACCTCAATAATTTATTTATTCACTTAATATGCGTGATGCTATATGAAGAATATTAGGCCTATATGAAAAAATTAGTACGAGTAAAATCCCTGAATCTATTTAACCTGGGGGTTGTACGTATTTTTTTATGGTACATGCAGGTTTCTTTCGCCAATCTAAAAACCTCAATAATTTATTTATTCACTTAATATGCGTGATGCTATATGAAGAATATTAGGCCTATATGAAAAAATTAGTACGAGTAAAATCCCTGAATCTATTTAACCTGGGGGTTGTACGTATTTTTTTATGGTACATGCAGGTTTCTTTCGCCAATCTAAAAACCTCAATAATTCAGATTTTAACACGTATATCTGAGAAAGTTTGTGCAACAAAATTTGTACCGTCATTTACGCAGGAAACACATAAGCTAATTTTAGGTTAAGTGAGGCATGAAATGACATAAATGTGAAATAGGCAGTGTAAGTTACAAATAATATCTTGTGGAGTAAAATGCATAAGTTCATAAAACTGCTACTTAACCCTTATGTATAATTATTAGGGGCGGATTTGTATGACATGTCATATTTTTCCCCTTTGCATTATTTCAGCTTTGCGACTAATTTAAACCCGATTTCAAGCATCCTGGTGAAAATACTCGTAGAACGGCTTTTATTGTGCACATAACTGCATATTTAGGAAATTTTCAACTATTGTAGCATATTTAGTATGAATATGCATATTTAGGTCATCTCTTTCGCATATTTATGTGCATATTAAAGAAATTTCGAAGTTTAACACGATATTTTGTAAATTTTGCTTTATCATGGTACTTTTTGAGAATTTGCAGATAGTTTAAATAATTAACACTATATGTTAATAAAATGTATTGTAATGAAACTTAAAAAATATATATACACAATGTGTATATTTTAATGTTTTTTAGGTCATAAATGCTTGCATAAAGGCTATCCTATTTTTTAGGTAATAGAAATCCGCCCCATAATAATTATATTCGCAAATTAATAGATTGTATTAATATCTTCCACTTTACTCGCGAAATAAACTTCCGTCGTGCACTTAACAGTAATTTCAAAAGCAGGGTTACAATGAGAGTAAAAATGCGAGGAACCGAGTTAGTGACTTTGTCTTCTGAGGGCACATAATATTACAAATCAGATGCGTGGTTTGCAGAATTAGTAAAATCTGAAGTTTTAGCCTCACTCTTCTGTTAAATTACAAGGCGGAGTTGGATGAGGCTAACCTGCCTCATTAGCCTGCCAGCTCAGCTCCGTACTGATGAAACCCCGCCAGCAGAACTTCTGCCATATGTACAGCTGGCTTTCTCTGTCCAAGGTTCCGGGTTCGATGGCATTTATGTGCACAAAACAATGTGACTGATCCATTCTTTAAATGTACAGGCATGCAAACGAGTTCTTAACAGAAAGGAAACACACCCTTCTGGGGCTGTTGCATGATCTCCCACAGGCAGATGGCAGGATTGGGGGCTTGTGGTCAGCATGTCGATTCCCACTGTCGCGGCTACTTCTTTACTAAGTAGCTTGTCACGAGGCTGAGTGCACCCCGTTCCAAACTTCACAATCTCAGATAAATTCGGTGAGATACCTAGGATCAGATCCAGATCTGCGGAACCGTAGTAAGCAACGTTAATCACTATAGCCTACAGCTTTGGGTGAAATTCATAGGTGAGAAATAGGTGAAATTCATTGTTTTTTCCCTCAGCAATGAATTGTTCTGTAACCTTGTAATCAGGCATATTATTTATTAATTACCTCTCCAATTACATACTATTTTCATAAATAGTTAAACTGTGACAGTTTTAGGTACGGTAATAATCGTTAGAAATTGGCATCCACGTTTTGTGCAATAAAATACAGTTTCCGTGATAATTTTCACAAATGGCAATATTTTCAGTGTCTTTTTTTCTGTCTATTTGCAAACATAATATGAACGACATCAATGACATCTACAATCTTTGAAATATCTACAGTATAAGAATTTAAAGAAAAGTCTTTTTTTTTCTTTTCAGTAAAATTTATATAGGCTATTTAAAAAACTATTAATGTTAAACGAATTATTGCAGATAGTGTTGTTCATGTGATAATAACAAATGCACAGGAAAATTATGCAATTGTAGAACTTCGCTTAACTACGGCGGAAAACAAAACTGATCCCACTGTATTTCGTTTATTAATTACAATTATTACTATTATTATTCTTATTATTATTATTATTATTATTATTATTATTATTATTACTAGGATATAAGGGGGAATTTAATAAGGTCGGGAGGTATAGGTTTATAATTGTTACAATTTTTAGGATTGAGGGAATAAATGTTTAAGAAACACTGGTTTAATGGGGGGACATAGCCTGCCACGTAGGTGACCGTAAAAGAACTGCTGCGGAACAAAATTCCGGCACACCGAAGATGGTCACAGGCGTAAGTTGCAGTACACACCCGTCGTTAAATAACCAATCAACCAACCTGAAATTCCATGTACAGTTTCACCTATTGGCCTAATCCACGATCATGGGTACACTCAATTCAGAAATATGGAGTCTCCTCGTAAAAGTAAAATCATGTAAAAAATTGGATGAGATTCCACATTTGATGTTACTGCCTCCGTTGCTGACCATGGATATGCAGTTAAGGTTCGATCTCCGGTACTCTGCATTTTTCTGAGATGGAAAGGTATGGAACGGGTTGCACCTAGCCTCGTGAGAACTGTCGAGTTATGTCTTCATAAAGAAGTATGAAAACCATAAATAACGACCGTGGAACGGTATGGTGACCACATGCCTCCAATCTTGTCATTTGTCATGTGTCGTAGAACTGGGATTTGAACCACTGTGTGACAACCATCTCCGCTCTTTGTCATTCTTCGTAATTTCTTGGGGTGTAGGAAAAGATGGAAATCACTGGGATCGAGGTCCAGGCTATAGGGTGAATGTTTAAACTCCTCCCAGTCGAACTTTCGAACTAGACTTGGTAGAAGGTGTTTAAACATCCACCCTACAGCTCGGACCTCGCTCCCAGTGATTTAAATTTTTTCCTACACCTCAAGAAATGACGAAGAATGAGAAAGAGGCGGAGATGGTTGTCAAATTCAAGGCGGTAGAGTTCTACGACATAGGTATTAAAAAATTGGTACCACAGTATGAAAATATTTCAATTCCGGTAGCAATTGTTTTAAAAATAACTGAACACTTGCAGTATCTGTTTCCATGAAATTGTGTTTTGTTTCTGTAAACGACCCCAGGGAAGCTTACTTTATGGACGCGCCTCGTACCTATTATCTATTATATTTTATGGCGTCAAAATGAACATGTGAGCTCTGCAGGAAAACAATGTTCGTAAAGGACATACAACTCCAGCTATTACTGCGTATGAGAGACAGGTTAAGAGCATTACTACAAGGAGACACAAAAATGATTGCGATTGGAACCCAGTAGAAGAGAGCCAATTACGAACTGAGACATCTGGTGACTCGCATGGGTTCCACCACAGGATCTGCCGAATGTAAAATTACTACACACCAGTTCAAGGGATGGCTGTGTATGTTCGCTCTGTGACCAACCATGTGATCGATACCATGTGGAACTGTGCAAAAAGAGGACAACATCCTTAAGACAATTCTGTAAACGAACAATGTTTACATTGCAAAAGTCCGCATTTCCGCCTTTATTATAATTATCACAGGTAATTGCCACGAGTGAGATGATTTCATAGAGTTAGCATAGAATAGGGTTGAATGGCGGGCTCAGGTAAGCCCGGCAATGAACCTCCAGGTTTCATAAAATATATAACATTCCTTTAGCTTGCTCAGGAATTTTCTGGATTTATCTAGGCGAGTTCCAAGTCATAAGTTGCATTTACAATTACTATTTAATGCATAATATGTAATACATATTATAATACTAACAAAATGTATTGAAAATGAATTATTTCAATAAAATTTTAAATTGACACAGTACTAGTAGAAGGCAACGTGAATATCTACTGTTAACAAAACACGACCAGTTAATAAACATCTACGAGGGCTGTTGTCCAAAAAGTAACAGACGTTTTGAAATAAAAAATAAAGTTAATTTTTTTTATTATATACATATTGAAGGTAGACTCTTAGGCTATTTTTCTACACAATCGCCGTTCAAATTAAGGCACTTATCATACCGTGGTAGACCTACAAGCTTTTCGATACCCTCTCTGTAGAAATCCGTCACCTGCAATATCAACCAGTTCAGAGAATTTATTGTGAAAAGTGTTAAAAAAAGCTATTGCTAAAAAAAACAGACTTTTGTAATATGCAATTCGTGCAGAAAATTCAAACAAAATCTTAGCATCGATGAGTAGCAAAGACTTTCTCTTCATTTTGACAATCATTCTGCTTGAAGATAATTTCATTTTCGCGATTTTCTTGAAAACGGCTTTAAAGATTTTGTTTGAATTTTCTGCACGAATGGCATATTACAAAAGTCTAAGGCTTTTTTTAAAAAACTTTTCCCAATAAATTCTCTGAAATCGCAGAAGGTGAATTTATACACAGAGGGTATTGAAAAGCTTGTGCCACGGTATGATAAATGCCTTAATGTGAATGACGATTATTTAGAAAAATAGCATAAGAGTCTACCTTCAAAATGTATGTATACATTTTTTTTAACTTTGTTTATTTTTTATTTCAAAACGTCTGTTACTTTCTGGACAGCCCTCGTAAGTAGCCTACATAAGAATTCTTTGCTGAAATTAAGTACCGAAGATGTCTTGCTTAAAACTATTATATAATATTGTTATAGTTCCTAGCGAAATGCTATTTCTTGAAAGATTTTAAGCTCTTAGGATCAGATGTAAGGTGCTCAGCTGCGGACAAACCTACTAAGTCGAAAGGTGGGGGAATGATGGTTCTCATCTCTGAACAGTCACTTGCGTTGACCAGTGTACATTCATGCTGTTGAGGTTATGTCTTCAAAATGTTTACATAAGGTGATTAAAATTATTAAACGCCAACATTGTTGAACTATGGAATACAATTCACATACATTATTATAATGTTGATTCCAGAACAGAAGTAAGCGTAATCTTAACTTTATTTCCAGAATAAATCTTAACGTACTGAGACAGTGGTGACGTATACGTAAGTAGTTGCCAACAGAGTCTTCGACCTAATTAGAATATGAAGAAAAGCGGGCATGTCTTTATCATTTTTGTAGGAGGTGATAAAGCAAATTCGGTAAATATTGGGTAAGGCAGATATGTAATTGGCTGATTTCAGACTCAGTCTTATATTTTATTGGTCCCAACCGAAAGAAAGACACATGAGCTAAATAGCCTATAACTGTTATATACAAATATTTGAAACCAAAAACGTAAAATGTAATAATTACCACTGGTAAATGAAGGGAAAATAGGCAATTATTTGCTTTAATGAAGACTCAATAATAATAATAATAATAATAATAATAATAATAATAATAATAATAATAATAATAATAATAATTGAGTGGATGGGATTGGATCCGAATCTGTTTAGAAAAATGCGAAATGCTTTCATTCTGAACATTACACGTATTGTGCGCTGATTTGTAGAAGAGTGAGGATATTTTCGCTATAGCCTGCATCTACTCCTAGCACCACCTAAACAGCTGAGAAAATAAAATAATAATAAAACTAATAATAATAATAATAATAATAATAATTATTAATATTATTATTATTTATGTCATTAAACGTATACAAAGTAATACACATCATCAGTATAAAATTTCTATAACTATTAAAACACCAGGTCATCCAGATTTGTCTCATCAAACTTCTGTATACTCTAAATTGCCTTGTTTTTTTAGTTATTGCTTAGTTACTATTTTGAATCTTTTCGAATTAACATTTCTGGCATTTGGTGGGAGTTTTAAAAAAGTTTAATTCCAGTATGCATAAAACTATTCTGAACTTTATTAAATCTTGTAAAATTAGGGACTAAATTATTTTTATTTCTTGTTTCGTATTTATGTATATCTGAACTAATATTAAAATTATCACAATTCTCTCTGACATACAGTAACACGTCATGTAAGTTAATATATAAACACTACTCAAGGTCATCAATTGTATAAAATGGGGTTTGCAAGATTCAGTATTAATGATGCCGTTTATTACTCTTATGACCTTTTTTTTTTGCCAGAGAAAAACTTTTCTGGCACCAGCAGAATTTCCCCTTAGCATGAAAGTGAGTGTGAAAGAATGTTATGAACATTTAACACCAATTTATTTTGTGTATTCATTGTTTGTTACGGCATTTAACGACAACTACTTATGTCTGTAAACTTCGCCATTCATTCAGCAAAATTTTCTCTCGCAGGAGTTATTAAGTGCCAGTATGGTACTTTATGAGATTGTGTGGGGGACGAAAAAATGTCTGTCCGTCTGTCTGTCCGTCTGTCCGTGTGTCTGTACGCACCATAACTCAAATACGCTTTTTCGGATTTTCATGAAACTTGGTATGAACATTCATAATGTCGATGGGAAGAACCCTATTGATATTGAACCAAATCGGTTCACCGGTACCGGAGTAATGCCCAATTTAGTGCCTATTTTAATAGATTATGGCGCCTTTCTCATAGAAAGGCGCCATCACTCAAATACGCTGTAACGGATTTCCATGAAACTTGGTATACCCATTTATGACGTCCATGAGAAGTGCCCTATTGAATTTGAACCTAATCTGTTGACCGGTACTGGAGTAAAACCCAATTTAGTGTATATTTTAAAGACGCGGTAACTCAAATACGCTTTACCGGATTTTTATGTAACTTGGTATACACATTTACAATGTCCATGGGAAGACGTCTATTCATAATGGATAAAATCGGTTGATCTGTTTCGGAGTAATGCTCAATTTAGTGCATATTTTATGGCAATATACGTATTCGAAAGAATTTATAAAAAAAAAATGAAAATCAGTTATCTTGACAACATAGCCTATTGTTTTACTTTGATCTTATAAGGCCTTGGAAATTAAAATACAGGTAGCTATGACAAAAAACATTATTGTTTTACATGCGCTTATCCAACTAGACTGTTAAAATGACCCAGGTGGCCGAGATGGTAGACCTTTCTTCTTCCGTAAGCCCTGCTTAATGAATGAATGAATGAATGAATGAATGAATGATGAATGAATGAATGATTTATTCTTGTATCTGGCGTTGTACAAAAGATCACCCCTGGTGTTACAGAAAGTTTTTTCACCAAAGGGCGTCTGCATACATAAAAACACATATATCTAAAATCAATACATCTACAATCAATACTACTACTAATAAATGTTTACCTTTTGAAAGTATATCCCCTTACCATTTCTAACCAATTTCTCTTAAGCAACTAATTTGATTTTCCCATTTTATTTTAACTATGTACAAAAAATTTCCCAGTTCCTTTAGTGTTTTGGTGTTTTTTGTTACAAATAATTTCTTATATGCCACTTCTTTATTTAATTTTAACATTTTTTTATTTAAAAACTTATGTCTTAGCGTTTCAGTTTCGGGACAACTTAAAATTATATGTTCTGCATCTTCATTACTAAGACATAATGGGCAGCGGCCTTTCTCAAAATTTCTTCTTGCCCCTCTAAGCTTCCATATCCCTAATCTCCACCATGCTAGCCCAGCTTTTTGTTTCTTCGAGCAATCATTCACATAATTTTCCATACCCCACATTTCCTTCATTTTGATGTAAAATACTAAAGATTTCTTTTCCCTCATTACGGCAAAATGGTTCTGCCTTTGTATATCATTACATCTTTTATTAACTATTTTTGAAATCACATTGATGTTTTTCTCCTTGTTCAATACTGAATTCCATATCCACTTTAATCCTATCTCGTCTAATGTTTTCCTAATGTACTGTATTCTGTTTCGATTGCCATTTTCATTCACTTGGGCTTGGAAGCAGATTTTCACTATATCTTCATTGTCTTTTTCCCAAATGTATCTGTAATACCTTAAAATTTTGCTTAAAATGACCCCCATACTACTGTCATATCCTAATTCATATCGAGCTGCTTCATTTGATGAGTATCTTGGTACCTGCAATATTTGTTTGCAGAACCTGGCTCTCATCATATCCATATATTTCCAAGAATTAATTTCCCCCCACACTTCACTTCCATATAACATTTTTGATTCAACTATTGCTTTATATAACCTGTTTAACATTTTGAATCTGATTTCGGGTAGTTTGGTTGAGCAATTGTATATAGCATTCATAGCTACTTTGCCATTGTTCCATGCAGCCTTGTTTTGAAGTTCCCAAGATCCCTTATTATTAAAAATTATTCCTAAATATTTTATACAATTTACACACTTTATAGCTTTATTATCTATGCTCCATTTTTCCCACTTACTTAATTTATTGCCATTTTTGCAGACTAAAATATTGGTTTTGTCAATGTTAATTTTTAGACTCCAGTCGTTACAAAATTTATTGACTGCATCAATACTTCTTTGTAAACCTATGGGTGTAATTGCCGTTAATACTAAGTCATCTGCAAATTTTATTCCTGGAATACATACGTTCATAACTGTTGGTAGGTGATTGCTAGTTGTTTCTACCTCGTCAAAGATGTCGTTTATGAATATGTTAAACAACTGGGGGCTAAGGTTGCACCCTTGCCTGACCCCAGTACTTTGGTTGATCATCCTCGTATTACTACCGTATTGGTTAATTCTTACACAAAATTCTATATTGTCATACAATGCAGCTATATTATTTGTAAACATGTCACTTAAACCTATTTTTCTGAGTTTATACCATAATTGATCTCTATTAACTGTGTCAAATGCTTTTTCTAAGTCAATAAAGCACCAATAAATTTTCCCCCTTTTTTTACTAAGGTATTTATCTGTCACGGCTTGCAAAATAAATAAATTGTCAACTGTTCTCTTGTTTTTCCTAAACCCGCTTTGCCATTGGGATATTAAATTATGTGCTTCTAGCCATTCGGTTAGCCTGTTTGCTAAAATCCCCGTGTATAATTTAGATACTGCTGTCAACAGGCTTATGCCTCTGTAATTGCTGGGGTTCTGAGTATCACCTTTATTCTTGTATATAGGCACCCTGCTTAATGAATAAATCTGGAGCTTAACTTGGAGATCAATTTAAAAAAAAAAATATTCTGCATTTCATAATTGCAGTCATAACTGATTAAACAAAAATATACTGGCACTTTTTTACATCAGTTTACCTGATTTTATTTTAAGTGAAATAAGCTAAAACCAGAGTAGTATGGATATTAACGTTACAAGGATTCAAAGTGCGACTTGAGACCCATGTCTATAGTAAGTAGTACACAACCGTCGTTAATTAAGCACTACAACCAACCAATCAATTATCACGACTTTTATCTGAGAACCACTTGCAGAATATGAATGACGGTGGACTTTGGCAAATATGAGGAGTTCAGTTTGAGATAAAGTTCTTCTTGACGTCGCACCCTCGTTATCCAGCCCCCCCCCCCGCCCCCCACTCCATGGCCATTAAGATGGCGGGGGATAATTTATGCCGCTATGATTCAGTAATGAACTGAACAAAGTAATAGCATCTCCCCACAGCTGGGGGTACAATTTCTACTGCAGAAGCCGATAGGACAATGGTCTAGGGTTCAGAACACGCATGAAGCAAGCCGAACCTCCAAGGTTGCGGGTTCCAGCCCGAACGAGGTCACTGATACACTTCCTAGTGGGATCAACACATGGGCGTCCGCAGAAATTTTGTCAATGGGGGGGGGGGGCAAATGACGAAATTACTGCCACCACCACCACCATCATTATGCTACTACTTCTACAATCACTTTATTATTATTATTATTATTATTATTATTATTATTATTATTATTATTATTATTATTATTATTATTATTATCATTTTTATTATTATTATTATTATTTCTACTATTACTATTAATATCATCATTAGCGTCATCTTCATCATGCACATCCTCGAGTTATTGCTATGAATAATTAAAAAATATAAAAAATCTGATGTAGTACACTCACATGACTTTTTTACCCCTTACAATTTCACAGGTACTATTCATATTAATTGCGATACTTCCAGTGCTTTACCTTCATTGCAATGAAATGTTTGGATGGAAAAAATAAATAAAATTTGGGGGAAGTAATTATTCCTACATAGGCTACGCATATCTAAGGTAAGCTAAGCTGTTAACATTCGTTTTTGGCGAAACATCAACTATATTGAGTGGGAACTTAAACCTCAATCCATTTTAGTTGCTTATAATCATTGAATTTATAGATTTATGTGTAAATAAAATTTCCTGAGGGGGCAACGGCCCTACCCTGCCCCCCCTTCCGAAAGGCCATGGATCAACAGTACCACAAGCAATTCTATGATTGCAGGCGGAAGGCTAGGAAACTTTACTATCGTTAAGTGCCGAATATACGAGGCGCGTCCATAAAGTAAATTTCCCTGGGGCTATTTACAGAAACAAAACTCAATTTCCTGAACATAGTATATATTCCATCAGATACAGCAAGTATTGAGGTATTATTCAACATATTTGGCATAGGAATTGAAACATTTCTCATAACGTGGAGCCAACTTTTGAATACCTGTGCCGCCAGGGATGTGACAAACATCTCCACCTCTCTGTCATTTTCTGACTTTCGCTGTCATTTTTTGAGGTGTAGGAAAAGATGGAAATCACTGGGAAAAAGGTCCGGACTTTAGGGTGAATGTTTAAACATCTCCCAACCGAACATCTGCAGGAGACTTGCTAGGAAGGTGTTTAAACATCCACCCTACAGCCCGGACCTCGCTCCCAGTGATTTCCATCTTTTCTTACACCTCAAGAAATGACAGAGAACCATAGAGAATGACAGAGAGGAAGAGATGTTTGTCATACAATGGTTCAAATCCCAGGCGTCAGACTTCTACTACACAGGTATTCGAAAGTTGGTTCCACGTTATGAGAAATGTTTCAATTCCGGTGGCAAATATGTTGAATAATACCTGAATACTTACTGTATCTGTTGGTATATACATGTCATGAAATTGTGTTTTGTTTCTGTAAACAGCCTCAGGGAAACTTACTTTATGGATGCGCCTCGTAAAATAATGGGACCCACGACCTCCTGGAACTCTAATGACCTCCACAGCCTGTATACAGGGTGTTAATGAATAACGCCGAAATATTTTACCCATGTATAGGGGGAACACAGGCAAGCAACTTTTATTAGGAGATTTTGGCTCTATGGATTCAATTTGTCCTGTTACAGCATAAAATCTTCCAGGGCATGGCCGCAACTGACTTCTAACATTTGAAAAAGAAATTCAAAACAAAGGAACATCGTTGTTTACATTGTAGTTATGAATAACATAACTAATGCAGTGGTTGTCAGTCAAGTGATTAGTCTGTAAATTTTGCAGATTATGAAAACTCTAAATTATGATATAGCTGTTGATAAATGATTATGAATCAGCTTTTTTTCGATCACTAAGAAGGCGTGAAGTCAATTTAATGAACATTTTAACTCTTTTTCGCTCAATTATTGACTTATGAGCACCAAATTGTCATGACTTTAATGCCCTGTAGCATACACATTTTATGTCACAGAGCAAAAATTTTCTAAAAAAAGATGCTTGTCTATCTCCCCTGTATACGAGTACACGGGTAAAATATTTCGGTGTTATTCATTAACACTCTGTATATTAGATCCTCATGTTCTCATATTCGACATTTTCTCTATATAGGCAAAGCCGCATGCAAAGCCATATTGTTCATGAGGCAGGACATAAAGCCTGTGTTTGTGGAAAGTGTAGCTTATTATTACCCTTCAGAGAATTTCTGTGAATATTGGTTTAAATGAAAGCTTAGGACCTAATGCTAGTTACGGTTGGCCGAATAATTTACCTAAAGTATTGTACCCTTAAAACAAATGTAAAATACGTGATGTAAAGACAGTTACATACACATTATATAATAAATTAACATTTAATTGATCATGTTTTATGACAGTACAAACACTCATCGCTTTATTAAGTATCAGGATGCTACTTCATTAGACTGTGAGGGGGGCGGGAAAATGTCTGTCCGTCTATCCGTCCGTCCGTGTGTGTGTGTGTACGCGCGATAACTCAAATACGCTTTATCGGATTTTCATGAAACTTGGTAAGCGCGTTTATAATGTTCATGGGAAGAACACTAATGAAATTGGACCAAATCGGTTGACCGGTACCGTAGTAAAACCCAATTTTGTGTCTATTTTAAAGGCGCGATAACTCAAATACGCTTTATCGGATTTTCATGAAACTTGGTGTACGCATTTATAACGTTCATGGGAACAAGCCTATTTATTTCGGACCAAATCGGTTGACCGGTACCGGAGTAACGACTAATTAAAGGTCACGTGCTTTTTAAATGGGAAATCATTACTAGCCTATAAGTTACTACAAACCGCTCTGCTAATCATTGAGGGCCTTGACTCCAATGAAGTCAGATGTTTGTTTATTATGTTGATCAAGCTGAAATGAGTACTACATGAATACTGTTATATACAGAAGGCATATTACTGTGAAATAATTGGGCCTACGTACATTAAGCAGAGTTCTTTGCCAGTGCATTTTGTGAAATGTTGACATATTTTAAGAATTTCTTTTATCAGTGTATACAAGTATGAATTAAGGTTAAGTATCAAACTTTAGACGTTTGTTCTTCCACAAGTCCTGCTTAATGATCAATCTGGAAATAACTTGAAAATAGATTACAAAAATAATTTATTTTCCGCATATGATAACTGCAAATTTATTTATTATTACAAAAATTTCTAATTATTACAAATTACAAAAATACAAATTATTACAAATACAAAAATAAATAATGTAAACACAATTATTACAATTACAAAAGGGCATTATTTACCCCGCATTTACATAGCTCGTGTTCGGGGTCAGTTTAGTCATACTAAAATTATATTTTAAACATTATATTAAAAACAAACATATATGATTCTAGGCAAAAACTATAAGATTGCTCATATGAAATAAATACATGAATAATGATACGTAATAATATCATAACAGAGATACAAAGAAAATATCTCACGTAAAAATTTTAAAAATTTACAATTGAGAATGAATAATCATCACGCGAAGAGACCGGATAAGAAACGAAGACATACGTAAGGCAACGAAGTTGAAGGACGCAGCGAGAACAGCGATACATTCAAAATGGAGTTGGTCAAGATATGTGCTTAGAATGGACCCCCAAAAAATGGATGTTACTGTGTGGGAACCCAGGTTAGGGAGAAGGAAAGTGGGAAGGCAAAGGACACGATGGTGTGGTATTTTTAAGAATCAACTAAGAGGCCAATGGTCTAAAATAGCAGCAAACAGCCAAAAGTGGAAAGAAGCTGCAAGCATTAAGAAACTTGTGTGAAAGTTTTTAGTGTCACGGAAAGGCTGGTCCGAGGCACTGTTTTGTAAGCCACCCTGTAACAGGAGGCCCTAGCCCGCACTGGGATGTTACTGGGCTAATGATAATAATAATAATAATAATAATATTGATAATAATAATGATAATAATAAAAATAATAATGGAATGAATAAAGGAAAACAAAGTGAGTAAAAGTAGCATTACAAGTTAGTTTTAATCAATTCGAGTACTTGTTTTTTAAACAATTTATTGTTTAGTGGTGTCAGATTAGGGTTTCTTTTAGTAAAATTGGTGTATAGCCTTGGTCCGAAATTTATACTATGCCTTTGACCTACTTTGGTTCGAAAAGGGGACGAGAGATATTATACCTCCTTGTATTATAGCACTGATTAAACAAAAGCATTCTGGCACTTTGTTATATTATCATAATTGATTTTATTTTTCATATATTTTACGTTCATTGCGTTAAATATGCGATTTTTACACGGCATGAAGAAAGCCGTATATACACGTCAAATCCAAACCCTGCTGTTAACGAAATTTCCTTTGTGTGAATAAGAGAGACACCTGCTTATGATTGAACTTGATTGCTACTTCAGAGTTTAAATATAGAATGATAATGTATATTTGTTGAGTTGCCACACCTAATAGAGATTGGCTGGCACTCATGTATATGCCAATACCAAACAGCGGGAATTGATAATCAAGATAGCCAGTTACTCCTGATTGATTGCAGCCGCCCGTCAAATGCAGCGCTCCCACCAAATTTGTTGTCTCCCTTGTAGCTGTTAATTTCATTGTATTCCTACATCTCATAATGCAGTAGTTCTCACTCTGTGGTCCGTGAGACCCCAACCACTCTACTAACAGAGCTGAAATTCACAAACTAACGACTTTGAATGAGGCTGACACAACTGAATACTGTTGCAATTCAGCCGTGTGGAATATATGCTGCAATATACGAGTTGCGTCCACAAAGTAAGTTTCCCTGTGGCCGTTTACAGAAACAAAACACAATTTCGTGGACATATATATTCCAATAGATACAGCAAGTGTTCAGCTATTATTCAACATATTTGCCACCGGAATTGAAACATTTATCATACCGTGGAACTAACTTTTGAACCACTGTGTGACAAACATCTCCTCCCCTCTGTCATTACTTATCACTTCTTTAGGTATAGGAAAAAATGGAAATCACTGGGAGCGAGGTCCGGGCTTTAGGGTGAATGTTTAAACACCTCCCAGACAAACTTCTGCAGTAGCCCCTTTAGGAAGTGTTTAAACATCCATCCTACAGCCAGTGACTGTTGATGTTGAATAATAGCAATATACGAGTTGCGTCCATAAAGTAAGTTTCTCTGGGGCCGTTTACAGAAACAAAACACAATTTCGTGGACATATAGCCTATATTCCAATATTTATAGCAAGTGTTCAGCTATTATTCAACACATTTGCCACCGGAACTGAACATTTGTCATACAGTGGTACCAACTTTTGAATACCTGTGTCGTACAATTCTGCCGCCAGGGATTTGAACCACTGTGTGACAAACATCTCCTCCTCTCTGTCATTTCTTGAGGTGTAGGAAAAGGTGGAAATCACTGGGAGCGAGGTCCGGGCTTTAGGTTTAATGTTTAAACACCTCCCAGATGAACTTCTGCAGGAGATTTGCCAGGAAGTATTTAAACATCACCTTACAGCCCGGACTTGGCTCCCAGTGATTTCCATCTTTTCCTACAACTAAAGAAATGACAGAGAATGACAGAGAGGCGGAGATGTTTTGTCACACAGTGGTTCAAATCCTTGGCGGCAGACTTCTACGACACAAGGTATTCAAAAGTTAGTTCCACGGTATGATAAATGTTCAATTCCGGTGGTAAATATGTTGAATAATAGCTGAATACTTGCGTTATCTATTGGAATATATGTCCACGAAATTATGTTTTGTTTCTGTAAACGGCCACAGGGAAACTTACTATATGGACGCGTCTCGTAATAACGATAGCAGAATCCATGTGTTTCATATCAGATTTTTTTTTACAAATTTTGCAGAAATGAGCTATATCTAGCATGAACGAATGCTTTATATGAGTATGCAAGTAATATGAGTGATTGATTGGTAATAAGCTGATTTGTGTTTGTTATTACAGTGCAGGAGGAAGTTATGTGAGTGCCACGCCGTCATGTTCCGCTTCCTGGCTCTGGTGGGAACTCTGTTTGCTCTGTCCTTCCCAGGTTAGTGCAAAAACTTCATTCACCTTAAGGTTTTATTAGATTATATTCTTTTTCTAATAAGAGGAAGTGTTCGTTTGTCTGTCTGTCTGTCTGTATGCGATGCCCAGCGAAATGTACTGAATGCAGAGATCTGAAATTTTAATCGTAGATGCACTGAAGTGTGTCCAAATGCACCTCGAAGCCGGATATTTTATTTTCGCTTTCGTTTGCGAGTTATGAGTGAAAATCTGGCAGAAAACGTGATTCTTTTCTATATTGAAGCAGGTGGCTTTGACTTCTTTTGTCAAACATTGATCGATTTGGAAGGAACTCACTATGAAGGGGTTTTCTGGGCCAGGGAACTCGAATCTGAGGTCCTTTTTCCCAAGCTGCGCTTCAAAGCCGGATTTTTAGTTGTTTCATTAATCGTTTAGTTTAGGCCTATGAGTGTTTCGCGTGCAATTGTTTATAAATATGTTTTTGTGATTTTGCTTTTAATTTTTAATTAATTGCCGCGGGAATCTGCTAGCATATATACACATATACGCATACATATAGCCTATAGCTTATACATATACATATATACACATATATATATATATACATATATACACATATACATATATATACACATATACATACATAATGTAAAGGTAAAGTGATCCCTATACAGGCCATGGAGGCCCAGAGGATTCCAGGAGGTTGAGGCTCCCAGATTTTGGACATTCGGCTCATTAAGGTGGTAAGGTTGTCAGCCTTACGCACCGGCCGCCTTCACCCCCAGGATTGCTCCTGGTACTCATTTCTGTTAGAGGCTGAGTCGACCCCAGGGCCATAGTGCCACCAGAAGGATTAGGCCAATTGAAAAATCAACGACCTCATCGGGAATCGAACCCGCGACCTTCCGGTTTGTAGCGCAGCGCCTCAACCACAACGCTACGGCGTACCCCCATATACATACATGTACATACATATATAGGCCTACATGCACATAGATATATACATGCACATACATATATAGATATATATTCACAGATATATATACACATATATATAGGCCTATAATTTAGGCTTGGTTCTAAAAGGGATAATGTCAATTTCTTTGAAAAATGAGATTTATGCATTATTGAGCTCGGCTAGTCTTTATCTTTCGTATACTAAAAGTGCCAATGTCTGTTGCTATTAATAGACATAATACAGAAATCTTAGAGGCCAATGTCGGAAGTTCTCAGCAAAAAATGTTACTTCTATAAAGGCTTCAAAGTCAGTTATCTCAAAAGCAAGTTTCATGACATTGGCCCTTTTAGAACCAAGCCACAGGTATATGTTTGTGGGAACTCTCTATATGTAACAAAACCGTGGAAAATGTGATCTGTGCCCTTTCTAAAATAAGTAATTTAGTTTATGACTAGACTATTTTATAAGATGGCATAAAAATACCAATTTTAAAAAGTTACAATGGAGGTTTTTGCTAAACACTCCGCAATTAATGCGTACTAGATGTGACGGTTTGTTTCCATAAGGCAACTTTATGCTTCCAGAACATTCAGTAATTCCAACAAACAAATCACTTATCCAGCGAGAACAGAGACATAACCTCAACACTTGGCATAGCTTTTATTTAAATAATTTATTTACAAACAGGTTAAGAGTACATTATGGTGTCATGCGGACATGACCTCCTCCCTCAGGTCCATATTGCGGAAAATGCACCAAATGGTAGGCATATTCTAGTTGTTTCCACACACATAGAATATCCAAGCTTTCAGATAGCATAATTACATGATCAAGTTCCTGATTTAAAACGAACTATTCCGAAAAGAAAAAGTATTACAAAGAACTGGATCCAGGGATTGTGAAAATCCCCGCATTCATTGCGTTCCCAATTAGCCGGGATTATTTCGTTTTGATTTATAATGACAGCATTCATGTTTATTCTGAACAAATGGAGCCTGAATATAAAACATTAAAACGATGCCATGAATGCGATACATAGCTTCATGAATAATATAATTAGGGTTCACTGTGACACTGTCAATACACTCGGCTACAATATGTTACGGTATTTTCAATTGCAAAACTCTCCCCAAGTATGTAAAAATTACATTTTGCATGCTAAACCCGAAAAGAGTAATAATTAAGGTGCATCCCCCATTAAAAATAATTATTGAGGATGTCAATGGATGTCACTTTATTCAATACAGATTATACTACCGTGTTATCTATTCATTATTTTATTATACTCACAGATTCTGCAGGACAACCTAAAACGAAGACCTATTTTCCTAGTATTAAAAAAAGACTTCACATGAAATTAACTCTAACGCACAATTTAACAGCTATAACTACAGGCCACGGAAAGTTTGGTGAATACTTCCACAGATTCAAGTTGACTGATGACCCTACATGAGTGTGTAGGAAAAAACTCAAACAGTAGACCATATTCTATGGGAGTGTGAGATATTAAACAGTGAAAGAAACAATTTCAAGAAAGCTGTGCAACAGAAAGGCGGGAAGTGGCCTATTAACAAACAGGAACTCATGGAAAAGCACCTAAAACCATTTCAAAACTATTTCAAATAATATAGACTTTGAACTCTTGCAAATAATTGGCAGAACGTAATTGAATAAGATCCAATAATCATTGTACATAAATTTTATATTTATAATTAGTAGTACATAAGCATGTATTATTACGAAATGTAATGGAGCATGCTGTAATAAAATGTTACTTTAAAAAATAATCAAAATAACAAATAAAAACCTAAAACTTATTCCTCACTGTACCAAACAAGTGTAACATTGCTACTTGTAACCTTCAATGAGGTTTCATTTAATATGCACTTTAAATAAAATCTCCATTAAACTTTATTTCGCTGTTGTTTACAATAGCAAGTGAAAAACTATATCGATCGCTGCAATGCTTAATCAGATAATATCTCCACAAATTTACGAGTATAATTTATCGGTCAATTTAAATATATTTTGGAGCGTTTTTAGTAAAATCTTTCTACCACCAGGTTATTTCTGTTATACTGAGTCCCACTGGGGTCATAAAGACCCCCAGATATGTTACTGGTAGTACAGTAGAGAATCGATTAACCGATGTTCCGTTTAACCCGACCCTAAACTAAGGGAAAACAAAAAATTAAGGATTCGCTGAAGATCGTAAATAATATTTTCGTTTAAGTGCTTAATTTTGTCGTTTTACAAAGGTATGTCTATTGTATTGTTTTTATTATGTGCTAGAATAGTACTTTAGGAGATTCTGTTGGGGACGGGAAACTGTCTGTCCGTCTGTCTATATGTCCGTCTATTGTCCGTGTGTCTATTCATTATTTTATTATACTCACAGATTCTGCCGGAGAACCTAAATGTTATTCCTTACTGTGACGAACAAGTGTAAGATTACTAGGCTACCTGTGAAACTTTAACAGGGATTAAATCAATATCCACTTTTAAAAATCTCCATTCAACTTTATTTCGCTGTTGCTTACAATATTGTAAGTGAAAAATAATATCGATCGCTGCAATGCTAAGTCAGATAATAGGTTTTTTCGCAAAGCAGATCCGTGACTGCTTGAGAATTTGTTGTACTGCGCATGTCCAGTCTGTAACTTACCCGTTATTTGCACTTTGCGAACGGTTACAAGAATTTGGAATCGATAGTTTCTGCGTTTAATCGGTATGATATGCAAATAAAATATACAATCCCTTTAACATGTTATACATGCAATATGCATCGGAAATATAAACTATATTTTGGGAAACTTTTAATTATCTTCCTTTATTCATACATATAAGTAGCCTATGCTTATAAATCTGGCGCAATGTTATTAGAGGGAGGAGTCAGGCGCGTGAAAATAGGTTACTGCGCATGTCTCTGATAACAATTCATGGTAGAGCCTGCAAACTTTTCTTATAGTACAGAAACTGTCCGTGAGAACACAGCGAACAGAAGATTGAAATCAGAATCACGGATTCTCGCTTTGCGAACGCGAGTGGAGAAACAGCGCATGCGCGAACGATGTGTTCCTGGTTTCTGACTGCTTTGCGAACAAACCTATCTCCTCAAATTAACGAATATAATTTATCCGTCAATTTAAAAATATTTTGGAGCATTTGTAGTAAAACCTTCCTACTACCAGGTTATTCTTGTTACACTCAATTCCACTGGGAGTAATTAACATGTTATCGGTAGTACAGTATAGAAGTCAGCTAGATTATATCTGATACACGGATATTAATATTATCAAGATCTCATATAATTTCATCTTACAACTTATAAAGACAGTTGGAGAATATAAACAAGACTGGCACTGTGGACCATAGGCGTAACGAGGGGGGGGGGGGTTTGGGGGTTTGAACCCCCCCCCCCATTGATTAAAAAAAGGAAAATTGTATAATTTTTTTAAGTCTGCCCATAAATTACTTAATACAAGTATAAAGTGTGGGAAGCTTAAAACTCGTTATTTTGCGTGTTAATTTTAAAAATTTTCCGGGGATGGACCCCGGAAGCTTAAAACTCGTTATTTTGCGTCTTAATTTTTAAAATTTTCCCGGGGGAGGACCCCGGAAGCTTAAAACTCGTTATTTTGCATCTTAATTTTTAAAATTTTCCGGGGGAGGACCCCCGGACCCCCCTCTCCCTGGGGGATATTCCATACCCCCCAGACCCCGCGGATGTTATAACCCCCCCATATGGTCGGCCTGGTTACGCCTATGCTGTGGACAGTTACTTATGGTTACGTTAGGGATATATCGAGACACTTAGTGGAAGTATTAGATCCACAAAGGGTATATTGTTATTGGAGTATCAGTTACTTAGACTGTAATCAGAAATATCTTAAAATATTTATATGTATATGTGAATATTTCAATTAGTTTTAAGTTTATTATAAGTGTCTGGACATTGAAAAATCCTGAGTTTAAAATTTTTCAATTTGTCTTAAGATTTTAATATGTGACATACATTTGCAATAACTGTAAAAGAACTTTTAGATTTTAACTCATAACTAGTGTTAACATGTCACCATATATTTTTAAGTAAATAACCAAGATATTGCCACAATATTATTCTAGCAATAAAATTGAAAACTATACTGATACCACCGTGTATCTAGATATAAAATCTACCTGCAACTCTAAGGTTGTGGTATAAGGTGGAACATTATAAGCATACTTTTATGTTATCGGTAGTACAGTAGACTCTCGATTAACCGATGCTCCGTATTATCCGAGCCTAAACTAAGGGAAAACATAAAATTAAGGATTCACTGTAAGATCACAAATAGTATTTTCCTTTATGTGCTTAATGTTTTAGTTTTTTCAAAGGTGTATGTACTGTATTATTTTTATTAAGAGTCAGAATAATACTTTATGAGATTGTGTTGGGGACGGGAAAATGTCTGTCTGTCTGTCCATGTGTCTGTACGCGCGATAACTCAAATACGCTTTATCGGATTTTCATGAAGCTTCGTACACATATTTATAACGTCCATGGGAAGAACCCTATTGATATTGGACGAAATCTGTTGATCGGTACCGGAGTAATGCCCAATTTAGTACCTATTTTATGAATATGTTAGAAAGAATTTTTCTAATGCAAATCAGTTCTCATGGCAACATACTGTTTACAGTGTTCATATACGACTTTCGAAGTTGCAATACAGTTAACTTTGACAAATAACACTACCCACATATTCCTTCACATATGCTTAACAAACTATACCTTCTTTCTTCCGTAAGGCCTGTTTAAGGAATCGATCTGGAGCCTAACTCGAAGACTGATTACAAAACTAACTTATTTTCTAAATATAATAATTCCAATTATCACTGATTAAGCAGAAACATTCTGGCATTTTGTTCCATCAGTTTACCTGATTTTATTTCATGTCAGTACAGTGCTACTGCTGCTTTCGTAATTTGATTGTATTTTGTTATTCTGTTTTCCTGCTCGCCTTTTACTGTATATCCGTGTTTTCCGAGGTTGCTGTGGTACACATTAATTCGGTTAATCGAGACTCTACTGTATTGCAATTATTTTTTTATAAACTGACGTAAAAGTATAGCTTTTATTCGGAAAGAGTACAACAATAATTATGTATATAATGTTACATTCAAAGAAAAAAGTCAATTTTGAATGGGGTCATATTAATACATGTTAATGTGTTGAAAATATAAAAAAGTAATAAAACATAATTGGATACAATTGTCTCACGGGGATAAAGTCATAAATTTTGTTTTAAAAACAGCGAAGGTATTTGTTTCAATAGTACTTTGAGGTCATGGTAGTAGGATGTATAAAAATTATCGCTGGAAAACATTTGCTCTTTGTTTCACTACCACTTAGCATGAAAGTGTGCTATTCTAATAAAAAGGCGTTAATGATTACAATAGCTGCTTCAACATAATTTCAAATCTTCTTTCCTCCTGAATAATACAGAGCGCCGTGACCATGCGGCAACTTCTCCGACAGCTGAATACTGCACGTTGCATTCACCTTTCCACTTACTGTGGACGTGGCCCCTTTCAAGTATTTTTTTCCTAACAAATATTAATTTTGCATGCACTGCACACCGGAAGTAAGAATCGAGTAACTTTATAAGTTTGAATTATTTTCTCTTATTATTAAAAGGATCAATATTTATTTATTTTTGTTCGACCATACCGTAATACGCTTATTACGTGGGATGAAACGATGTTATACTTACTGACTCAATGGCAATAGAGAATTCCTAAGCAAGATACAGGAATATTATACTCGTATATACTGTATTTTATGGAACCAGGAGGTTCATTACCGCGTTTACCTGCGCCCACCAATCATTCCAATTCAGTGCTAACTCCATCCAACTACCCCTCTCAAATCCTACTTCTCTTAAATCTATCCTAATATTGTCCTCCCACCTACGTCTAGGTATTCCTTCCAGTCTCACATTCAATATTTTTGAGACGTGTCTTTCCTCCCCCATTCGTGCAACAAGTCAAGCCTATTCCATCCTCTGTGATTTAATTATATGATACTAATTTCAACTGATCTTCATTATGACATCGGTGTGGTATCGATTATTATCGAACACGGAACGATCTTGAGACTTTGGTACTAACCGCATAATAAATAGCCTATATTTTAAAGAAAATAAATTCTGTTGTATTAATTTTAATATCACACCAAAATGAATTCATTTCGTGTTGCCAAAATCCGTTGGTTTCAAGAAAATTACCAAAAGGAAGTTTCGATTTAACCGACAACATGAACTGCCATCTCTCGTAGAAGACAAGCACTACCACAACCACCTGATGCGAATCTCGTGGTGGAGGGTTCGTTGCCGTTTGTTTCAGTGAAACTAAAATCTCAAAATTTAAACATTCAGATTAATTGAAGAAATCGGCGGAAGATAGTGCTAACACATAGGCCTACATGCCTCATTTTAGATATTACATTTTAAAAATTATCTTAAATATGCAAATCTTATTTTTATCTTTCTTTGATACATATTATGTTACTAACAAGTCTTATTGACTTATTAACAGAAATAGTCTATGCTCAGAAACATTGGAATCAATAGTGACTAAGAATAAATATAAATGTTACAACAATATCAACATTTACAAAAAGAGGGTTAGCACTATCTTCCGCCCAGTTGTTTAATTATGGCATGAAAATTATGAAACTCGCGTTGCTCGTTTCATAAACATACTCGTATCTTAATAAGTGAAATTATAGGTTTTTTTTGCATAATGTACTATTGAGAGGCGATGGGCTTACCATCTGTCCCTCTGTCCTCTCTCGGAAAATAAGCGTAACGAAAATTCAAATAGGTAACAGAAACCTCCACTTGGAGGCCCTTCGTCCCAACATAGGGGATATAGGAAATCAGATACAGATACTGAATGTTCCATTCCAGCATTGTATAAATACAAGGGGAAACTATATGATTTGTTATGTTCAAAATCACGGTTTGAAACTATATTGTTCAGAGTCCTGATTCTATAAATCATAGTGCCACCCAATATCGAAGGTTAGCATTGAAAAGTAATTTCAAATTAATAGTAGAATGTTATAATTTTCCCTTTCATTTGGTTCATCTCAACTAAGAATGTATTTGTTTAGTCTTTCATATTTTTTTCATTTCTTTATGTTTTTGTAATTTATATATTATTCCAGCACTTCATGTTTGAATTTTTGTCTTTGTATTTAATGTACGATTCTTGTATTGAGGTATATCACTTCTTGTTTTTAATTTATTATTATTATTATAATTATGTATTTCATGTTTTTGCCCTGGCTGGGTGATACAAAAGGCCTTATGGCCTAAAATCCGCAAGGTTAAAAAATTTAAAAAAAATCTTCTTCCACCTGTTTATATTTCTAATTGACTAACAAACACAAACCTACATTTATTATTAAATAAAGTTCATTATCTGTATTTGTGAACTAGGCCTATTTGAATTTCTTTTGTCGAAAACCTATTTAACAGTTTTCAGTTTGAATGCTAATGTTTATATACTCGTAGATATGTATATTTATCGTTTTTGTTTAATTAACAGATACTTATGTTTATTGCAGCCCCTAAACACGACCTTTGCTCATCTGGAGACTTTCAAACATGGTTCATATTTAAGATTTCAAAAGGTTTCTAATAGGTAACAATATCTAATGTAACAAATAAATACACTAGTCTATGTCCATTTCTTTAAGAAGTTTTTACATACGTTTACTATATTTTTCACGCTATTTTTCTGCGATGCAAATCACTATCTGCTATAATCGAGTTATCAGGACAGGGCATCATGAAACTGTGGTACTTCCTGTAGCCAAGGCCGAGCTGGACTCTTAGTGAGGAAAGACAGAGACGAGATAGAAATCCCTTTAGTACTATGGCGGGCACGCATCAGCTCGGCCTTGGCTACTCTGACAGACATACATTATTTGCAAAACAAATAGAAACATAAATCTGAGATTTGGATAGTTAAAAGGTGTTAAAGAGCTTTTTCCCCAGCGTCAGGACGAGGATCCAGCAGAAGTGGATAACCCCAGACTTCGCGACTGCGCAGCTCTACACGGGCCATGGCCTCTTCCTGGCAAATTTGGCCAGGTTCAACCTGGCCGACGACAGTCTGTGTTGCTGCGAAGACTGTGAGGAGGACACAGCCTACCACGCGCTGTACACCTGCCCACGCCATAGGGAAGCCAGGCGCGAACTGATACGCATCGCCACGGCGGAAGGAGTACAATGGGCGCCGGAGCTGAGCTACTGGACCGGTAGAACGACCCACGAGGCCTTCAAGACTTTTGCTCGACGTGTCATCGAAGAGAGAAGAAATTCAGAAGAAGACTAACTCTGATTCCATAGTGAACATAAACATTTTGTTGTCTTCTCTTAAACTCGCTCACGATTTCACTCTTTTGTATATATTAATTCTGTATAAGACTTTGACTTCCTGATTGCCATGTTACTGTGTTGTAAACATTCACCCTTCAGCAATTCATCATTCACCTCATTATCCTCTAAGCATGTACAGACGGCCATCTTATTATATTGTAAATATTCACCCTCCGCTAATTCATCACTCACCTCATCATCATCTTCTATATGTATACAGATTCCTCCCAGTTTATGTAATTCTAGTGTGTTGCAAATATTCGCCCTGCATTAACTCATCATTCACCTCATCGTCATCTTCTACATATGTACTGACTGCTTCTGATTTATTGCCATGTACCATGTTGTAAATATTCACCCTTCGCTAATTCATCACTCACATCATCATCATCTACACATACACCGAAGCCTTGAAACCAAGATAGCAAATTGTATGTAAATATTAGTCTATGTATTATCTGTATTCTCCCCAGTAGTGTAGCCTCCGGCTGTGGGACTCTGGGTCAACTATGGTCAAATAAAAAAAAAAAAAAAAAAAAAAAAAAAAAAAAGTTAAAAGGTGTTATTCCGTAACAAAAGCTGTTCTCCTCAGGATGTGATTAATAACATTGAAGAACTCAGCGGAAAATGAACTTATTCTCTGTATACGAAGTCAGGGTATTTACCACAGGTTTTACATGCTGTCTTTTTAACCATAGGCGTACCGAGGGGGGGGGGGGTTTGGGGGTTTGAACCCCCCCCCCATTGATTAAAAAAAGGAAAATTGTATAATTTTTTTAAGTCTGCCCATAAATTACTTAATACAAGTATAAAGCATGGGAAGCTTAAAACTCGTTATTTTGCATCTTGATTTTTAAAATTTTCCGGGGGAGGGCCCCCGGAAGCTTAAAACACGTTATTTTGAGCCTTAATTTTTAAAATTTTCCGGGGGAAGCCCCCGGAAGCTTAAAACTCGTTATTTTGCGTCTTAATTTTTAAAATTCTCGAGAGGAGGACCCCTGGAAGCTTAAAACTCGTTATTTTGCGTCTTAATTTTTAAAATTCTCCGGGGGAGGACCCCCAGAAGCTTAAAACTCGTTATTTTGCGTCTTAATTTTTAAAATTCTCAAGGGGAGGACCCCTGGAAGCTTAAAACTCGTTATTTTTCGTCTTAATTTTTAAAATTCTCCGGAGGAGGACCTCAGAAGCTTAAAACTCTTTATTTTGCATCTTAATTTTTAAAATTTTCCGGGGGAGGACCCCCGGACCCCCTCTCCCTGGGGGGTATTCCATACCCCCAGATGTTATAACCCCCCCCCATATGGTCAGCCTGGTTACGCCTATGTTTTTAACCACCAATCTACAATTTAGGATAAATATAATACATCAACATTTTTAGTATACACTCTCTAATGATGCTGATCGTTACAAACAAACTGGTAACAAACCGAAAAATTGCATTTTAGCGACCTAGGCTGCTAACATTGCATAAAACCGCATTTTAATAGCTAATTATGCATCAAGTACGCAAAATAACGCTTTAGCGGACACGCCTCGGCCGAAATACTGGATGAGTCCGATCAAGTGTTTGCGTACGTGGTGCATACCATATTTTTAGTAAAAGTTCTCTAAATTATATGAAATGAAATAAAAATACCGTATAATTGATTAAACTGAAAGGTATAGTTAGTCATATTCCCACAGCCACCTGAATCGCAGAACAATAATGAACTGTACGTACCAATACGAAATGCGGTCTAGATGCAAAATATATGCGGTTGCTTTTTTGTAAACAATAATGTACACGAACTAGTATTTATGAAAAGCTTGTGAAAATTCATAATCCCGAGGAAATTTCAATCCTAGCTAGAAACGTTGAATTGGAGCAATGTTTCTCTTGTGAATCAAGATGTGAAAAGTTGTTGGCTTATATTAATCGTTATTTGAAGTAGGCTGCCGTGGTTTTGCGATAAACCTGATAAGTTTCTGCTTATTAAAAAACACATGTTGGCTTAACTTTGTTGTTTTATGACCAAATATATGCATAAATCTATGTTAAAGTTGGTTGTACTGGTCAATGCCATCTGGATTTTGTTTATAGATTTCCATGACGACTTTAGCATACTAGGCCGATAAAACTGCATTTAGAATGCAGTTTGAATGAAGTGCAATTTTAGCGGCCTTGGTTGCTAAAATGCTATTTTCTGGCGTGTTACCAGTCCAACGAGCAGCTGTTTTAGAGAACGTGTACTAAAAGTTCATTTACATACATTTAAAATGCAGTTTTATCGGCCTATGACGCTAAAGTCGTCATGGCAATCTATAAACAAAATCCAGGTGGCATTGACCAGTGACACCAACTTTACCATGGATTTAAGCATTATATGGTCACAAAACAACAAATTTAAGCCAACATGTTTCTTTATGATAATCAGAGACTTTACCAAGGTTTTTCGCAAAACACGGTAACATATTTCGTCATATAACAACAAATATAAGCCAATAACTTTTTACATCTTGGTTCACAAGAGAAACATTGCTTGCCATGGATGCACCAGCATTTAATTGGAATAATATATTCCTTCACATAGTCTACTGCTGCCGTGATATTGCTGGCAGCAGCTCCAATTCAATGTTTCTGGCTTGGATTGAAATTTCCTCGGGATTATCACCCATATTTTCACAAGCTCTTCATAAATACTAGTTCGTGTGCATTATTGTTTACAAACGAGCGACTCATATATTATGCATCCATACCTCATTTCGTATTGATACAGTTCATTGTTGTTCTGCGATTTAGGCGGCTGTGAGAAGATGACGTTAACAAATGGCTGACTACCTTTCATTACAATTAATTATATAGAATTTTTATTTTATTTCATATATTTGAGAGAGCTTTCACTAAAAAAATATTTTATGCACCACGAACGCAATAGCTTATCAGTATTTCGTCGGCTAAAGCGTTATTTTGAGTACTTGATACATACATAGCTATTAAGCCAGCAATTTAAATGGAGTATATACGAAGGAAACTGGTGTCCGCCATTCCCTGCCGGAAGAAACAGAGCGCGACTACTCCGGCAACTGGTTCAATAAGAGGGAATGGCATTCGCAAAATATCAAACATCTTTTTTTTTATTATTATTATTATAGTTATTATTATCATCATCATCATCATCATCATTATTATTATGAAATTTGCAAAGTATTCACTAGAAATGTATGAAAAACAACTAGATATCCATATCCATTCGTGCCATATTGTGCACTGACACTGTGCACTCATTCTAGACTCAAAATGGAACACAAGCTACACACAGTAACTAACAGTTAAAGTAAAAGCTCAAATCCGAGCATGCACACAGGAAATAGCTCACCCCGTGTGTACAAACTGAGCTAACCCTACCGATAGTAGGAGGCCCTTGCCTGAAAAGGATTCAGTGGCTTTTTCTAATTCTAATTCTAATTTCTAATGAAAAACAAATTGGGCACGTGAATTTTTTAAATCGAACTCTGAGTTTCCAGCACAGTGAATTTCGAATCGTGGAAGATGTTTGTAACATTTCATTCTTTTAGAGAGCACACTTATAGGTGCAATATTATGTTCTGGAAGCTCGAGAGCTGTAAGTTTATATAATTTCACACAGTTTGAACTCTGCTTTATTAAATATGTAAAGCAGTATCAAACTGATTCCCTTTCAGGTAAGCAACGAAACCGCATACCTACATGTATAACTTTGTGAATTATGTAGTCATTTGAAAGTATATAAGCATTATACACGGCTAGTTTTTCAATTTTTTATTTTGCAGCACTAGAAAAATGCTGTATGTCCCTATGTACCTTAAAGGTACTTAAAACCGGAAAACTTTACTTTTAGGTCAACATTCTCCAACAACTTGCATTTAGGGCACCACAAACTCCAATACTCCAATACTTATACTTAATTAATACTTATAATTACTTATAATTAATGGTATATTTGAGCTTTTTAGTTTAGAAAAATGAATCAAGTTTAATTTTTATACGAGGCGCGTCCATAAAGTAAGTTTCCCTGGGGCCGTTTACAGAAACAAAACACAATTTGAAGAAAATATATATTGCAACAGACACAGCCGGATTTCAGCTATTTTTAAACATATTCGCCATCGGAATTGAAACATTTGTCTTGCCGTGGCACCAACTTTTGAATAGCTGTGTGCCAACCACCTTCGCCTCTCTGTCATTCTTTGTCATTCTTTGTCATTTCGTGAGGTGTAGGAAAAGATGGAAATCACTGGTAGAGAGGTCCGGGCTTTAGGGTGAATGTTTAAACACCTCCCAACCGAACTTCTGCAGGAAACTTTCTGGGAGGTGTTTCAACATCCACCCCACAGCCCGGACTTCGCTCCCAGTGATTTCCATCCTTTCCTACGCCTAAAGAAATAACAGAGAATGGCAGAGAATGACAGAGTGGCGGAGATGTTTGTCACACAGTGGTTCAAATCCCTGGCGGAAAACTTCTTCGACACAGGTGTTCAAAACTTGGTTCCACAGTATGACAAATGTTTCAGTTTCGGTGGCGATATGTTGAAAAATAGTTCAACACTTGCTGTATCTGTTGGAATATGTATATATGTCCATGAAATTGTATTTTGTTTCTGTAAACGGCCCCAGGGAAACTTACTTTGTGGACGCGCCCCTTATATTTAGTAGATGAGGTAATTGGATAATACTGCTTTACATCAATGACAAGTTTGATTATCTTCTTTTGCCATTTTGGTCTCATTGTTTTTGTGAAATTCGCTGAAACAGATGAACACTGCACTTCTCAAACATGTTGTTGGTACGACCTTAGTTTGCTTCAAAGCACAATGAAGCACTTCATTCGCAAATCTGATTTCATTTAACGACGCTCTGGACTTTTAGGGCTACAGTAGGGTTACAATCTTCGTTATTTTTTATGGCTGCGGAAAGAGACCTTTATTCAAGAATAGCTGCTGATCAGACTTCGTGCAAATTCCAAGGAAGACATGTGGAACTCATTCCCGCTTGAGCTGATAATTTCAATTTACACCATTCTCAATTAGATTTAAAAGTCTCAAAATTACCATCGGGAGGTCTCAGGTTCAATTCCATTGGGCGGCCAATTTGACATAGTTTTTTTTCATGGTTTCCCCAGTCGCTAAAGGCAAATGCCGAATTGTGTATTAACATACCATGAATCATCCTCACTATTTAATCCTGTATCATATACATTTAATTTAATATCAGTTGAAATTTACTCCATAAAAATAAGTACACCACAACAGAAACAATTGGCAATCAATAGTTTCATGGCCTACCCTACTGTATACACACATAACCCGAACTTCTAATATGGTCTCGCAGCTAAAAGAAGTATAAACAATGCTGAAAAAAAAACTGTTCCATTAAGTTATAGTATATTGCGATACAAGTGCCGTAAGCGGTGCATATGGATCGAGGAAAGAGTTTGAAAAAACGAGGCGCTTGCGCAGAGTTTTTTCATTTTCCGAGATCCGTTATGCGCTTAAGGCACGAGTGTTGCATGCTATTTTTTGCACGATGATTATTTATATAAATTTAATTACATTAATTGAGATATTAGCTGAAAATATTATGTATATTCATTATTGAAGATAGATGTTTATTTCAGAAAGTGATTCGCATGTGTTGGTTGTTATGGGCACTGAATATTTCTCCTGTTGAAGTCGCCACAAACTAGGGGGCCTTGGTTCCGGTCTTCCATTAAGGCTTGTATTATGATGATTTTACTTACGGCACTTGTGTTTTTTGTTATTTTTACCGCATGGAGATTTCTTTTGTTTTCATAGCAACCAGATTGCGTGAGAGAATGTCAAGTTACGATCCACGGCAACAATATTCGCAAGTACCACTAATTAGTTACGTCGTGCAGAAAAACTATGTAGGCTTATTCTTTCAGCGCTCCTAGGGAACCGCGGACTGCAAGTTGGGAAACCATTCCCTTTTGAAGTATTTATTATTTTACGCTCACGATTTATTTTAGTCTTTTAATCCCCTGCTTTCTCTTTATTTTTATATTTTGTAATTTAATTTTATAATTTTCTTTTGTAATTTAATGTTTTATAGCACTCTAGTTTATAAATTACTAGCATGTGCCCGCGGCTTCGCCCGCGATAATTACTTCAAAAATTAAAAACTAAGAGCATAATAGTTAAATCATTATAATTATTAACACCTAAATCACGTGGACTACATACCACGATTAGATAGCGTCGCCTGGTAAAAGCTATCTCAGATTCGAGTTCCTTGGTCCAGAAAATCCCTGTATAGTGAGTTCCGTCCAAATCGAACGATGTTTAACCATAGTTAGGGCTATGTTGATTACCCCTCTTCCGTGTTGGTTGAAAATTTAATATGTCTACGGGCCTTAACATTCTAAACAAATGAATCGACCAGCGTGGGCTTACAACATTCAAGCGATCGCGATGCTTTTATTTCCACGGTATGACAAAAATAGCCAAAGACAACTGCAATTGATTTGACATTGAAATGTACTAGGTATTACTGAAATCTGATGCTTTCACATCGCGAATCACGTTTTCTGCCAGTTTTTCACTCATAACTCGCGAACGAAAGCTAAAATTAAAAATTCGGCTTCGAGGTGCATTCGCCCACCTTTCAGTCCATCTATCTTTAAAATTTCAGATCTCTGCGTTCAGTAGATTTCGATGGGCATCGTGGACAGACAGACAAACAGCATGTGCCCGCATGTGCCCGCGGCTTCCCCCGCGATAATTATTTCAAAAATTAAAAACTAAAAATTAAGAGCATAGTTAAATCATTATAATTATTAACACCTAAATCACGTGGAGTGCATTCCACGATTAGGTAGCGTCCCCTGGTAAAAGCGACCTCAGATTCGCGTTCCTTGGCCCAGAATACCCCTGTACAGTCAGTTTCGTCCAAATCGAACAATGTTTGACCATATTTAGGCCTATATTGATTATCCCTCTTCAGTGTAGGTTGAAAATTTCATGTCTTCGGGCCTTGATATTCTAAATAAATGAATCGTCCAGGATGGACTTACAAAATCAAGCGATCGCCCGCGATAATTATTTCAAGAATTAAAAATTAAGAGCATAATAGTTAAATCATTATATTTATTAACACCTAAATCACGTAAACTACATGTCACGATTAGATAGCGTCGCCTGGTAAAAGCGATCTCAGATTCGAGTTCCTTGGCCCAGAAAATCCCTGTATAGTGAGTTTCGTCCAAATCGAACGATGTTTAACCATATTTAGGTCTATGTTGATTACCCCTCTTCCGTGTAGGTTGAAAATTTAATATGTCTACGGGCCTTGACATTCTAAACAAATGAATCGACCAGCGTGGGCTTACAACATTCTAGCGATCGCGATGCTTTTATTACCACGGTATGACAAAAATAGCCAATGCCAACTGCAATTGATTTGACATTGAAATGTATTACTGAAATCTGATGCTTCGACAGCGCTAAAATCACGTTTTCTGCCAGTTTTTCACTCACAACTCGCGAACGAAAGCTAAAATTAAAAATCCGGCTTCGATGCGCATTCGCCCACCTTTCAGCCCATCTATGTTTAAAATTTCAGATCTCTGCGTTCAGTAGATTTCGCTGGGCATCGTGGACAGACAGACAAACACGTCATTTTATTATTTTAAGATAGTATGTGCCCGCGGCTTCGCCCGCGATAATTATTTCAAAAATTAAAAATTAAGAGCATAGGCTAATAGTTAAATCATTATATTAACACCTAAATCATGTGGACTACATATCACGATTAGATAGCGTCACCTGGTAAAAGCGACCTCAGATTCGAGTTCCTTGGCCCGGAAAACCCCTGTATAGTGAGTTTCGTCCAAATCGAACAACGTTAGACCATATTTAGGCTAATATTGATTATCCCTATAATAATAATAATAATAATAATAATAATAATAATAATAATAATAATAATAATCCTCTAAGGTGTCGGTTGAAAATTTCATATTATGTTTTCGTGCCATGACATTAAAAACAAATGAATCGACCAGCGTGAGCTACAACATTCAACAGATCGCGATGCTTTTATGTCGAAGGTTTGACAAAAATAGCCAAAGCCTAGTGTAATTGATTTGTATTACTGAAAACTCATGCTTCGAAAACGGAATAATTACACGTTTTCTGCCCGTTTTTCATTCATAACTCACGAACTAAAGCGAAAATTAAAATTCCGGCTTCGAGGTGCACATTCCGACCCTTTAGTCCGCCTATGTATAAAATTTCAGATCTCTGCGTTCAGTAGATTTCGCTGGGCATCGCGGACAGACGGAGGACAGACGGAAGACAGACAGACGGAGGACAGACACTTCCTTTTATTAATATAGATATTGTTTAGTTCTTGGTATTTAAGTGTTAAGTATTAATTAATTATCTGTAATATTATGTATTTGTGTTATGTAATTGTAATGCAGTTTTTTTTACTGGTAGAGCGGAAGAGAAGGCCAAATGGCCTTAGCTCTGAAAGAATAAATAAGCAGAATAATAATAATAATAATAATAATAATAATAATAATAATAATTAAAGGCAAATGCAGAATTGGATATTTGCATACCATGAATCATCCTCACTAATTAATCCTGTATCATATCCATTTAAATTAATATCAGTTGAAATTTACTCCATAAAAATAAGTACACCACAACAGAAACAATTGACAATCAATAGTTTCATGGCCTACCCTACTCTATACACATATATCCCGAACTTCTAATATGGTCTCGCAGCTAAAAGAAGTATAAAAATTCAGAAAAAATGGTTCCATTAAGTTAAATCTATGTATTCGTTCAGTGCTCCTAGGGAACCGCGGACTGCAAGTTGGAAAACCCAGTGCTCCTAGGGAACCGCGGACTGCAAGTTGGAAAACCATTCTCTTTTGAAGTTTTTATTATTTTACCCTCACGATTTATTTCAGTCTTTTAATCCCCTGCTTTCTCTTTATGTAAATTTCATCTGTGAGGAAAGTTTGAAAAAAGCGAACTTATAAGAACCGAAGCAAACATTGAGAGAAATCCAGATGCTAAGTTTTCGTGTTCTGGAACACAGTAATAAAATATTTTGAGTTCTAATTTAAAGCATCCACATAAAGATAATCGTATTAGAGATTAAAAATTATATTAATTTGAAAACTGGCCTTATACAAAAACAAAAAGGGTCGTGTCCGATCAAGTAAGCTAAATATTTACATTTACTATCTCCAGGAACTTTCTCGTCAAAACGGTGTTTCATAACTTGAACCATAGGCGTAACCAGGCCGACCATATGGGGGGGTTATAACATCTTGGGGTATGGAATACCCCCAAGTTCGGGGGTCCTCCCCCGGAAAATTTTAAAAATTAAGATGCACAATAACAAGTTTTAAGCTTCCCACGCTTTATACTCATATTAAGTAATTTATAAGCAGACTTAAACAAATTGTACAATTTTCCTTTTTTTAATCAATGGGGGGGGGGGGGTTCAAACCCCCAAAACCCCCCTCGTTACGCCTATGACTTGAACAGCTTTAATTTTTAATTAAAATTTGCAGAGAACTGTGTTTCATATCAAATAACAAATTATCATTTATGTAATACTTCAGTTTAACTTGTTATTAATAATTATTTTAAGAACAGGGAAATTTACATGTCTTAAGAGAGAAATCTATGTGATCCATGTACCAAAAAGATATGTTTTAAGCCGGGTCCCCACTACATAACATTTAGCACCAACGTGTTGCAGATAACATATGTTAAATGTTTATCATCAACTTGTTGAGGTATACAAGTCAAGTGGTTTGACAATTAACAACTGTCTCCACTACAGTGTTATAATTTAACATGGGTTGGCGCAGTTACGAACAGAAATTAATAAATAATAAAATCAGGTAAACTGATATAACAAAGTGCCAGAATGTTTTTGTTGAATCAATTATAATTGCGATTATGATATGCAGATAATCAGTTTTTTTAATCTGATTAAAATCGACCAGCGTCAGCAGAACTACAGATTTGTGATATCTTGGCAAAATCGCGCACTCACATAAAAGTAAAAAATTAAATTTAAAAATCCATGCCAAATGGCCAGCTCCGCAATTTGATCCAGGGACCTCCAGAATACGAGTCCAAGAGATTACTTTTGGCCAACTCAGTCAGTTTGACGGTCTCGTTTGATAATCATATGTGAAAGAATAGTGTTATTTCTCAAATCTAAAATGTATTGCAACTTGAAATTCTTAAAATAGGCCTACGTCAACAATTCACAAAATTCCGTGGCAAATAACTCCGCTAATTATTTCACAGTAATGTACCTTCTGTATATAACAGTAATAATGTAGTACTCAATGTCAAGTAGAACAACGAAATAAACAAACATCTGACTGCATTGCATCAAAGCCCTTAATTATAAAAAATGCGGCATTGTAGTATAGAAATGATTTAAAAAACCATGTGACCTTTAATTAGTTGTTACTCTGGTACCGTTCAACCGATTTATTCCAAAATAAATAGCCTTATTGCCATGGACATTATAAATGAGTATACCAAGTTTCATGAAAATCCAATAAAGCGTATTTGAGTTACCACGCCTTTTCTTATATAATACCATAAAAAGGCACTAAATTGCGCATTATTCCGGTACCGGCCAACCGATTTGGTCCAATATCAACAGTCGTCTTCCCATGGACATTATAAATAAGTAAACCCTAGTTTCATGAAAATCCGATAAAGCATATTTGAGTTATGGGGCTTTTAAAATAGACACTAATGGGATTTTACTCCGGTACTGGTCAACCGATTTGGTCCAATATCAACAGAGTTCTTTCCATAGACATTATAAAGGCGTATACCAAGTTTCGTTAAAATCCGATAAAGCGTGTTTGAGTTATCGCGTGTACAGACACACGGACGGATGGACGGACGGACAGACATTTTCTCCTCCCTCACACAATCTCACAAAGTACCACACTGGCACTTAATAATTGACATTCAAAAAGAAAACGCCTCTGAAGAGGGCAGGCAACATTAAAAAGTTAGAGTAATTTTGTATATTCGTTATTATCTTCTTCTTAGCTGTCTATGACTTTCTTGAATACTAATTTTTTACAGATGTCTTGATCTTTTCAATGTATCACATTTTTCAACAACAGAGTATGCCATAAAAAAATTTTAAAAGTAAATGCAATACTATTGAGAACACTGATATACCAAATACTCACTTAATACAAAATGGATGCCGGCAATATTGAGGAAGCTGTCGGCTACTTTTTATTTATACGAAAATTCCCGAACCAAAGCCGATTAAGCTGCCGATCGCTTTTTGTTTGCAGGAAATTCCCGAAACAAAGCCGATATCGACCGACTAGTCAATTGACTTGATATGTTGTCCATTTTCTCCGGAAAACAAATGAACATCTGAAAATGTTAAATGCAACACGCTGGGTTTGCATGTCAAGTCAATTGGAACGCGAAATTGTAGTACACATGTCAATATCAACTAGCAAGGAGGTGTTTAAACATCCACCCTACAGCCCGGACTTCGCTCCCAGGGATTTCCATCTTTTCTTGCACCACAAGAAATGACAGAGAATGACAGAGAAAAGGAGATGTTTGCCATACAGTGGTTCAAATCCTTGGTGGCAGACTTCTATGACACAGGTACACAAAAGTTGGTTCCACGGTATGTAAACTGTCTCAATTCCGGCAGCGTAGGCCTATATTTTGAAAAGTAGCTGAACACTTGCAGTATCTGTTGCAATAAACATTTTCATGAAGTTGTGTTTTGTTTCTGTAAACGGCCCCAGGGAAACTTACTTCATAGACGCGCCTCGTATAAACAATACAATAGCTAAGTGAGGCATCAGAGGAGTAGAGTAGACAAACCTAACAGAGAAACTAACATGTGACGTAATAATCACGGCACATTGATGCTTGCATGTCCAGTAACGAGCTGACCATTTTGTTAGGTAAAATCCCATCCTCATATTAATAGCAAGCCTTTTATAAGATAAACGATCGTGATTGGTCTATATCCGAGGAATTGCTAAACGTTATTGGTCAATATCAAACACGTGGCATATGAGTGGAATAGTCACATAGATCCCATGCCATGAGCACATTTTAATAATCAACATACAACACAATAGCCTTTAGTATAGTTCTCATTATAAGCAACCCATGTGCAACATTTAAAGAAAATCGTTCGAGAAAATCGCCAAAATAAAAATTTCTTCTTGTAAAATGCACTTAAAAATAAGAGAACATTTTCGCCAATCTTCGGATCACATCTTCAGAAGATACCTGACCCAAATACGAAATTTTGTTTTCATACGATTTTCAGTCTTGGAGCTAGCCTGTTCACAGACATCCACACAGACACACACACAGACACACAGACATATTTCCAAAAATAGTATTTTTGGATTCAGAAGGCCTTGAAACCTGTATTTATGTAAAAAACTCAACTTCAAATTTGGGGGTCGAAAACAATACTTCCTCTATCTATAGTAACTATGGTACGGGCTGAAGAAGTAATAAACGATCGTGATTGGTCTATATCCGAGGAATTGCTAAAACGTATTGGTCAATATCAAACACGCGGCATATGAGTGGAATAGTCACATAGATCCCATGCAATCAGCACATTTTAATAATCAACACACAACACAGTTGCCTTTATTGACGATTTCTTCCATTTTATTCCTGAAATAGTCGTTACAGGTACAACTCGTAAAGTTAAACTCGCTTGCGCATTTATCTGTAATTTCAAAAGCACTCATGTCTGAGGAGTAAAAGCGAGGCATAAGCATTGTGACGCGGACCAGACTTGAAATTCCGGCGCTTTACAAAGCTCTGTGCAGCCTTGCATAACGTTACAGGAAGCGCTGGCCAGAACAAAGCCATCAGAACACCTAACCTAACCTATACTTGCTGCTATTTCATTAACTGATGCTAACTTTTTAGTTGCCAAGGTATTGATTTAATCCTTCAATATTCAGGTTAGGTGGATCGATGTGTATTATGTAACAAGATAAGAACCGATGGGTAGTGAAAGGAAATTTCTAACACATATACACAGTCTATTAACTGTGAAAACATCGAAATAGAAATAACAATTGGCAAAGTGTGTAGCAGGTGAGTTGCGGTTAGGCCTAAATGGTGCGTTCAATTTAATTATAGGCTCTAATGTTCGATAATGGACTCTGTTAGACTCTAATTGTGCTGTTTAGATTTAAACAGATAACACAGCCCAACAAAAAAGAGCTTTTTGTTTGGTGTCACAGATGTATTGGCTGTACTTAGTGTGCTTATTCCAAATATGTAAAAAGTTTTCCTCTACCAGCTCTACTTTTATATAGAGTGCCATTAACTTATAATCTCTTTCGCGATCAAAATCTTGCTTGATAATATAGCTGGTGAGTCCGCCGCCGTGGGTGAGTCGGTAGCAAGCCTGCCTTCCACTCCGGTGGCCCGGGTTCGATTCCCGGCCGGGTCGGGGATTTTTCAGTAGTGAAAGATCCCCTCCCCGGGTTCAGGACTGGGTGTTTGTCAGTAGGTTAAGTCTTAGGTTAAGATAATGCACATTGTGCGCGATTCCTTAATTATTAATATAGCTGGTGAAGGTTCATGACCATACTTTGGACACGTAAACTGTACAAAGAACAGAACTAAAAGCTGGATTATTTTTTGGCCCTCAAATTGACAGTCATAAGTCATAAACGACCGGATAATATGTGATATCAATTTTTTTCACAGACCCCATGTTATATTGTTATTGTAATGTTAATGTAATGTTAGTGTGTTGCATTTTTCTTCACGTGATTTAGAAGCTAAAAATAGGCACTGTTTTTTATTTATATCAAACGTAAAATGGGATAATATGCATGTAATGGTAATACCATATCTCACAAAACTAAAGCTGACAGGGCTAAACTAATGGCACATTTTTCATCAGTGACCTAAATATACCCAAGAACAGGTATAAATTCTGAGGCGCCAAAATGGCTGTTCGTCTGTGACAATAGATAAGGGTCAATCCATTAGAAATGAACCAGGCCAAGTTGCTCGCAATTTTTTAATTTACTAATTTTTTTACCAGTTATTTCCCAACTAAAGGTGAGTTCAAAACTATAGTAAAAATCTTTTTAGGTGCATACTTTTTTTTGGAAGCCATTTTAAGTTTGCTTTGTAACAATATTTCAGTCAAAAACATGTTTTGCATAAATGTAAGATTATGTAACTCTGTTAATTTTATAGATAAAAAGACAAAATAAAGACCAAAATTATCTGAATGAATTGTTTTTCATTTTTGTTTTAACATAATATTACCTAACTAGTGAGGAAAGTGAAGAAAACAATTCACAACTACAAATTGAAAATTAACTTAAAACGGGAGTTTTAGTGCCGCAAAATTATTACAAGGAAGAAAGACTCGCCCTTATTTTTTTTTATTGTGTAGATCTACTATAGGACTACTCGCTGTAGAAGTTTCAAGGTTGAGAAATTTGCCCTTCTTTTTATACAATTTTTCAAAAATGCCCGAAATCGTATTTTGGCAATATTTGAAGTAGAATATCTCAAAAGGGACTGAGTGAAAAATTATGAAATTTATACAGATAACACCCCTTTACGATATAAAGATGTGATACAAATATGGTGACTGAGACTCAACTGGTTCCGGAGTTATAGTGCATTGAAGTCGGCCAAAAATTGCGTTATACACACATACAATTTAACGGTAATTTAATAGTAAAAATCCTCATTGTAATTTTGAATACAAAATTTTAGTGAACCTAACTTTGTTACACAAAAGAGTTGTATATGTAGGCTACATTTCATCAGTTAGCATGACAAATTTATAATTCCCTCAAAGCGTTGAAGAGTGTTGTAATTTCGGTGCATAGTTTTTTCTGTTATGTTGTACTTTCTGCCTGAAACTCTTGTTAGTTCTGTAGGGGCAATCTTCCTCACAATTTTACTTACTGGAACCCACACCATGTCGCCACCGGTGAGGATCTTATTTGCTTTTATTATTTAACACAGGCTGTTCTCGAGTAGGATTTATTAGGACTATTCCATGAATGAATTTTGAAAAGGATAATAATTTTCTTACTTTGTTATCAATATCCTGCCCATCCAATCGAGTCCCCAATGCTACCAATAGTGCGTAACACAAGATGGAGTGCTGGCTTGCACCCAATCGAAATTGTGCTTTTAATCAATGTACACATACATTATTTACATTTCTAATATATTATTTAGATTTTCAAACAAGTTGTGTTCTAATAAATACTGTGTTTTCATTCTATTCACTGGCAGCATGTGACGTAATAATCATCGCACTTTGATGCCTCACGTGTCCAGTAACGAGCTACAAAATTGCATCCTTGCGATCCGAGGAAGGATGAAACAGTAAAAGCTATTGGCTTAGAGTGACGGAAACTAGTGTGATAAGATAGAGAGAGCAGGGGGTGAGAAGACAAACGCAAAAGATCGCGTGACTCATGTCCCGCGCTAAAATCAGGAGAAAGCAGAGGCGCCAACTTTTGAAAAACATTGAGTGGGCTCGAAGACATTAATATTTTCACACTCCCACCCCTATTAAGGTTGATGAAATGGTTTTATAAGTAATATTATTGATGTGACTGGGAAAGAAACTATTTCAGTGTTTGTAATAACAATCATATTTTGTAATTCAATGCCAAGAAAGTAGTGTGTAGCCTGGTTAACATATTTTTAAGTTTATATTATTGTATGCATTATTGTAACACTCAACAATGCTTTTGACACATATTTTGTGCAAATTTATATTGACTGAATTTAATTTATTGAATGACGAAGACATTTTATTACTGTTACATAGTAGGAAAATGAATTTTTACCATCAATTACCGTTAAATTTCATGTGCGCATAACGCAATTTTTGGCCGACTTCAATGCACTATAACTCCGGAACCAGTTGAGTCTCAGTCACCAAATTTATATCACATCTTTATATCGTAAAAAGGTGTTATCTGTATAAATTTCATAATTTTTCACTCAGTCCCTTTTGAGATATTCTACTTCAAATATTGCCAAAATATATTTTGGGCATTTTTGAAACATTGTATTAAAAAAGGGCAAAGTTCTCAACCTTGAAACTTCTACAGCGAGTAGTCCTATAGTAGATCTACACAAGAAAAAAATTAAGGCCGAGTCTTTCTTCCTTATAATAATTTTGCGGCACTAAAACTCCCGTTTTAAGTTAATTTTCAATTTGTAGTTGTGAATTTTTTTCTTCACTTTCCTCACTAGTTAGGTAATATTATGTTAAAACAAAAATGAAGAACATTTAATTCTGATAATTTTGGTCTTTATTTTGTCTTGGTATCTATAAAATTAACAGAGTTACATACATTTGTGAAAAACATGTTTTTGACTGAAATACGGTTACAAAGCAAACTTAAAATGGCTTCCAAAAAAAAAGTATGCGCGTAAAAAAATTTTTACTATAGTTTTGAACTCACCTTTAGTTGGGAAATAACTGGTAAAAAAATTAGGAAAATCAAAAATGTCGAGCAACAAATTTTATTAAATTTGGTTCATTTCTAATGGATTGACCCATAATAGATTCTGTATTGCTGTTACATAATATGTTTAGCCACATCAATAGTTCACATAAAACTAGCGTACTTACTCAATGGCAATAGATAAATCCTCAGCAAGCTAAAGGAATATTATCTATTCTCTTGAACCCGAAGGTTCATTGCCGCGCTTACCTGAGACCGCCATTCAACCCCATTCTTTGCTAATTCTATCCAATCATCCCTCGCAAATCCCACTTCTCTTAAATCTGTCCTAATATTATCCTCCCACCTACGTCTGGGTTTTCCAAAGTGATCTTTACCCTTCGGGTCTCCCAGTCAATACTTTTGAGATATGTCTTTTCTCCCTCATGCGCACAACATGTCCAGCCCATTTAATCCTCCGTGATTTAATTATCCTTTCTATATCCGGTGAAGAGTACAGGTCATGAAGGTCGTCGTCATGCAGTTTTCTCCAGTCCCCATTTTCATCCCTCTTAGGCCCAAATATTTTCCTAAGCACCCTGTTTTCGAAAACTCTCAGATTATGTTTTTCCCGAAGAGTAAGCCTCACATCCGTATAATACAACCGCCAGGATAATTGTTTTATAAATCTTTATTTTTAGATTTCTGGACAGAAGACGAGAAGCTAAGAGTTTCTGAACTGCATAAAAGCAAGAAATTCCTGATTTTAGTCTATGTTTAACTTCTGCCTTAATATAATCATTACCATATAGGCCTCTAAAATTGTAAGTGTAAAAATAATGTTGCACGTATGCTTGTAACAGTAGCTGGTCAATTAAAATATAAAATAAAAACCTATACAGCTAAGGTAGCTACTTAAGCCTAACTAGACCATTAAGGAAATAAAGTTCATCATTAATAAGGAATGTAGGATGAGTTGTGAAATTAATATACTCGAGTCAATCCAATGCAAATATTCCAAAGAAAGTAGTAAATCTTAACTCGGTTTATATTATTTTCCCAGAAAGTCAGAACAATTCACATCCAACACTACGTACGTTCATAAAAAAAAGTATTTAATCTGAAAACTAGTCTTTCGTAACTACAGCCAGAATTTCTGAAAAAAATCACATTTTTAACATTTATGTCAGCAGCTTTCGTCTTTAAACTCCGCAGTTCCTTTTTTTTTTACTTTCTTGACACTTCGCACAGTGTAGAATAACATTTCAGAATCAATGTCATTTTTAATCACGTCGTCATAGCAATAATTCTTCTGAACTCGCGAAAGAATTTCAATCCACTTTCAAACTTAACGTAGTGAGAATATTGTATGTTCAGATTCAAACATGGCAATTAATAAGTCAGCAATATTAATCCACACCATGAATACATTTAAGAGGCTGATTAACTATGTTAAAAGGGATTCTGATAAGAGAAGGTTAGAAAACATTACGGGTATCCCTGCAGTGACTTTATCTATAGTAATAAAAGGAAGTGTTTGTCTTTCTGTCTTTCTGTCTGTACGCGATGCTCAGCGAAATCTAATGAACGCAGAGATCTGAACTTTTAAACACAGATGGACTGAAGAGTGGGCGAATGCACCTCGAAGCCGGATTTTTAATTTTCGCTTTTGTTCTTGAGTTTATCAAATATATATTATTATAATTATAATTATATTATATAATTAAATATAATATAATTATATATAATATATAATTATATATAATATTATATTATATAATTATAATTATATTATAATTTTAACTGCCTCAGTGTATTTATAATAATCCGTCACCAAGGCTGTTCCTCAAGAGAGCGTAATCTGTTAATTTAAAAACTTTGCTGCTTCGTCGAATTCAGCTGGCGACCAAAACTGCGGGCCGGGAAACTATGAGAATAATAATGTGTTTAGCCCAGCGTTTCTCAACTTTTTTGAACCCAAGGACCTCTAAAATTCTAAAAAAAAAACGGACCCCTAATTTTAATCCCATTTTTAAAAATAGGCTATATGTAGGCCTATATTCTTAAAATTTTGTGTATTAATTATAGGTCATTATAACGAAATAAATCGAAATACTTTGTATTTTATTTTACGGAAACACAGTTATTGAATTGGAAAAATATTAAAACCGGAGTTTTACTTCTTTACTTTCCACTTGCTTTATGATATTTTTTAATTATGTCTGCTGACCATCTGCACCATCCTCGCGGACCACCAGTGGTCCGCGGACCATAGGTTGATAAACGCTGGTTTAGCCTAATCATTTGAAATTGAGGTCCGAAATGGATTTTCAGTCGATCTTAATATAATATCGTTCGTATCACTTGTACGTGAATTAACTTAAATTAGGAATTAGCTCACAGTGCACATATTTATATTATTGTTGTATACCACTAATTGAAGAGTGTAACCCAAATACCTGCTAAGTGCCAAAAAGTTGTTTAGGAGTTACAGTAAAAAATGTATTCCTAAATGCATGAGGGACATAGCAGAGCTTCCATCTTGTGATCAATGTTTGAACTAAACTAAATACTGTGGCACATAGCCGTGTCTTGGGTCAATTGGCAATGACATATAGATGGGTTTTGATGCAAAAACTCATTTTTTACAAAAATGGCACTTAGCAGCTATTTGGGTTACACTCTTCAATTGTTCACGGTAAGAATAGACATTCTTATTATTATATTCTTCTAATATATAAAATCGAAAGTGTGTATGTATGTATGTTTGTTCCTTATACAAATCTACATTTCTTTACCAATTTACACGACATTTTGCACACATACCCAGTTAAGCCCGGGAAGTATAGCTGTCGACATTAAAATTGAAACAAATCAGTCCTTCCCTTGAAAATTATATAATTTCTGTGAATATTCTACTGAAAAAAATGAAATGTTGTTCAGTTCACATGACAACAGTGAATTGTTTACTGTGATTACATAGGGCCTTGGCAACTATATAGCCTAATGCTGGACTTTAACGAATTATGATTCCATGTAATATATTGGCGAAAATAATTACTGACAAATGAATTACACGAAAATAAAGCACAGTGTGATGCAGTCACATAACTTTCTCTACCCTCGACATAAGAAATATTTTCTCACTTCACATTTTGATTTAGAATAAGAGGTCGTATTGCAGGAGCAACTTAAGTGTGTGAGTATGCTATATCAGAAGTCGGTAAATAGTCAGTTATCCATAGCTGTAGGCTTTTTATTAGTTGAGATTTATCATAGGCCCTAAGCATGGGATGGAACATTTTGAGTCCTATGCTCGCAGTGTATTATGTCCCGGGTTTTAGGGGAGGAAAGTATGAAAGTGATATTGCATTTCTCTTTTATTTCAGCCCCGAAACGGTTATATGGTAACATGAGAAAGAGAAAAAAAAAATTTCCGTCAAGTCAATACAATCTTATATGGTAACATGAGAAAGAGAAAAAAAAAATTCCGTCAAGTCAATACAATCTTATGTAATTTATGTTTCTTCTTATTTCAACCCCTCCCAGGCATGATGAGTAGAAGCAACGGAATGCAGCAATCGACATCCTCTATGAACCATAAAAAGCTAGGGCCTATATCTAGCGTTTTTTGAGGGAATAGTCTGAGTGCCATATGTTGTTCTTCCTCATTTCGAATTCTACATACATTACTATAACAGGACCTAGAGTTTCAACATCGAAAGTCCTCCATAAGTTAATTTCAAATTACAAAATACAAAGCCCGGGCGACGCCGGGCCTTTTCAGCTAGTATTATTATAAATTACTGTATAACTTAGCCTAATAAATAAGAATCATTGTGTTTGGAATTATGTTGAATTGCCCTCCCCTTAATAAAATTCCTGGCTACTCCCCATCCGCTGGATGGAACAAGTCATGGCAACTATTTTCATTTTCTCAAAGTAACGCGATGGTAACATGAGATGTTGTATTTCACGGGAGCGTGTGGCATCTCCAGTATAGTTTATAGCAATGTGATGTGCATATGTACGAATAGAGGCGATGGTAATTTAGTTGTGCGTCTCCGCCGTGCATATTGATCTAACAAGATGTGAACAGCTTTCTTACGTCAGAATAGTCGCTATCCGTGGGAGAAAAACCAGAGAATACTACAAGGAGCTGACGGAAGCTTTGAGGAATAATGCTTATCCGTACGGAACTTTAAGGGATCATTGCTTGGGCATGTATGCTTTCATGCTTCCAACTATCGCAATGCATTAGAGTGGCACAATGCAGTCGCGTCTGCATGTTTTATTGGTGTCTGTTTCCTTCACTATCCTACATCTAGCATTCATAATCTGCATTATGCATAGGACTACATTCCATACCCTGCCCATTCGTTTGTATATTTCAAAACTTTGAAATGATCTCACATTTTCAAAGGATAAAATGCAGTGCACGTCGCTTATTGTGATCACTTCAGGATGCACCTAATCCGATAATATTAACCGATTGATGACAGTAGCCGAAATAATTAATTGAAGGTTATTTATTCATATATGAGATAATACAGTTACAAAACAGTATATAAAATAATGCGTACTGTGAAACATTGAACCACTCATAATGCACCAATAGACTGCAAGTAGCTATTTTTTTCAACCCGTAACAGAGATTTTAATTTCCTTTTGGAGTTCATTAACCAATACTCCATACTCAGTTACGAGTGTTTCTGAAAGTCTACTCTCACCTATGGTGAACACCGCGTAGTAAAACATCTAAAACCTATCTGTTGAAGTCTTTTCATTTTAAACTAGCCATCACTGCATGTCAACACTGTTATCTTCATAAATCAAAAGCTGCAGCTTAACTGAGGAATAAACATGTTTTATTCCTTAAAAGAGAAAATTAAGTAATTCCACCCCCTCGAACTGGTCATCCTGTGAGCTGGGAACAGTACCGCTACTCCAATACAACACAATTCAGTTGAGTTAGAAATGAAACCCTTGAAAAATAAATTTTGAATGACTTACTGTACTTGCAAATAAAGCCGTAAAAAAGGAAAATGTGATAAATTAAACCGAATATTTGATCTCAATAAATAGCATTTTTCCAGTGTATCATTTTTAATCTGTATGAGACTTCATAAAAATGATAACATTACCCAACTGACAACATTATCCGCTTTTACATTAAACGGGGGGTACGCCGTAGCGTAGAGATTGAGGCGCTGCGCTATAAACCGGAAGGTCGCGGGTTCGATTCCCGATGATGTCGTTGGAGTTTTCAATTGGCCTAATCCATCTGGTGGCACTATGGCCCTGGGGACGACTCAGGTTCTAACAAAAATGAGTACCAGTAGCAATCCTAGGGGTAAAGGCGGCCGCTGCGTAAGGCTGAGAACCTTACCACCTCCATGTGCCAAAATCTAAAAATCTGGGAGCCTCAACCTCCTGGAACCCTGTGGGCCTCCATGGCCTGTAATAGGGAAGACTTTACTTCACAGCCATTTCATAATTACGGGTGGGACATTCTAGCAAATTATGAAAACTATTTTTGTTTATTACGTCATAAATAGTGAATTAGAACTGGGTTTGCACATTCTGTAAAATCTACCATGCCTTCTCGTTCATACTACATGGAAAGTATTATTTAAAAATTATTTAAAATTTTTAAAATTTGTTTTTCAAAATCTATTACGGGTGGGACATAATTTGGACAATGATTTTAATGATGCAAAACAAAAGTTCTGCTATTAATGTTAGAGTCTTAATGTTATTATTAATGTAGGTATGAGGGATTAAATACAAATTATAAACTGTTTCAAGAATGTCAGAACATTTATCTAACTCTTACAATAATATTTAACAAAACTATCACCATTACGGGTGGGACAAAAATACACTTTTTGCTACTTTACATAGTAATTAACCACACATAGTTTTCGAAGAAAATCTTATACCAAATTGTACCTTAAGATCTACATATATTCTCAAATGAAACAGGACATAGCTTATTACTCTTGACTACTTAGTTTTAATGAGTGTTAAAATCATGCTATAAATGTAAAAAAAAATTAACTACAACGCAATAAATAAGTAATTGACAAATTTTACAAATGAAATAACTTCAAATACACATAATTCCTGAATATTCAGCGAACTCTAGGTTTTAGACTTTTATTTGACTTCCCAACTACACTAGTTTTATAACATCTCTCTCTGAGGGAAAAATTCCCATATTTTATGAAATGGCTGTTCACTCACTATTTACGTTAAGCGGCGTTCACTTTAGTTCCATGACTCATGTCTCATCCTTGGTCAGTTCATTGAACATTTCATTTACGGGATTCAAACCCATGAACTTAGTACGAGTACCTCAGCTCGTACGTGTCCCACTGCAATGGGGACCTGTGATGTCTGAAGGGGCCCAGAGGAATGGTATTGGATAGCTTTATTCCTATCGAGAGCATTCCAATGTTAAGAATAAGATGTGTGCTATGCGCATGCCTCAAACTCTACGAGACAAAATGAGAAAATTGAATTCTCACTTTCCCTCTGCCAAGACTAGTAGAGCAAGTTTTAATGAAGACATTTAAATAATGAAGAAGAGGTAAAGGAGCTGGGAGCCAACAGATGGGGAGGAGTGACGTCGCTCAGCATTATCATCACCAGAGCCAGGCAACTGGCCCAACTTATTCCGTACGTAAGTGCTTCCATTACAGGTACTGGATGGGTTTTATGCTTATAATTTATGTTGTCAAAATCCTTTTTTTCAAGTAACACAAAACCTATAGCAATGAATAAACTACCAGTGGATAGGATTTTTTAAATCTATTTCTGACATAGCAGGCTCAGTTTAAGTTAAAACACACTGATTGTTTTAAATTTTCGTATGTAATTTCTGAAAATCTTACACTGAATTCATTCTATGAATCTATGTATTTGTAACTGACATAACTGTCTTGAGCACGTAGGAACACTCTTTACTGCTCTCACCGCCAGACACGATAATGACATTTAACGTTAGAGAGTTATTTGCTCAGCTTACGTTGAGTTACCGTAAACGCTAGTCACCTGAATGATGCTCTGCGCATGCGCCGGTTTGCCGTGACGTTATAATTAGAGAGTTTTTGCCATAGCGTGTTGTCGGATACGTTAACACTAATATCACGTGATCGAATACGGTAAATCAAATACCGTCTTGAGCTACGACGGAGTTTTTGCCAGCGTAAATTGATACGGTACGGTAAAGGTAACAGAGAAAATGGAGGAACTGCTTCAGATTGTTGCACTTGGAGGTTTTAACAATGACGTATTGGAGGATATGATACCCAATTGTTCCCCGAATGTAATAGGCCTATGAATAAATTTAATTGTCCATTATTTCTGTTATAACCCTACAGATATATTATGAATTCCACAGCACCTCATAACAGAATATAAATATTAACATAACCTCAAAATGGGATTTTAATCAGAAAAAATATGTTAACATGTAAAAATTTATCAACACTCCTACGTAAGTTTATTGAAATGTTTCTGGGTGTGTTACATGCATTAAATTATCTACAGTGGTTTATTATACTAGAAATAATTGAGCCTATCAATACACATTGTACCAATAACCTCACGCAAGAGATTTAAATCGTTATTTATGTTAACCTTTACAATGCTGAATTTATACAATAATATAAGCCATCATCAACTGAAATCATCAGTGGGATCTAAGTTTGAAATCAATAGGGAGAATTGCAGAAGAATAACTGGTTATTATGGATTACAGTCAAACACAAGGATAAAAATTCTCACAATTTTGCATGTAACTTTACTCCATAAATATTACATTTCTTCTTTTATACAGATTTTCAACGAACGAATTTATACGTCAGTAGCAGTGAAAAGGTTAAAGAGAAGTCTTTCCTGTTTTTCGGGATTCATGACTATTACCACAGTGCTATTACCGTAAGCTTCACGCTCATCTGTCCGAAATAACGTGTCACCTTATCAGATATAGCGTTACGGTAAACCGGCGCATGCGCAGAGCATCAATCACGTGACTAGCGTTTACGGTAACTTAACGTAAGCTTGGCAAAAACTCTCTATTATCTGATAAGGTGACACGTTATTTGGGAATGATTAGCGTGAAGCTTTACGGTAGTAGACATGAATCCCGAAAAAAACAGTAAAGACTTCGCTTTAACACATATAACGACTCGATTCTCTTGCGTGAGGTTATTGGTTCAATGATGTGTATTTATAGGCTCGATTATTTCTATTATAATAAACACTGCAGATAATTTAATGCATGTAACATACCCAGAAACATTTCAATAAACTTACCTAGCAGTGTTGATGAATTTTTACATGTTAACGTATTTTTCTGATTAAAATCCCATTTTGAGGTTATGTTAATATTTATATCCTGTTATGGGGTGCTATGGAATTCATATATCTGTAGGCTTATAACAGAAACAATGAATAATTAAATTTATCCAATTAACATTTGGGGAACAATGTGATATGATATCCTCCAATAAGTGATTGTTAAAACCTCCAAGTGCAGCAATCTGAAGCAGTTCCTCCATTTTACCTTACCTCCATTCCTCTTACCTTTACCGTACCGTATAAATTTACGCTGGCAAAAACTCCATCGTAGCACAAGACGTTATTCCACCTATGCATCACAAGTCGGCTGCGGTGAGGTAGCGTGCCCGCCTCTGGATCCGAAGGTCGCGGGAACAAACCCGGCCATATCGTCGATGGGTTTCTCAGGACGTAAAAATCCTGGGCACGGAGTCCTCCGGGAGGGACTTTAAGTTGGGGGGGGGCCCGTGTCGTAGATTTACGACACATGAAAGAACTCCAATCCTAAAATAGAGCCTTTGGACAAAATTTCTCGGCCCTTTTACGCCCAAGTAATACCTTAGATTTCGGAACGGGGTTAAGGGGCGAGAGGTTTACACAAACCACACAACAAAGTACCAATTCTTTAGAAACAGGAGCTTGCAATCCTTTTGATGGTGGATGGGACAACCCTGAGAGAAAAAAAAAAAAACTGAAATTCCGGACTTCATTCATCACGAATATGACGTAACCCCGCGCGCTGGCTTATCTAATAAATTTCTACTTTATGAAGTAACATTTCTTAATCTTCCCTTCACTGATCAGATGTTCCCTGATTTTCAGTTAAACACAATTTGTTACAGGAAGTAAATAAGAAGGGACATGACAAGCCAAAAGATCATACAGTTCGTTTCCCACATTGTTGAAAATTAGGCTAAAGTCATTTCTCATGAGAAAAAATTATTGTAAAGATTTTTTCAACGAATAAATTCTTTAAAAGTACGTTGTTCAGACAAAAATAGCTTATCACAGGGTTAACTTGTTTAATATTAGCAGGTAAAAGTAAAGTGTTCCCTATTCAGGCCCTGAGGGTTCCATGAGGTTAAGGCTCTCAGATTTTAGACTTTCGGAACGTTAAGGTGATAAGGTTGTGAGCCTTACGCATCGGCCGCCTTTACTCCCAGGAATGCTCCTGGTACTCATTTATGTAAAAGGCTGAGTCGAGCCCAGGTCATAGTGCCACCAAATATTAGAAGGTGCCGCAATTATTTACTTAACTGCTAGAAGTTTCTTTAAACAATTTATTTACTAGAAAAATAATTAAAACATAAGCAATTTGTCGTTTTACATAAACTGCATAATTTTATTTTTATTATATTATTTTACCTAGTAAATATAAATAATTAAACGAATAAAACGAATCTCGTACTGCCATGTGAACATAGAGATTCGAAATGAAACGATTAAAATGAACCACAGATTTATGAGGCTTATCCAAATCATGCATAAAAAATTAAAACGAAAGATAATTATTAAGAAGCTAAAAACCTTGCTTCGAAATGCATTGCGCCACCCAGGGGAAAAAATACTCACATTTAAATTCCTTAGTCCAAAACGCCCGGTTCGTCCAAATCAATAAAAGTTTCCCCCATTCAGGCGTGCTTTCATTATCTCCTGTCCACTTATGTAATATATATATATATATATATATATATATATTACATGTGGTCTATATCAGGAGATATATATATATATAAATATATATATATATATATTACATGTGGTCTATATCAGGAGATATATATATATATATATCTCCTGATATAGACCACATGACTTCCTATTTAGGGCCGTTGAATTGTATAAGAGTAGATAGGCAATGTTTTAATCCTTGAAATTAGAACTTGCATTTTCACTAACTAGCTAGGTTTGTTACTTTTGACCTCAAGACGTTGCTTTCCTAAAGAGCTGCTTACACGCTCAGATTTGCACAGACTGAGTGCTCATCCCTTTTACACGTTCAGATTTCAATCTGGCTTTCACTCAGTCTTGAATGAAACCTCCTAATGAGTGGAGTGTGGTAATGACGAAACCAAACATTCAGCGACCTTCGATGAAACTGAAAAGCGACCGGCGGAATTTACAGTGCATGCCGCTTATTGTGTTGACTTCGGGTGCAGTTTATCTGGTAATATTAACCAATATAATTGATAACAGAAGTCGAAGTAATTAATTGAAGGATATTAATTCATAAATAAGATACATACAAAGATTCATACAGAAACCTGATTGAGAGCTATTTATTCATACACACAAGGTAATACGTAACTGTGGATCATTCAACCACTGATAATAGGCATAGGCCTACAAAATTATACTGCAAGCAACTATTTTGCAATCAATAAAAAGAGTTTAATTGTTTCTGTTTTCCCTTTGCAGTCCATTAACTTATATTCAATTCTATAAAGTATTTTGGAAGTTCACTGATCTATGGTGAACACCGCTTAGCAAAACATCTAACGCCAGTCTGTTCAAGTTTTTTTTTTTCACTTTACACTAACCATCACTGTATGTCAACACTGTGATCTTCACAAATCGAAAGCAATAGCTAAACTGAAAGGTGAAACATGTTTTATTGCTTAAAACAGAAAGTTAGGGTATACCACCCCCTCGGAAAGGTCATCCTGTGAGCTGGAAACACTACCCTTACTTCCAGTACAACACAATACAGTTAAATTAGAAACGAAATCATTAAAAACAAAATTCTGAATGACGTACAATGCTTTGAAATAAAGCCGCAAAGAAGGAAAATGTAATAACATAAACCGAATCTTTGATGACAATAAACAGCATTTTTTCAATATCAATCCGTATGGGACTTCATAACATTACCCGACTGATAACCTTATCCGCGATTACAATAAGCGTCGTTCACCGTAATATAATAGGTCTGTTCGCAAAGCTAAATCATGTACTGTCAAGTACCGCGACGCATGCGCACATTTTGAATATGCTAATATATTACATTATGCGCATACGTTGCGCAGCGAGACCGACAATGTGCGCATGCGTCGTGGTCCGTGACAGTTAGGGATTTGCTTTGCGAACAAACCTAATATAAACCTAATGATATACACCTAAGAGCGGGAACATGACCGGTCAAAAGTGCAAGATAACTTTACGGACACAAGCTTTTTTCTTTCTTGCATATAGGCCTACTTAGTATAGAAGAAAGTATTGTGATGATAACAAAAAGCAGAATTGAGAAAACGGCGGAGAAACATATTTAACAGAAAAAATTTATACTACTTGGACACTCTTAGCGGAAAATAAATTCTTTCTAAAGTGGCATGCCCATCAAATTGCCCCTAGCAAATATGTGCCAGTATTTATAAAGAAAGAAAAAAAGCTTTATTGCTACAAGACAAACTGCTACAGTGTTTACAATAAACCTGAATTAAAAGATAAAAGGAATGCATGTAGTATTGCTGCATTGCAATGGAGCATGTTGTTTAATAAAGATAATTAAAAAAAAAAAAAAAAAAAAACCTGAATTAAAATGAACTATGAACATTTGGCGGAGATTCTCAAAAACTATTTCTGTTGTCTGAAAGTAAGATTTGTACAGAAAGCTCCTCTCTACCCCCACTGAAACATGACCTAAAAATGCCGAAAATTACCTAAAAATTGCCAAAAAAAAGACGTATCTCTTGAAAATGACGAAAAATAAAAAATAAAGCAAGAAAATTAAAAAACAAATGGTCCTTATTTATTTCATGAAACACATTTATATATAATCGAGCTATCTTTTAACCTTCTTATAAAACAGATGCAAAATTATCAAATGCCTTGCCCTAGTAATGATATTCTATCTATATTCCTATATACCCCCAAAGTGTCTGGGCATTAGGGCCTCCCAGTGAAGGTTACTGCTACCGATGTGAATGTTGTTACGCTTATTTTCCGAGAGATGTGGTAATCCCATCGCCTCCCAGCCCCCTCAGGAAACCAAGGTATTACTCGTACTTGGACGTGAAATGGCCGAGAAATTTTAACCAAAGGATCAATTTAGGCTTGGAGTTCTTTCACGTGCCGTAAATCTATGACACGGGCCCCCCAGCTTAAGTCCCATGATTTTTACGTCTTGAAAAATGCAACGACCGCGGCAGAGTTTGATCCCGCGAACTTTGGATCTAGAGGCGGGCACGCTACCTCTACAACACCATTGTGGCCAACATAATAATGATATTACTAGTACAGAAATCGTAGGTTTAAATATCTAGACTGTTAAGGCAAGCAGTATAAGTCAAAACATATCTTTTTCAGGAGAGACTTTTATTTACACAATATCTCATTTCAATTTTTTTTTTTTACTTATACTCTTTTGCCTTGACAGTCTTCATCTGGACTGCTAAGGGAAAAGAGTATAAGTAAAAAGAATATGTTTTCGAAAAGAGACCTTTTTTACACAGTGTAATTTACTTATCTCATTTTCACAATTTTTTACTTATACTCTTTTGCCTTAACAGTCTAGATATAGAACACTATATTTTCTTGGATAAATCTGAATTTTAAAAAATGAGAAGCATTCAAATATTTTACTACGTAGATCCATAAAAATACCCTCACGTAAAAATTGCAACTTTCAAAGTGGGTGAAGTCATAATTATTATATTGACTTTGTTTAATATGCACCCTCTTTTATCATCTATTTACTTGCGCAAGGAAATATAAATATAAAACGACAAGACTTCGCAACCTAACGAAGGCTCCTAGCGCTGAAGTGACGATAATTGGAACTTTCTGCAATACGCTTACTTCCATAAGGGAAAGAAAAGTGGCAAGGCCGTTAATGTAATAATACTAGCGGGCTATGCTTCAACTAAGTCTCCCTGGTGACGTGATGAAGGTAGTGCGCCTGTGCAGCACAGCGTGATAATGAGGAGGTGTGATGGATGGACAGGTGTCATTTGCACACACTCACACCCGTGTCATGCTTATTGCAGTGCTCTTCCCCTTTACATACCAATCTTATCCTATATATTACAAATCATAATGCCAGTCCACCCTGTTTTCAACATCAATAACTTACCAAGATGTGCATGGAGCAAACGTAAACAAGTGAGATTGAAAGTACGAGGGCCATCCACAAAGTAAGTTTCCCTACGGTGTTTACAGAAACAAAACACAATTTCACGGAAATATTTACTACGCCACCAAGTTATCTCTGCATGCAGAAAATATGTGCCTTAAATCTCGATCTCCCTCCTTTGACGTTGCCACTTCCTATTCACTGTGTTGGGTTATTTGGCTGGAAGAGGGGCGCTGAGAATTACCGTGTTTTTAAATGACCTGACACCTAAGACAGTCACTGTCCAAATGAATAATCTGGCAACCATGTCCCAACTGGAGAAAATGAGCTGTCCCTTCTTCCACCCCCGCCGCCACGCTGCCACTTCCTGTCCACTGTGTTGGGTTATTTGGCTGGAAGAGGGGCGCTGAGAATTACCGTGTTTTTAAATGATCTGAGACCTAAGACAGTCACTGTCCAAATGAATAATCTGGCAACCATGTTATGATCTTTCGCCACCTGCTTCCCCTACATCCCTTCCGTATAGTGGTAGCTGGACGACACTAGCGCTAAAACACTTCCCCTATCGCCGTGCAGATTTAACTTGGTGGCATAGTACTACAACAGATACAAAAGTGTTCAGCTATTTTTCAACATATTCGCCACAGGAATTGAGACATCTGTCATACCGTGGGAGCGAGGTGCAGGGTGTAGGGTGGATGTTTCAACACTTCCCAGCAGGTCTCCTGAAAAAGTTCGGATAGGAGGTGTTTCAACTTCCACTCTACACCCCGGACCTCAGTCCCGGTGATTTCCATCTTTTCTTACACCTCACGAAATGATAGAGAATGACATATAAATGGAGGTTCAGATACCAGGCGGCAGACTTCTACGACATATGTGTTCAAAAGTTAGTCCAACGGCATGGCAAATTTCTCAATTCCGGTGGTGAATATGTTGAAATAGCTGAATACTTGCTGTATCTGTTGCAATAAGTATTTCCATGAAATTGTGTTTTGTTTCTGTAAACTGCCCCAGGGAAATTTACTTTGTGCACGGCCCTCGTACAAAGTACAATTCACAAGAGTTCGTTTTTGAGACTGGTTAGTTGATTATACTCGTACATAAATGAAGAATTAGAAATGAATAAATTCGGGAACAAATGGAAGTACAACACACTATAATAGATGAAATTAAGGAAAAGAAACTCGTATGGTATGATCATGTGAGAAGGATGGGGAGGAGATATTACCAAAGAAGGTCTTCTGAGGGAACCCTCCGGGCAGAAAGAAGAGAGGCAGACCAAAGAAGACATGAAGGAGAAAAATCATTCCTGAGAACCTATGGGAGGATAGAAAGGCTTGGATATTGAGAATACAGAAGATGTAG